>JAACJT020000036.1:6336400-6354079 GCA_009936485.2 Gymnarchus niloticus
AGAAACGAGACAACAAAAAGAACAGGGGCCTTTCAAGGGGACAAACCCTTACGCAGCAGCCACCCAGCACTGGCCCACGGCCGCTCCACCCCCCCCCCCCGAAACCCCCACCCTGCCTTGATCTCAATTAACAGACCCAGCAGGTGCTTCCTCTGGCACAACAGATAAGCCATCACGAAGGAGGGTGGGCTTTCTTTGTCTGACCTGTAAATGTGACACTTCACACCTCTCTTACAATTGTGTCTCTCTCTACCAATTTCAGAGGCGTTAATTTAACATCCCCTTCCCCTTCTCTCTCATTGCCTCTTTTTGTGCTCTTTAATGTTATTGATGCTTTATGAAATTATGTTATTATATTTATCTGAAGACCTTGCTGGATGACATTTATTATCCTCAGTTACATTTAATACAGCACTAGCTCATATTTTCTATAATCAGTATAATTTTTATAGTCCTTGTAGTGTCAGCTCATGTAATGAGCATCCGTTCATTTAATTATTCTTGGTACAATTATTGGCAATTAAGTAAAAAATGTGAGAATACCTAAATGCATTTGATATATCTGCATACTTATTCTAAGCAACTTAGCTCCAGTTAACTTTGTGAGACACCTGTATGGGATAGTCAGTAACACACATTTTTTTTTTTATTCCTGCCTAGCAGACAGGTGCATAAACAGAAGTCTTAAGAAAACATTCTTGGATAAACACATATTCCATCTTGCAATAAATAAATAAGTAAATAAAAACAAAAACGACAGCATTATCAGAGCAGGTACATCCTTAGCATTCCAGAATACATTTGTCCAAATTGTCCATCTTGTTGCTGTTGGCACACTCAGATAAGAAAAGAGGTGTTTTTCTCCAGATTTTCGTTGTACACCGTACACAAGGCCACGCTGAACGCCTTGAACGTGACGCTCACTCTCATCCAAAGCACCCCCTTTGCCAAGCATATGGTTCGTTTTCCTCACTCTACAGGTCAGACGAAGGCATGTAATCGAGCTAGCACGAGCGAGATACGTTAGCGCCAACCTGCGAGCACCTCATCGGCCTGTAGGAGGCGCTTAAGCCCAGGTTAGCCATGATAACTCGTCCAATTATAATAAACCACTGACGAAACGCACTACCCACAGTGATCTGCAAAATTTCAATAAACAACTTGTGACAAAATTAAAAGAAAACGAAACTAAAATGTATATGTGTGTCTGATTATAATAAAGATGAGCTAAAACAACCATTGTCTGAAGCTCATTACTTCACAACACCGATGACGATTTCTAGGTGAAATGTCACCGAAAAATACAATTTCCCAAAAATTCAATAAAATGTGCAGGGTATTTTTGTCCAGCGTAAAGCAAAAGGTGTAGGCTATTTTACTTCTTTATTAAATTGAGTTTTTTTTTACGGATTTGTTACAAGCTCCCCTGTCATTATAGTGCTGAATGAAAGGGAAAGAGCTTCGCCGTTAATTCTGCAAGTGCCCACATATTTTTAATGCCGTTCTATCAATATTCGCTACTCCCCACCAGCGACTAAACAAGGTCTGTTCATAGAACAGCCAGACAGCTAAACTGGGTATAAACATCATTACAATTCTTCATTAAGAAAACTATGCTGGATCTTTTCAAGATCATCAATATAATTCATAGATTTTTATTTGATTTTAATTAAAATTCATCGACTGTATTTTCCATTTATATCCCAGAATGAGGAAAAAAAAAATCCACCCACTATTTCTGACAAATCTGCCCCCCATGCATAAAATATGGCAAAGCCCGGCATCGTATGGATTTATGGCATTCTGAGCGTCCCTGAACCGAGGCCCGTAGGGAAGACGCCCAGGGAGTGAGAAAGATCCGTCTAAATGGCGACCATGCGTTCACTGCTCCGGTAAACTCGAACCACCGATCCAAGTGAGAAGATTCTCATACAAACAGGGTCGTTTGCTACGTATGCCGCACATGCAAAATTACGCATTAATGTTGAAATGTCGTGGGATTATATAACATGAATATTTTCGGTATTAATAGTAATAGTCTTACATTTCCCATTGTTTTTGTACCATTGTCATTCATTTACAGTACATGAATAAACGGCTATTTACATAGGCTGCATAAAGTTACTTACTATTAATTGAAGAAATTCAGAAAAACAGATCTCAGTTAAAAATTACTAGCATTTACACATTTGCTATGACTATTGCATTGGGGTTACTTTTGATATGTTTCATTTTGCATCTTTGGTAGTGAAGTACAGTATAACTGATGATATTTCTCATGAATAATGCAATGTGCCGGCATTATGTTGTTGTTTTATACTGCCAGTTCATAATGATAATACCATTAAGTGGACTAGTTTGACATTTAACTCTGTTTACAATAAGCCTAATTGCAGTGTTGTAATTTTTGGGTGCTTGTGAATAATAATATCAGAAAATAACACCAAATCCAGCCCCGAGTGTCAGGTATGAAGCTGCATCTCGAGGAGTAAACATTTCAAATTATTTTTTAACGTTCTTGAGTTTGACTTAAAGCCATTATGATTTAAGTACCTTAGACAGCTGAAACGTTGCTATAAAATATACAGTGTAGGTTCAGTAGTGCAGTTAAATACAGCTTTATTGAAATCTTACTAAAATCATTTAAAATATTTTGGAGGTGGGGTTTAAGATTAAACCTGTAAACTAAACACACACAAGTAATTTCTGTTTATGTCCCTTTGGTTAAATTTCAGTCAATAACATTGACAATAATGGCATAATCCACAAAATGTTTGATGCCTTTCTAGTGAGAGATGGAAATGACATTTTCATTTGAGAGTCTAGCAGAACAGGCTAGCCCGAAACGTAAACCTTACATCTGTTTTAAATTTAAATATTATTTCTGTATTTAATTTGAGAAGACATCTGGAGAAAAAAAGGATTAAGAAACATTGGGGGTTATTTGTAGCCCCCACTTTAATACCTTGCTCGGTGATTTACAGCTGCAGTACATTGATCACAGACTAGCTTGTTTGGGTACAGGAAGACCCAGGACCAGACATTTGGAACACGCTTTCAGTAACCTGCCGCCTAGGTTCTCCACCAGCACTTCAATTTGCTTCACTTTTGCTGTGCACTTCCTGCAATACTGGAAGATTTTAATAACCTTTTGTATTCTGCATGCTGCAGTACTGTGTGACTCGCAAGGTTTCTCTGAATCGCTGATACAGACGTAGTTTTACCGTAGACACGTTAGTGTTAAATGATCCCGCAGAGCTTTACGGTGCAATCTGGAAACATCAGATCATCATAAACTAAGAAAGACGTAGTTACTTCTGAACCCAGCTTCGTTTATTTGGGACTGCAGAGTTTTCACAAGAAAGCCTCTGGCTATGTTCTGTCATGGATTACACATACTGAGATATCACTTGCTTGTTTGCGCTTCATATTAATCTGTCGTTAACTCCTTCAAAGCTGCTACATGTTTGTTTTCATTAGGTTGATGCTTTCATTGCCAGTAAAGACTAGCTGGCTTTCACATGTGATGGTAAAACACTACCTCTAGGTGTTTTCTTTATTTAGGCCAAGTTAAGGCCAATTAAGTATCCTTTTATGGATATTAACACATATATGCAATATAAGCAAAAAACATTGTTTTAAAATATTTGAGGGTTCAGTCATATCTTATTCAAATATTTCAACCTTTCTACACTATAGCTGAATTAAAGGTGCTTATCTTAATATTGTCAATGGCCAAATAAGTACTTCTATTCTAAAAAAATCACATTTTTGTTTCCTGTACAAAGAGTTAATTATTGAGATTTTTGCCCCAAATCTGAACGAGTTGTGATTCAATATAAAAAGTGTTATCCAAAACAGAGCAAAAATAGCCTGTTGCTCTAATAAAGTTTTTGGGCCTGGACATTATCGAGCAACAAGAGTAGAAATATAGGAAATAAACAATCCATTTATATATACTATACTTTCAATATGAATCATATTTATTTTTTTGCACTAAATTGCAAGGCAACTTCCTGTCAAGTCTGGATTAATTTTGCGGGACTCTACATTTCACAAAATTCCCAATGTCTCATTTGCATTACTGCATGCGTACAGTTTCACAATGGGTCAACTCTGCATTGCATCAAAAGTTAGAAGCACTAAAATGGTCCAGACCGTGTGTCTTTGTGTGGAATTTGCT
Organism: Gymnarchus niloticus; assembly: GCA_009936485.2. Classification (NCBI taxonomy): domain Eukaryota; kingdom Metazoa; phylum Chordata; class Actinopteri; order Osteoglossiformes; family Gymnarchidae; genus Gymnarchus; species Gymnarchus niloticus. The sequence continues at coordinate 6,340,584 of JAACJT020000036.1, forward strand.
TGGTGTGTACACGTCCCTGGCTAGGAGTCCACTGGGGTGGGGGGGCTTGTCAAGGTTTGCACAGGTTCGACAGGTTGTAGAACCAACATGCGGACGGCATAAATAGAGAATGGTGAAAATGGACCTTACATAAGGCCATAGATGTTTGTGGGTGTTTAGAAATACTGTTTTTGGAAACTGGTTCTTACATTTTCTATCATTATGAGAATCTGAAAACAGTCCTCTTGAATTCTGGGTGAAAAATGAAGTGTTTATTGGGTGGGAAAACATTTTAAATCAGTTCGCTAAGTCTCAGACATCTATTTCCTCTGCATCAAAAATTTGGGACCGAATATGGACTTGGACCAGAGCATGAATGTGGACCAGACACACTTGATAACAGGAAAAAGACAGTAAATACCTAATTATACTGTAATATCATGACCTTCACCAGCAGTTGAATTTCCAACAGGCTGGAACTGCTATATTGAGCGGCAAAGGCCATCACTACTGACTCCCATTGCAGAGGAGCATTATGGGTGTTCGAAGCGCCTTTCTTAGCAGTGGGGGATGATGTGACTCTCCCTGCAGGATCTCCCACAGGCAGCAGTAGCCCCCCCACACAGCAGTCTCCTGAGGCGAAGACAGGTTGGGTTTTAAAGGAGCAGGACAGATGGTGGATGTGAGTGGAGCTGTTGAGAAACCACCTAAAAAAAAAAAAAAAAGACTGGTTTTCAAAAATTCTCCATTGTTTTGACATCAGGGCATAGTATGTGTATCCAGATATTTACAAGGGATACAGTGACAATGCTGAAAATGCATACATTTAGGAGAAATTTCCTGTCACCCGATGATTCTGGTGCTCCCATAAGTGAAGTAAGTCTCCCTTCTTTGTCAAGCAGAGAAACAGGAAAAAAAAACTATGTTTATATTCTGAAGAATAAAATTCAAGGGGAGCGTTGACATAAAAAGCTGACCACTGAAAAGAAATTTAGCCTGTAAAACATGATAAAAGTGTTAAACAAAATCCCAAAACTATACATTTATTGTGTCTTACCCTCACTACTGAAGTATATTTCAATTACAGGAAACATTTCCTTTTGGTAATATAAAAATAACCAACAGAAACATTTTTAAAGAGATTGATGCTTTTAGATGCATATACTGAAACATTAAATGATATGCTGTAATATTAATTGATTTTTACATGCAAAAAGCTTTTAGGAATATATTAAATGCAGTTAGGGAACCTTTAAACACTCTCTATATATATCCAGTGTGTAACAAACGTTACTAGGGAGGAATATATTTATACTTAAATATAAGAAGCATTCATAAATTTAAAAGATAAAAATGAGCACATTTAACCAGTAAAACTGATAAGGATTGGGTTGTTGACAGGTGGTGCACCTGCAGCTCTTTTGTTTATAAAAGAACAATTTCTGGCAAGATGTGCTGAGAGTGGATGGATGGATTAGCAAAAAGGCAAATGAGCAGGTAGGTGGGAGGAGCCAGGCCGAGAGATCGGTCGGGGTGTCAGATTTCACCAGAAACAGCGTAATGTCATCGCCTTCAGATTCATGCATGATGCTGTAGGAGCTTGCCAATTGCAGCCAAAAAACATGCATCAGACCACACATTTCCCACCATCTAACCTTCGCAAAAAGAGTCCAGCCAGTCCACTAAAAACAATGACAAGAATATTAATTTCAACAAGTTGTCATTAATAGCAGCTCCTTATCAATGATTCATAAATATGTCATGGCTACAGTATAATCATGGTTCTTTGCAGAGCTGAAGTCTGGGTGTTGATACCTTATTTGATTGATTAAGATGGACCTATATAGTTGCTGCAAAATCTTGGTAATCAGGATTGTTATAAAATAAATAAGAATGTCAAATTGAGCTGTGCCATACTTGGGAATTCTTGATTTCGCAGAATTTGTGCCACTCAACCAGCACCACTTGAAATTGGTTCTCCATCTGTACATAAAAAGCTGTAAAATGTATGTTATCATTCAATTATGCAAATCAGCACCATATATTATTATATCCATCCATTTTCCAAACCAGTCTTCCTATGAAAGGTTTTGGGAGGGCTGGAGCCTATTCCAGGCAGCTTAGGGCACAAGGCAGACGGACACCCTGGATGTACATATATCATTACAATGATTTTAAAATCCAAGACACTATTCATTTCAGTTGTCCGGAATCTGCATTTTACTAGGAACTTCACTGATCAGGAGTTTTCCAGCTTCCATCCTCAGATCCATTCTGCATATTCAGACGAATCTCTATCAGAGAGAATGGCTCCGTGTGCTGAAATCGTCCACCCTCAGACATTTATACAGCCAACAAGCCGTCAGTATTTTAACTATCTGTGTGTTCCTTCTTTGAATCTTTTCAGATTTTTTTCCGCACTGTAAAAAAAAGATTGTCCTTATCTTTGTTGTGAATCTAAATTTAGTCCAAATACTAAAAAACAAGATGAAAATTCCCATAAAATGAATCTAGTGGTAGTTTCCTACTATAATAAAATATGTAACTATTAAAATAACTCTAATTATAATAATTAAAGGACCTGCTAATAATGACAGAGAAAAGAAATGCCATGAAAGTCAAACACTTTTGCACAACTTAGAGGACCTGGGTTTTTTTTTTTATAGATATATGTATGTGTTAACACAACATATTTAGGGTATGATGTCATTAAACTATGCAGAATGGATTTTCTCCTGTGAGCAGAAAGGCTGACCAGACAGCTAAGGGTACCAATACTATTATAATCATTACTGACACCCCCCCGCTGAAAAAACAACTGGAACTATATCATTGTAACATAACGCCACTTTTATGCGGGGTGATTTCCAGGTTACTGAGAACAGCTGCTGACTCACTAAAGTATCCGTTATAATTCCCCATATGATCCAGCCTTTATCTTTTGTTTTGTCTTTTTAAGGCCTTTTCAGTCCACATTACACAAAGCTCAGCTGTGTTTCTAAAGTACGACTCTCCAGTCACGGCACAGGCCTACTGAAAGGATTGCCCGAATCTTTTCCCTCTTAATTAGCTGCATTATTTCTTCAGTTGTTGATGAATCCGGAAAATAAATGCCAAAAAAGGTCCTGTGGCAAAGGTCTTCCAATTAGGGTTTGCTGAGAACAGGCTGAGCTTCTCTCCTACCGCAGACCCTTGTTCCACAGTGTGGTAACAGGGCCCTGGGGACGAAATCAGAGCGCGGGGAGGGCCACGGAGCCCAGGAAGGGGCCTCTCATGCAGCCCGCAGCAGAGAGACAGCACCTTGCACATCCATAGCCCCCATGCATATCCTCAAGAAAGAGATCTATCCAGCGGTATTTTACAGGCAATCATAAAAGGCAGCAAGTTAGTATGCCTGCCATAGAACTGCTGCACTGGCTTTGTTCCATGAAAGCACAAATCTTAATTACGAAATACGTATATATAGGGAAAAAAAGTAATACAATTAAGATCATCCTTAAAGTGTTGTCTATTTCCATTCAGATCATCATGGAATTACTAACAATCTTCTAGAGAAAAGTAAGGACGATATTTTTTCTTTGCAATTGAGAGTGATTTTATATCACTGCAGCCTTGTTCTGGATAAATGGTTGGAACATGAATGGCTAGATAATTTAAATCGTGTTTATTGTGGACTAAATCTTACATAAGCTCATTTCAATTTCTTAGACTGAAAGACCTGCTTTGTTCAGTTACAACACCGTGTGGATCCCAGTCGATCCCAGTCTGTGGTTAGCCGCTTCATATGACCCTTGGCTAGCTGGACTCCCTTGTCTTTAACTTTAAAGACCACCACGGACTTCAGGGAATCTGAAGGTTACAAACCGGCATGGGCTGGGGGGCTGTGAACGTTCAGAAGAATAAGTGGGACATATCACTTAGCAGAGAGGTGTTGATGTCAAAAATCGGAAAAAAGTGAAAAGTGTGAAAAGAACATAAACTGTTTCCCACCTGAGCACACCAGGACAAGTGGCAGGAAGAAGATGACATTGATGATGACAAACAGAATCCCTGCAAGTCTGAAATAACAATTGCTCTTCAGGTCATGTCAGGGGGGGTGAATTTTTAAATAAAATTATTCTAGGTGAATATAATTCACCTTCATATGCAGGAAATTTTCTGGTGATAAAGAAATGGAACTTCGTACACTTTAATGGTCAATTCCAGGTCTTGCAAGCAAGATCGGTCCCTTTGTGCTTCTTTGTGGTCCTAGGGTAAGAAAGGGTGTGTGTGTGTGTGTGTGTGTGTAGGGGGGTGGGGGAGAGGCGGCAGTTTGCCACAGAGTGCCACACCCCCTTTAGTGAAGATCCCAAACGATCAAGCCCAACAGATGGAACGCCCTGAGCCAAGTCCTGCTGAGTTTGTCTGCCTATTAAACATAGCTGCAATTTACACACACACGCACACACGCGCATGCACAGAAACCAAACATACACAATAAATACAACACATCGACGATCTCTTTTGTTCCTGTTCCGTCTCCAACACAAAACTTTGTTGGGACTGCATGGTGGTGATGCCACGATCGTTTGAATTTTCAAAAGTTCATGTAAATTGAACATTTGATCAATGTGAATTTTCTTCTGATTTATAATGTTGTATAATTAAGGAAAAGGTAACATTTGCATTCATTCTTTTGTCAAAGTTTATAGTCATCTTGGCTTGTATTTGATTTCCAGGAAAAACGGAAATATTAGTGTGCAATCTTCCAGTGATAAACTTGATGAATCAGAACAAATCGCATTTTCTGTTTCGGGTTACTTCAGTTATTCGTTCAAATAGAGAAGTTTCCCCCACATGTCGTCCATAAAAGCCAGATGACTATTCATTATTGTGTACCCGACATTGTTTCTGGTGGTACAAGGCCACAGTCGGTTCTAAAATCTGAACAGCTAGCAGAGTTAAGCTTCATAGTGGCTAAGACCTGTTTATATCTGTCGACACAGGAATCAAATGGACTGTAGGCATTTTTTTAAAAACAGCCAGTCAGTGAAGAAATAACAAGGATTCCTAAAGTGCCATCTCATCAAGATTATGTGGGAATGTGGGCCTATGTCACATGTCATTCACTGAATACTGATTGTTGTTCCATTGTCCAGAAATCTTCTACTCATCTAGTGCAGGATGATGGCAAACCTGGAGCCTATCCCGGTAAAAACAGGGCACCATATATGCGAGATGCTGGGTGGGACTCATGTATACCACTATACGGTCACATGCCATGGACCATATGCTCGCGGACAGAGTTGGGTGGCAGGAATCTAGCCCACTCCCCCGAGATGCCAGCTAATGGACACACAAAATTTGGAGTCACCAATGAACAGGAATGTGCTGGAGCTCTATGAGCCACAGTTCCTGGAGGAGACGTCACCAAATGGAGGAAACCAGTCATGTGACCTCAGGGGTGGGAGGGAGCAACGCTGCCCGCTGAGCCATTTGTTTGATCAACCCATTTACCAAATAAGGTCCATTGCATGTACACCTTGGTAGCAACAAACAATAACTGTCCTTCTGTTGCAACCATATTTGCTCCAAACCCTCTTGTTTTTTCTTGTCTTCTTGGCACACCGCTTGATAACTGGCAGACGGTTTCAAAAAATACCATGTGCACGAAAATATCAAAATATTGCTCCAACACCATACGATCTACATCGGCTGTACCAAACCTATACGACAAACAGGTTTCATGAACAACCTAAAATAATAACAGCAGCAACTATAAATAAAGCCTCTGGAAAAATGCTCAAGTGGAAAGTTATTGCTTCCAACTTCATCACAGATGGTACACTGCACATATATGGCACAAATTGTTTGCATTGTAGCCTTAATTCCTGTGTTTCCCACAGTCATACTTTTTAAACTCAGGGGCCAGTTTATTAAATACACCTGCTTGCTAATGCAAACAGTCAGGTCATCCAAACACTGAATCATATTGCTGTGACTCAAATGTAGCATGCAGGCAGGGTCAAGAAGTTCACTTACTGTTTGGTTTAGCAATAGAGTGGTTAAGATGCACGATTTTCAATGTTGTGTGACTGTTGGTGCCAGACATGGCGGTTACGGTTTCTCAGAAACCGCCACCCTCCTGGGATTTCAACACGCACTACCATATCCAGAGTTTACAGAGAATGACATGATGGATAAATGGCATCCAATCAATAGCATTTCTGTGGCCAAGAACACCCTGTTAATGAGAGAGGAGAGAGGAGAATGGCCGGACTCCTTAAAGCTAACCAGAAAGCCACACTATCACAAATAACAGCTCAGTGAAACAGCAGTGTGCAGGCAAAAGTGGGGCCTACCTGGTACTAGCTAGGTGTAGCTAACAAGGCAGTTACATTACTGCTGTATCGATATTAACATTTCTCCTGTCATCAGACTGGCTTGTGAAATGGCCTGCGTGACCACGAAAGTGGCAAATATAAATTTGAAAATCGACATTTGTCAGATGACTGGCATCTTTCTGTAGCGACCACATTTCGAATATGATTAACAAATCGGCAATTAGAAAAAATGAAAATTCAGCCTGTGTATAACATTAATGCCAAACAGAACTTCAGATAAAACATCAGAAAAAATGTTAAAGAAATGAAATGTCACAAGAACAAATGACTAAATGAAACCATCACTCACTAACCAAAAGAGCTCATTCGGCTATGCTAGCTCTGATCCATATGCACTACATTAAATAAACAAACAAACAAACAAACAAACAAACAAATAAATAAATAAAATAACATTCTTCCTTTACAGCAATGAGTGCTTAGAATTGACTTCGTTACCCTGCTATTCTCAACTGAATCACCAAAGTCACTCTATGGACTCTTCTGCTTTTGTTTTTGAACCCTCAACATGCACCACAGTGTAAATATACGACAGGTGACATTTAAAATAAAAAGAACATTGTAAAAACTTGCCCTGGTTGCCTGTCGTCACACAGTATTCTATGGACCCACAGCTGCATTCATTGTTCTGTGTTAGGGTTTGAGGCTCGGTTTGGTGTTAATGGCAAGGACAACGAAGAGCAGATTCTGGTTGCAGACGAGACGGGCTTCTTTTTGGACAGGACAGAAACAGGGAGGGTATGTAACTAATAAAGCTTCGGCGTTACGTGAACAGACGCGATGGCTTCACACAGGTGTTTTCGCAACCTTGGTTTCCACGCCGACACTAGAAGTAAAAAAATTTACGGTCCTGACACAGGAATCCATTAAATATTTTGGGACTTGCAGCTTAAACCCCCCCATTAATCCCATTCATTATAGCCTCTGGGTACTTAGTTTGGTGGTGGAAAGGCGCACTCATTTTGGGACATGTGGTTCAGTTTATTTAATTGGCAGGAATCTGTAATAGCTGGTAGACACGTTTTCTCCATAGTTTCGCAAATCATGCTTGTTGTACCAGTCTTCCATACTGATCTGAACACTCTTATAGGGTCAGGTCACCTAATTCATGTTGGACAGGATGTTCACTATTATATTTACAAGGTCCAACAAATACTGTAGCCCTTAAGAAGAGTAACCATCTACAACCAGACTAGAGATACTCAGTTCTCTGGCTTTCCTGCAGTTCTTTCCATTTTGCCAAGCTGTCCTGGACTCACATTATGTAAACAGCCATCGTTATGGTACACTTTACTGTGAAACTTCAGCCTTCGTTGCTCGATAACTGTGGTCACTTGCTAGTGTGTTGGGCCAGTAGTTTGTTTCGTTTGGATAATCGCACACCTGTTTGAATTTGCTTAGTTGTTTGTATTTTGGGAGTAATGACATGGCCAAGCAGTCAAAAAAAAAAAAAAGATTTTGTCATATTAATTGATGTGTAGCTTAAGGGTTAATCACTTGTCTAGTGAAATTTATATTATAAACAAATTTATTCTATATGCTCACAGGAAGCAGCATTGTAAAGGAATAGTTTTTTTTTTTTTTTAAGTGACGCATTTTGATTTTTGCGTAGACAAAGCATTGTATCACGACAAGAAGCAAACTGGAGCCACACAGCAACTCTGGTCGTCATGTTTGCTCAGCGCTCCTTAGTTACACTGCATCGCCGTCCGTCAACGTGAAACTGCACCCGTAGTGTGCTCACGTAGCCTTTTTGGGCTGGAATACCTGGATTGCCATTGCCTAGACAACTGAACTGACTGATTAGTACTTTGACTTTGAGTTAAAGCGGAGGAAAAAAGGCCGAACTGATGAGCTTTTACTAAGAACTCAATGGACTGAATCGTGATTCAGTGAAGTGAATCGCATTTAAAGAAAAAAAAAATCTGTTCATTTCTTTGAGGTCAAACAAGCAATTAACAGATAAAGTAACATTTGAATCAATTATTATGCTTAATTTAACAGAGGAGTTAAAGGATTGATTTTTTTCAATACCTTTATGTCACACTGAGTTGCTCACTGTCATACTGCATATCTGCAGTTCACTTAGTGGTTCAGTTTGCAGTTTAGTCACATTACCATGAAAATCCCTCAGGAGCATGAACAGTTGTCCTGACTTTGTCTCAGCTGATGATTGATCTGAGCAGTCATCCATGTGAGAAGGTGCTGCCAGTCCTACGTCTAAAGATGGCCTTGGTTTCAGGACCGGATTCTCCATAAGGAGCTCCTTCAGCCGTGTCAGACACTACAGTTTGCCAAATAGCTGCAGTTTAGAAGCGGTCCTTTAATTCACATTACATGGCCTGTACAGTTGCTGTGTGACCTGCAGCGTGTAAAGAAAGCAACCGGCGTGTCAGGTGATTGAGAGAACAACCAGGCAACCTGACCTGAAGTGAATCGCTTTGGTTGTACAAGTTGGAAATGACTGAATGTCTGAAGCCACACGCTACAACGTAACATGTAAAATATACTGGTGAACATAATCTAAAGCAATTTAAAAAGGCAGGTTAACGTTTTCCCAAGAAAACGAGTGTTATGGCTTTGTTCCACCGTTGTTGTTACCCTCTAAGCAGCCTCTCGTTTTTCCGCAGCTAAAGGTTCGGAAAATTGTTAAACAAAACAATGCCAATGCTGCCATCTACTGGACAGTCTAAGCGTTAAACGTGTTCACGCATTCATTAAATGGACAATTAAAGATTTTATCCTCAGTAAACATAAGTAACTGTACCACGATTATTGACCATCTAAATTAGCAATGACCGACATATATAAATTGACAAAGAGCAGATTTTTCTCCTTCTAAGATTCCTAATTCAGATTTGGTTTTGCTATATCTCAGAGTAGAATTTGAATTCCTTCAATTTAGCTTAACCTTCTCAGAACGACAAGGGTAGCGTTATCTCAACACTAATAACCTTTATGAGATGAGGTTCCTGTATGCCATCGTTCGGAAACGGCTGTTCTCAAAGTGCTAAATGATTTGAGGTTAAACAAAGACTTAGGTAACCCCTCTGTTCTTTTAGTTACTATGGTTCCAAACTCTGGAACTCTCTGAAAACCCCAGAGCTACCATGCATCTTAGTACTTGTAAAACTAGGCTGAAAACACATTTGTTCACCATTACATTTAATAACTTACGATGAACTTATTATTTCATTTATTTAATGTGTTTGTTTTACTTTATTTTACTTTTTTCTTCCATATTTGAAGCTCATGATTTTGAATCTTATTTTTAAATTTCTGACTCTCTCTCAATTTCTTTTTTATTGTTTCTCTACTTTTTAAAATGCCCGTAAAGCACTTTGTAAACCCTGTGGTTGAAATAGTGCTGTATAAAAAAGACTGATTGATTGATTGAAGGGTATAAGGGTATAAATCTTTTAAACTGATGACGCGCATGTAAATGCAACGTAACTGTAGCACTAAATCAAAACCATAAAATAACTTTGTATTTTAGCAATTTTAACAGATTTTTTTTTTACTATAATGACCTACATGGCTATAGAGACTCCTGTTTACAGTGCCCATACACAGAACATTACATTGTGAGCCTGAGTCCAATTAATGGCTCTCATTGATAACATAATTTAATTGTAATGAACACAGCTATATAAATAGTACAATTTATACTATACAATGTACTTTATTCAATAAACTAAGTAAAGAACGAATGACAGTCCCTTGTGTGTAAGACCATCAACAGCAGGTTCGGCTGTTCCTATTCTCCCCTTTAAATTGCGTGATTGGCCACACCTGCAGCTGATTGTGATAATGCCCTCTGGTGCATCTGTCGGGCCAATCACTGTCTATATGCTGGCAGTGGCACCTTTAGCGACTCAGTGAGGTTCTGAGATGGGTGTTCGCCCCCTAGTGGCAGAAAGCAGGAGAACGCTTTTTCGCGTCATAGCAAAAGCAGCCCACATACAACCACGCAGGTCTCATCTTGTGAAAATGTGCTGTGATAAGGAGATTTTGAACGCAATTCTGGACAGCGCATCTAAAGGCTCATTCTTAATTTAGATTGGACTGTACTATTTTAGGAAAATATTTTTATTTACTAGAAAAACTACAGTACATATGAAAAATAGAATTAACTCAACTTTATGCAAAAGTATCAATATTGAAAATTAGCATAATTCACCAATTTGCAGGGTTTTTTTTATATAAGCACCTCTCATCCACTTTAATATGTCACCAATTATTTTTTATTAAACAGGTAGGCTATTTAGAGGCAAAAAAATGAACTTTTTCTTCCCAGCACATGTGCAATAAAGTCATGTTTAGTGATGGGACCAATGACGCTTCAAAAGGACCAGGTAGGAAAGTAGCTGGATGAGCTTCTACCACAGCAGCAGAGACAAGTTAAAAGTTAAAGGCACCAGCGTTCACCTCACAGCGCTTGCGAGCAAAGCTGATCTGGCACACACACTGGAACCAGTTCATGAGGTTACAGTAGTGGTCCCTAGTTGAGGCAAGGGCCTGACTTGCACTCAGCCAACTCCATCTCACAACTACGGCACAGGGATCAAGGTGGGGCAGTTATTTCATAAACCCTGGGTTGCTGGTTCTAAACACCAACTAAACTAGGGATGGAGAACTTCAGGGCTGGATGACTTTCATTCAAACTTGTCTCTCAACTAGATAATTCGAGTCAGAATTCCGACAGGAACTGACCTCACCAAGCATTCCAAACATAACTCTGCTATATGGAAAGGCTTTAAGATGTTCACCTCAGAATGACTGGAGTTTGTCACTTATGATGTCTGAGTAGGTACAAGCTCAGTTAAAAGTCATTAAACTTTCACATTAGTAAGAGATGCAGTTTTTAATTAATCGCTATCCTTTTTTAAAGTTTTATTCACAGCAGTGGCTTCATTATTGACAGGAGACTAATTTAGAGGCTTTGGGAAAGTCCTTGCTGCTCATTTAAGTAAAAATATTAAATGGTGCAAACAAAAAAACAAGTTATGTGTTAATAAAATAATTTGCTTAGCACAGCCATAGCAAGGATGACGAGAAAGCAGGTTATTTTTCAAGATGTCAGCATTAATAATAACCTACACTAACACTACGATCCTGTACCAGATACCTAGTTACAGACAATGGATATATGGATAGAGCAGTAATGATTGTGACTTACCTCAGTTGTAAGAGAGGTGAACTGGCGTCCTGAATAGGGTGTTTCCACGCCTCAAGAAGGAACAACAACTATGAGATAATAATTAAGAGAACAATAGGCTTGTGCTGATGCTGACTGATGACCTGTGAAACCCAAATGGGTGCTGCACATACTTGTAATGCCACAGCTATAATTCCTTGTACTGAACCAGGTGTAGCTGCGTTTCTCATTTCCACAGATGCACACAGGAAGCTTGGGGTGGTTCAAAATACAGTTTGTCATTGCATTGTAACAAATAATATAAGGAATGAGGAATTTTTTGGCCAAAAATCTAAATATATAACAGACAGAGTTATATGAACGTTGTGTCCCGGGTCTTGTCTAAATACCAAGGGAGTTCTTTAGTCTTCTCACGGGGGGAATGAAATGAAGCTGCCATTCAAAAGACTTAGCTGCTTAACACAGTCAGGCTGACATGACACATTAATTAGAGAAATTTGCAATATGTTCCTCTGCAGTTATCAGGGCAGAGGAAAGGGTTACTGTTCATTCCTTGGGAGCAAGTTGCTCTGTATAAACAGTGATGGGATTGGCAGGGGTCAGTCGTCTCCTCATAGTTAGTCCTTATGAACCTGGCAGGAATCAGTCATCTCCTCATAGTTACCCCTGATGGACCTGGCAGGGGTCAGTCATCTCACCGTAGTTAGTCCTGGCATAGCCAACTTCAGAATTTCACTTGGAACTCAGGGGAGTGAATGCTGCAGTTGTCATGAATGCAGAAGTTTTGGAGCCATACAGATCTGTGCTGACTGCACAGCATAGCCTATTCCAGTCCAATAGATATGTACAGCTGAAATTGTTAGAAAGGTCCTTATAGAATCCATTGTTCAGGCAAGAATTGGCCACACAGACTTCTGCTCTCAAGCAACCACTGAGAGCTGGTCTGGGAATATTTTTAGCAATTCTTTATCTTGAACCCTTAGCATGTTTAGCTTGTTGTTCACATGGTAGGGAAGTGCTATTGCATCAATTTCCACCTTACTCAGACAACACTGGACCCAAAACCACGCAAGACAATGCTGGCTTTGTCTTTCAGGAAATCTGGATTTCCTGGGGCTGGCATTGAAAATTGTCTTTATGTCATCCTCAATAACACTCTACCTAGAAGATGGCAACAAGGGGAATAGCAAGGAGTATTGAGAGCCTTTCTCTATCACTGATGGCATGGCGGCTCTTCAGGGTCAGTTTAAGGGTGGAGTCATGGCTAGATGGAGACTGTGACAAACTCTGGCTCCTTCTCAGCATGCAGAATGAAGCAGTTGGCATCTTTGACCAAATTCTGGATGAGACATGGCTGAGAGTAGGAAAGATCCTGCTGTTGCCTTCGTAAGAAATTCTGCTATCATCATAAAATGTTGCATTGGGAAAAAAACCTGAAAAATGACAGCGAAATCAAATGCATAAATAATAGTCATGCGATACAGGACACAGCTACGGTAAAAGTGTCAAAGATTCACTGCAGATAATACTTCCTTTTTCTTAAATTCTTAGCATAACAAAACCAGAATTAGGGTACCAATGCCCTGTCTGATTTTTAAGATATCCATTTTAATCTACAGAACAGGATGACATACATTATAGTTTATCCAAAGAGATATTTTTATTGGCCAAGTAGATTCATTTACAGCAACTCTGCATGATACAGATCACAAAAGAGATGATCCTGGAGTATGACAGGCTCACTGCACACCCCTAAAACCCTGTGTGTTAGGCTGACAGACGGCGGGTGGTGGGCATGGTGATAATCCACATGATCTTGCTTACTAGCAGTAGTCATCGGCAGTCATCTCATGTGGAAGAGCACCCCCCCCCCCCCCCCCCCCCCCCCCCCCCCCCCCCCCCCCCCCCTCCCCCCCCCCCCCCCCCCCACCATACCCGCACCCATCCCGAAATACCCACCCACATATCTACTACCT
>JAACJT020000036.1:6354179-6366359 GCA_009936485.2 Gymnarchus niloticus
TATGGGGATTGTGAGTAGAGGTTAAATTTCAAGATACTTTGAATGAGTCAAGGGGACGAGAAAAAGAAATCCTTTGAGAAGACCGCCCCCCGCCCCCCCCCGCATCATTTTTACTTGGGTCATTCTTGGCCAAACAGAAAATTGAGAAGTTATCCCATCATCATATAAAAGGCATTTTGTTATTTATAGATTACTGCATACTGTAGATAGATACGCACACCTACGTATCACACAAGTTTGTTTTTTAAAAAAAATGGTAGGAACAAATATACAATATATAATTATTCTACATTTTGTTCATGGTCCAATGGTAAGCCATTGATAAATGATTAACGGTTTGACTCTATAATTGTTATCACTTCGAGTAGCTGACTTAAGCAAAGATCTCTTGTATTACTTACTCTGCAGGTGCTGTCGCTAGCACAGCCTTGTCTTATGTTGACAAGGCGCTCCAGGGCATAGGAGCTTACTGGCGTACCTATGGGATAGAATTGGAGGTGCCTGGAATTTATCCGCATGTCCTGGATACATCCTTTGAAAAAACCACCAAACGAGGTGCAGTAGCGCTGGTCTGTCAGTCCCCCGAGGTAAACCACGTCTCCTGACCGAACCTGGAGCATCGGAACAGAGACCTCCCCCTGCTTCTGGGATGAGTGGAACGGCACCATTTGGTACTGCTCTTCTCTCACACTTATGCGATGAATTGCTCCATTGCTCACCGTGAGCTGTCCCATGAGGATTTCGCAATGATCTGCCTGGACTTTTGCTTTCGCCTCCTCCAGCCATAGCCTGAGGTACTGGCTGGTAATGTTTGCAAGTGCAAGCTGCAGTCTGCACGGTTTTCATGTGTGTGCAAACATGCTGAGTACAATATTCTGTCCAGGATTGTCATCAACAGCAAAATAAAACAGTTTCCCAATTCTTCATTTCCCAACCTTCTAGCAATTTACTTCATGGAAAGAAAGCCAGAGGTTATAACAATGTGCGGATGCTGTTATTGAGCAGTGCTTGTAGTGTAATTTAATAACATACCTATATCCAAAGAAATTTTCATTTACCATTCAAAGTTTATTCAAAGCCATTTTCTCAAGGTCAGTAAAGTCTTGTTACTAATAGATCAGTTTCAAATTAGCTAATGAAAGAGTGTGGTTCCCATGCAATCTGTGTCTCAGTCTATTACTTCTCCTGCTTGGCATCACACTGGTCTCGGAAGCAGGATCTCACCTGTTGAATAGCAAACACCACGTTCAGCAAGCAAAGAGAAGTGATAAGCAATGAAAGCCTAAGCTGGCTGCACAGACACTCGTGGCCCCCAAGACACAGGATGGGAGGCCACCCAAGGAGGGGCAGCAGGCAGTTTCTGCAGAGGCAGATGGCCTAGGTGGCAAAATGTGGCAGTCAGAAGTGTGGCAGGGTTAGACAAGGTGTGTCGGCCTAACTGTAGGCTATACTGGAACTCTTACAGGTGCACCTGGACACCTTCACTGTGCGTGACGAGGACTGCATGCATGCCACCATTGTGAATCATCAACTGTGGCAATCCAGCTCTGATTTGTTTAACACACCACCAAGTCCCACCAGCAAAAAAGCAGGCAGCACAACAGTCAAGGAGACTGGAAACTTATTATGACTTCTAGACTTACTGCTTGTCTTTTAGACTCCGTGCCTTCCACATTGAGGGCCTCGACAGTAGGGATTTCAAAAGACCCAATTTCTAAACTCCATTTTCTCAGTAAAATCCTAGAACATGCTGTAGCTAGTCACCTGAAAGACCACCTTGTCTCTAATGACCTGATTGAGAAGTTCCAGTTTGGGTTCAGGGCCAATCACAGTATGGAGACGGCACTTGTCAAGGTCACAAGTGATCTGTTGGTCACAGTTGATTGTGGTCTATCAATGCTTCTGAGTTTTTTAAACCTCAGTGCTACTTTTGACATGGTATGTCATGATATTCTCCTGTCCAGACTGGAGCATGAACTAGGTATTTCTGGAACAGTCCTTACTTGGTTCCAATCCTATGTTACTGACCACCAGCAATTTGTTGCTGTTGATTGGTTTAGGTCAGACGTATCCAGTCTGTCCCATGGTGTTCCTTAGGGATTGGTTCTCGGCTCCTTACTTTTTATTATTTACATGCTTTCTCTTGGTGCCATCATTAAACGGTATGGTATACAGCTTCATTGTTGTGCTGATGATACTCACGTCTCGCTTCATATGGGACTCGTGCAAACTTTACTTCGTCCCCCCCACATAGGTTGTTGGTTTGAAAAATGTAAAACAATTCATGGTTAGCTGAGGACTTTCTTAGACTAAATAGTGAAAAAAGACCATAGTCATTTCATCCCCAGATGTTCTGAGTAAAATGGACAATGTTTCCTTGACATGTTTGACCCTGCGCT
Source organism: Gymnarchus niloticus (assembly GCA_009936485.2). Taxonomy (NCBI): domain Eukaryota; kingdom Metazoa; phylum Chordata; class Actinopteri; order Osteoglossiformes; family Gymnarchidae; genus Gymnarchus; species Gymnarchus niloticus. The sequence goes on from JAACJT020000036.1 coordinate 6,356,579, forward strand.
CTCATTTGAGTCACACATCAAAAGCATCTCTAAGGTAGCTTTTTTCATCTCAGAGAAATCGCGAGGTTATGTTCTTCTCTGTCTGACATCACAGCTGAGACCCTTATTCATGCTATTATGCCCCCAGGGTAGGACACGTAAAAAAACAACACCGGGTCCATAAAAACACCACTACTAACAACTCCACAAGTGCTGTACAATTTATTGTACCTAAGCCATCGACCTACTACACACATAACATACACAGGTGTATAATACAAAATGGTCATGCCACATCTCTAGGGGCAAGCCAGGCCAAAATAACAAACAAAATCCCTAAACTGCCTCCACCCAACATACACTACACTTACCTACCAAAAAGAGAAAAGAAAAAACATACAACTACTCTTTCTCCCTGACTACACCAAAAATAGGTACAAATAAGATATACAAACAAAATGGCACTTACCCCCTTTCAGCAATGATGGACAAAAATACAAACAATATTTACAAACATGTATACCCTGTTTCCAGTGGAACAAACACAATCAAACACAAAGGAAACACAGAATCACAGTAGCACAATAGAATAGCACAACACAGCAGTGAAACACCATCACAATCATCTATGTCCTTCGGGCTTCTCTTTCCAACCTTTATAACCTCTCTGGACTTTCTCACAAAAGGCCTCCGGATGTCATAGCATTCCCTGTAGGAGAGGAGAGGAACAGGTAGAGCGAGAGAGAGAGAGAGAGAGAGAGAGAGACTACACACAAGCCCATAACACTTGCCTTCGTCACCTTGTGACTTGATCCCCGCAATGCTGTCCTGTTTGGTGTGTCTGCTTGGTGCCTAAACACATTACAGTATTGTAGCGGCATGAACCGGGGTGCGCCCCAGCATGCACTGGGGCTTGTAAATACGTGTAAATAGTCCTAAATATGTGTTGTAAATAGTCTTTTGTATTGTTGTGTTGTATTTCCCTTTATGGTGAGGTGTCGTTTAGTTTATCACACAGTTTATCGTGTTTGTGTAGACACCTTGTGTTATTGTCGCCATGTTTATGTGTGCGGTTGCTAGTGAGGCAAACTCTCACGTTGTACAGTGTATGCTTGTTGGTGGAGTGGGTATGTATGTGTATGTATGTGTGGTATGTATGTGTGGCTGTGTTCGACTGCTGGGCACCTCCAGTAAAAGTGCCTTGTTTGAACAGCAGGGTGTCTCCACCTCCTGCTTGTCAGAGTATGTTGAGACCTCAGTAGCAAGGCCCCATACTCATTCAAAACCTTGGGAACACATTACTCCAACATTTCAACATCCCATTACTTTTGTTCCACTCCTCTGACACCCTGCTACTTAATGACCCTCTGTCCAAGCTCCGTACTGTGGGTGATGCAGCTTTTAGTGTAGTGGGTCCACAGCTGTGGAATGTGCTACCTGTAGCGGTTCGTGCTCACGCCTCACTCTTCATTTTTAAATCTCAACTTAAAACCCACATTTTTAACCTTGTGTTTGCCTAGTTTTTAACTTATTGTATTTTTCTATTTTGTGGTTTTATGTACTCATGTTCTCAAATTCATTGTATGGCTTTATGTCTTTTATTATTTTAAATGTTTTTTTCTTTTTATTTGTTTTTGGACTTTTGCTGTGTACAATGTCATTGGGTATCTTGAAAGGTACTTAAAATTTCTTCTTTTTCTTCTTCTTCTTATTATTAATAACAATCTGGAAGCCCCCGAACAATGCCAGCCATCCAAGGGAAGAAGAAAGTTTTTAGCTAGCAGCTCTTTGCTGACTGTCAGCACATGAACACCCTCACCAAAACTCCCACTGGAGAAGACAGCATTCATCTTGGAACAGGGCCTGTGGAAGTTCCAGGTGATGCCAGTTGGGCTGTGGGCAAGGGCTGAGGGCAACTTTCACTTGCTGGGAGGTTAGCAAGGCAGAGTTAGCAAGGTTGCATCTTTTTCGGGTGTACCTGTATTGTACAGCATTCGCACCCAGGATAGATCATGAGTTGCAAGCCATCCAGGAAGTCTAGGGTCAAATGGCAATGAAATTCAAAGTTCTGTATGACTATTACTTCACCATTCAGCTCTGGGTAGGCTGCCAGCATGCTAATGTCAATGCCCTGTCTTGACAAGCTTGTGCTGAGGATGCTTGCAAGCACTTGAGGCAAAATGGTGCGTGGTGTCAATGATGGTACCAGCAGAATTCTATGGAATTAACCAGAAGGAGTTGCAAAGACCCCAGGAGACAGACCTGGCATGGCTACAAGGCTGCGTCCAGCAGGTGCAGTAGGTGGAGTGGTCATTTGTTGTTCTCCATGAGCTAAAAGCTGTGTCCTGGGGGTCCTGTCTGACATTTCAGCCCACAGCACAAGAATGGCCTCTGCCAATAACTGTAAGCAGTGGTCTATTGGTCTACCCGTATTGATATTTGTTGTGGTTCTGGTCATTTGTGTTAAACATGCTCCCTGAAAGTTACATTTTTATAGTTTAAAACTCCTTTTCATTGTAGGAATAACCTAAGTAAGCAATCACCCATAAAGATAAAGAACCACCTGCTCTAATTCTGGGGATGCAGGACTGACTACTCTAATAACTGGCATGACCACCAGACAGATCTCTGGGATTAGTTTAAAGCCTTTAAATGTTTTACGAGCTCAGCATCTACCAGCTCTGACTTTTACAGGCAATTCTGAACAACCTGCAGTGTCATACCTGACAGAATTTACTAAGATATATGTACAGTAAAAAACATAGTGACTGATCTGAAATGAGACCCATATATTTATTTACAAATACTAGATAATCTGATCCTTTCAAAACATAATCGAGGAGCCTACAGCTATCAGTGAGGGGGAGGCCCAGGGTACACTCACTGGCTGAGTACATTAAAACGTCTGGGTGCCTCTCCTGTCTTCCTCTATCTACAGTGGACTACCATTGAATGCCCAGTCATATAGTGTTCTCCTCTAAGACTGTCAAATTTATCAGGGAGGCTCCATAGTCTGTAGAGCAGGAGTCATTGGGGCTGATATCACATTCATCGGAGGAGGAAGTTGGATGCATTTGTCTCATTTGAGCAGGTCTTATATGAACATTTCATAATTTGAAGAAACCAGGAAATAAGATGCAACTTTGGCCATGTCTTCCTGTCAGTTTTGAATGGGGTGTGTTGTCAAGATTTTCTGATCCAATCTGAATGTTAATTACATGAATTTATTAGAGAAACATGAACTTTGGCGTTAGACTCTCATTACGATTTTGAATATAGGCCTTTTAATTTAAGGGCACGAGTTAGCTACCAGGATGTTTCAGACCATAATCTGGCCCTGAGTGAACGAAATGTACTAACTGACAGCAGAAATAGTCAGTAACAGATTATATGAGAATTTAAACACAGTAATTGCCAAACATGCTCTTTTTTGTTAGCTGGTTATAGGAAGGCCTGTGTTCCTTGTAGGAACAGAGGTATTTGTTTATTTTCTAGAATCTATACCAGATATTGAAAAGCCATATAGTGTGTTTTGACATCACCATTTCTCAGAAAGTGTATGAAATATGTGTAGCCCGAGGGTGGTCAACCGGATGGGCATGAAGAGCCACAGATGTGAGGTCCTGAAAGGCACAAGCATCTGGGGGCAGGACACTGCAAGAAAAGTTTTCAACGGGGGCTGGGGGGTGCAGACAAGAGAACGAGATATTCATAACTGATGGGAAGGGAGGTGTCGGCTAAAAAAAGTGGGTGAGAGTAGGCTTCTGTTCTTTTTTTTGGGCCACTAAATTTTTTTTTTGTCATGGTTCAGGAAAACCGCAAAATGCATGCGATGAGCCATGTGGTTTGTGAGCCTCTTGTAGCATAATAGGAATTTCACAAAGACTGCAGAATACAGAGAATTATTTCAAGACTTTTTGAACAATGAAAAATGGCTGATAAAATGGCATTTTCTTCGATTTCTAAAACCATTTGAGGCTGCTAGTGCGGGGACTGTACAAATGAGGGGAGAATTTCTTTATCAAGAATGTTCTTTTTGGCTGCACAAAGGCTGGTGAACGATTCTGTAGGTTAGGAATCTCTGGCCGTGTTTTGAAGGGTGTAGTCATACTACTGCTGGCCCCCTCAGCCTAAAACCTCAAGATTTAACAGATAAACAGGCAAGCCTGTGCGTTCACCACAAGTTTCACTCTCACCTGTATACGTGAGGTGAGAGTAAAACGGCATATGTGAAAACCAAAGAATTTCTCTGCACCCATTCTTACACTATTGGCCAAGAAAAGTAGTGTTATATGAGAATGGGGCCAGTCAAGGAAATATATTTTTTTCTGTTAAAATACAGCCAGTGGAATCAGACTCAATGAGCAGCATTATGACTATTGATGGGACAAATGAAGTTTCAAAACCCACAGTGGGTGGGAGTATCCTGAACTAACCAATCAATACTGGTGCTATAGCTAGAGATGGATAATGTTTTAACATGGAAGCATGTTAATGGCCATTTGTGCTTAAATGCTCTTCATAAGGTTCTACAATGATTTGATGTGTGACACTCAGATCTGTACACATTTCCTGAAATATTTATGTAGTCATATATGGATAAAAAGCTACTATTACTAATTCTTCTTATTATTATTATTATTATTATTATTAACCAACGAAATAGCAATGGTAGAATTATAGTATTAAAGCTATTATTTCGCTTTTTGAAATTTTTCTGCAGAGGTACTACAATGCCCATACTGCCACACTGCCTTTGCTTACGTCTTGTTTTGGAAACGCACATTCGCCCTAAACATTTCAGCTCTTGGTTACATTGCCTTATCCCAGACTGAATTATTTTTACGTTACACTCTTTCGCAAGTTTAAAATATGAATGAATTTGCCCATTTTATGTTATGGGAGTAGTAAAACGATCTATTTGCGGAGAAAAATGAAGTTTAGCGGACAGCCAATGGCACAGCAGTTTATTCAGAGGTCTTGTAGTTGCTGAAAATAGGAAGGTGGGGCGCTTTGTTATATTCAGGAAATTATTTTCTTTATTTTAATGAACATTGACGGTACAGTTACTTTTATCATAGCTTAACTTGTTCGAATGATTAAGGTAGGAAAATATTTGCTTCCATACTTTCCCCGCTCTTGTAATTTAGTATTTATCGTGGTGGCTAGAAGAGTCGGTTGTCAGTGCTCTCCCCTTACGGGGGGGCCATGGGGTTGAAATGGGGGTCCGCAAGGAGGGCAGTGAATTCCGAATGGCATCATTGTGGTCCTTGGCTACCGCAGTTTCTTTAAAACTACCGTTTTAAGCCTACAGAAGCAACCGCGATTTAATACCCAGCCGTAACTAAAACGTGTAAACATCAATGTCACTGATAAGGACACAGCTAGTACAATGTTGGCGACGATTATTTCCTTGTTGGATAAAACATTGCATTGAGCTGCTACAGAGACCAATGACATGTCACTTGAAGAAAAGTTGAACGATATCATTGTACAGTATGTAGCTAGCTGATTCCAATATCTAATGGAAAAAAGGAGTTTTGCTCGCTGGTCAACGTACATTTTATATGTCAAACCTATTTAGTGGTGGTTGGTACAAAAGAAAATTCATGTGTACATCCATTCTCCAACTCCTTTTGCTGGTTAAGGCCATAGGGGAACCCCAAGCCTATCCCAACATGGGGCACAAGGCAGGGGTAAATAATGAATGGGGTGCCATTAGAGGAAATTCTTCTTTGTGAATCTATTTAACAGGGCAAGGACTTGTACTTCTCCTTGGAATTTGATTTACAAAAGATCCATACACCTTTCAAAAACAAAAGGCAAATAAATTCAGTACTACATTAATAAGAAACTGCCTGTGTGTTTGCATACTTCTGTCCTCACCCCCCATCCCACCTGGGATTTATTCATGAACTTGTGCCATAATAACTAGCATGCTTTTGTACTTTTATTTCTCAGAGTAGTGAGGTAGCTCATCAAGGATGAAGAGAAAAGCAAGTCTTTCTAAGCAACCGGATGGACGTTGCAAAGAAAGAGTCACACTTGTAGAATCAACAGCCCATTGCAGTACACAGATTCCATTCAGGCCATTGACAGCTGGCTTGAAGGATTCTGACAGCCCCCCTAATGGAACTTCTCAGCAAAGAAAACATCTCAGTTCCCCCCAGAATAATGGTGATTTTCTCAGATTTTTAGATGAGGACAGACAGAAGACATCGCTATTTTGTGATTTGGTCATCATTGTAAATGGGAAAAGGTACAGTGCTCACAAAGTAGTAGTGGCTTTTGGGAGCAGCTACTTTCACAGCAGACTCAGTAAAAATCCGGATATGAGTCTCGTTACTGTGGACAACATGGAGGACTCAACCTTCTGCCACTTGCTCCAATTTTTGTACACGTCAGAATTTGTGATCTCTGAGAAAGAGATCCCCATGCTGGTGGAGGCTGCCAGATTTCTGGACATGACGGATGCTGTGAAGCTGCTGACAAATAATGAGGTTATCAAATCGTCAGTCCAGGTACAGGAAGTGACCCCAGAGGTATTACAGAAGGAGGCCCAGTCAGATACATCTGAGAGCAGCTCCAAGGTTTTGAGTGGGGCCAAATGCACCCACTGCAGTCGGATATTTTGCTACAGGAAGTCACTGGAGAATCATCTCATCAGGAGTCACAGTGTTGGTGAAAGTCTGGCAGAAAAGGAGTGGAATTCCGACAAAGCTGCCGGACAAGTGACCAGGAGATCTGCACGCAGAAGAAAGTGCCCTGCTAAATTTGAGGAGGATGATAAGGACAGTGAAGGTGTTTCTGACAAAGCCAGCCTGAGTAAGTCCAACAGTGAGGAGGCCTCAACCCCAACAGAAGAGGAGACTGAGGAGCAGAAGGAGGAAGAAGAGGAGGATGAAGAAGGTGGGGAATTTGACAGCAGGAATGGGTTCACCAGAGAGGACAGACAATACAATGAACACTCAGATGAAGTGGAAAAGGGGCAACAGAATGACAGTGATGGAGAGGAACACAGCATCGGTGCTGATGTACCTGAGCAGATATATCCTGATGGACTGACGCCACTCATCATCAAAAGTTCCAACAAGAAAACACTAAAGTGTCCTAAATGTGAAAAAACATTTGACCGGGCAGGTGAGTCTTTCACCAGGTATTATATTTCAATTTGTAATATTTACACATCCATTGAATCAACCTCAAAGTTTGTAGTCTATAAATTCTTGAAAAATACTCAACTGAAGTCTCCCAAAACCTGTGCCTTTGACAGTGTTGTTACTCTGCAGATGTAAAACTTTCTTGCATTAATCTAATCTTGCTTTATTCTTATGCAATGAAAACTCAGGTCTCTCCGTACAGAGCTGCCCTGTAATCTCTGTGTCCTAAGGTTTTTCGATGTAAGACTTGTGATACTGACGAAATTTGCTGGTGTGCACATCTGCAACAAATGGCCAGTAAGTCCGTCTCTCTGCGTGTAGGAAAGTATGAGAGTCACACGCGAGTTCACACGGGGGAGAAGCCGTTTCAGTGTGATGTCTGTTACCAGTGCTACTCCACCAAGTCCAACCTCACAGTCCACAAGAAGAAGCACAACAGTGGGGCACCTTTTCACAAGAAGGAGCATCGGTGCCCTTTCTGCAATAAGTTACACGCCAGCAGGAAAACACTAGCAAAGCATGTCAGAAGGTGGGGCTTCCTCATCATAAAGGATGGTATACTTACACTTGACATTTGTGCCTTAGATATTAAACTTAAGCTTTCTTCCTGAGTTTACGTTTACTCAGTTTACTAATTAAACTAAGTGAATTTAATAAGACATGTCTGTTGTTGGTTTCTTCTGTGGAACATTATCATTCATTTTCTTATTCTAATGTCTTCACAGAGCACCCATGTGACTATGAAATTTTGCACAGCATACTGAATATTGATTTTCTTTCAGATTCCACCCTGACAGCATTCAGGAGTTCCTTTCGATGAAGAAAAGAAAGAGTGAAACTTGGAAATGTGATGTGCGTTGATTTATATCTGTTTTTTTGGTGTATTTTGCGTTGAGTGGCATTTTATTTACATTTGAGCGGGTCATTATGGGCTGCGTTGTTGTCTTAAACCTGTGGAGTTATGGGTTTAATTCTTACCTTGGTTCTTTCTATGTGGACTGCATGCTGCCCCTGTATTTCCATGGTTACAGAGTAATTATGGAAAATGGGTGCATGCTTTTTTGGTTTTCTCTTCATTAGAGTGTCACAGCTTACATACTGCCCCAATATGATGTATTAATTTGGGGCAGTGTTTACCTGTGCAGGTTAGGAGTCTGTATCTGGAAGATCACCAGTTTGAATCCCGTGGCTGGCAGAATAAATAAATTATTAGTGTTTAGTCCATGAGTGAGGCCCCCTAACCTGAAAAGTGGTCTGGGCCTGATTACCATAAATATTATGTGAAATGGCTGACTATGCATTGCGAACCCAAGCTTTGCTATCACTCTTGGGTGTGTGTGTCTCTCTCTTAGGAGCATGAGATGCGAAAACCAAAGAGTTCCTATGTAACCGTATTTGTTCAAATGGCAAAAAAAGTATCATTATCGTCATCATAATTAAGTCTCCACTGTATTACCTGTATGACCATTACTTTAGACATCAGAGTGAAGGTTAAACTGTGGTTACGCATTTTATTGGTGGATATATTTTGGGGGAGGATGTGTGATGGTGTTCTTGCTGTATGATTGGTCAGATCTGCCATAGGTCCTTCACTCGTCGGCCACACCTGGAAGAGCACATGATCCTCCACTCACAGGATAGGCCCTTTAAATGTGCATATTGTGACGACTATTTCAAGTCAAGGTTCTCACGGCTAAAGCACCAGGAGAAGTACCATTTAGGTAACGTAAAACACTTCCGCACGCACATCGAGAGTTTGTCCACCTCGGGAAACAGAGTTTGGGAGTTAGGACCACAGGGGTGGGAGCTTGAGCCAATTTCACATGGGTGAAAAATTTTGTTTTGCCCAGGACCATTCCCGTGTGACATTTGTGGCAGACAGTTCAATGACACGGGGAACCGGAAGCGTCACATCGAATGCACCCATGGTGGAAAAAGAAAGTGGACGTGTTCCACATGTGGAAAATCTGTACGAGAAAGGTAACGATGTATCTGTAGAGCATTTAAGATGAGATTAAACTTTTACTGTGCTTTTAAATCATGGGATAATTAAAGTTATATAATGCCATATGTTGATGTGTATTGGAAACTACCAAAAGATGACCAATTTCATAGATAGTACAAGTTTTTGTGTTTTATTTCACAGTGGGTGGTGTACAGCTGGTAATTTTACTCAGTTGCAGACAATCCCTACTCTGTCGTGTGGGTTGTCTTACTGTGTTATTGTGGGAAACCATGGGTTAAATCCAGAAGGGGACACAAAGGACCACATTCTACGTAAATTCAAACAACATAGGAAATCCCTCTTGGAAAATTCAGACGCAGGGTGACAAGGAATCCTCGCCGGCTTCGTTGACTGTGGAAAAACACTGATGACTTGCAAAGTGCACAACTTTAATATTCTGTAGATTCCAAGTAGATAGCAGTGTAACGACATCTTCTGGAGACGTCATCATCATCAGTCACTTTCAGCTGCTCCCATCAGGGGTCGCCACAGCGGATCAACCTTTGCCATCTCTTCCTGTCCTCCACATCCTGCTCTGTCACACCCATCAACCGCATGTCCTCTCACTACATCCATAAACCTCCTCTTTGACCTTCCTCTTTTCCTCTTGCCTGGCAGTTCCATCCTCAGCATCCTT
>JAACJT020000036.1:6366459-6383209 GCA_009936485.2 Gymnarchus niloticus
TCTGCCTCCTGTCTTTTCGTCAGTGCCACCGTCTCCAGCCCATATAACATAGCTGGCCTGACTACCGTCTTGTAGACTTTCCCTTTCACTCTTACTGGAACCTGTCTGTCACAAATCACTCCTGACACTCTCCTCCACCCACTCCACCCTGCCTGCACACTCTTCTTCACCTCCTTTCCGCACTCCCTGTTACTCTGAACTGTTGACCCCAAGTATTTAAACTCAACGATATCTTCTGGAGACGTCAGCCAATAATTTATTTTACAAATGGTATCAAACTCTGCTGTTTTTGGTCATTGCCAAAGCATTTGCCTTGGTAACAAAACTTATATTTGCTTGTCTGGTGATAAGCAAAATGGTTCGGAAGGACGGTCTCCTTTAAAAACAGCGTCATTGTGATATTTCGAGACTGTTATGTGGAGCGCTAAGAAGTGATTGAGTTTTTACTGAAAAGATCAGAACTTATTTTTTATAGAACTACATTAAATGAGCATATGAGGATTCACAGCGGGGAGAAGCCTCATCTTTGCAGTATATGTGGGCAGAGTTTTCGGCATGGAAGCTCGTACAGGTGAGTCCAGGTGACCATGCAGGTGTCTGCTTGCATCAGGCGAAGGGCCAAGTGACTGTATGAAAATTAAAATAAATCAGCGGAGTAACATCTCAGACATGAGCCATATTCCTTCAAATATTAAAGTATTATCCTTTAAAGGAGTCCAGCCATGCATGTTTTTGCTTAAATTCCTCATAATTCAGTTAAATTTTTTTCCCCAGACTTCACCTTAGGGTCCATCATGATGACAAACGTTATGAGTGTGAGGAATGTGGGAAAACCTTCATCCGGCACGATCATCTGACCAAGCACAAAAAAATACACTCAGGTAAATATCTGCTCCTGTATTGTCATGGGCAAACAGCTCGCCTGACGTCAGAACATTCGGATTTGGGCTTGATAGGTTTGCTTCATTTGGAATTAAATGGTCTCTGTTAAAAAGCAAATGACGGGATTTGCGATAGGGTGTACCTTTTTGTAGTGATGGGACAAATGAGGCATCAAAACGTCTGCTGTCTCAAAATTTCGTTTGATATAATTGCATTTTCTGCACGTTTGGGGACTCCTTTCTCTTAGAGAATGGTATTTTAAGTACAGCTGTGAAGGTCAAAACAGGATGAGCCAGCCGCCTTATGCATGTAAAAGGGGTTCTCAGCTTGCACTTCCCATGCGAATGCACCGGTAAAATGCCATCCTTTCCCTGCAGGAGAGAAGGCACATCAGTGTGAAGAATGTGGCAAATGTTTCAGGCGACACGACCACCTGACGGTGCACTACAGGAGTGTTCATCTGGGGGAGAAAGTGTGGCAGAAGTGAGTTGAGCTGGACATTTTAGTAAAGGAAGTTCTTGCCCTGCTGCAGTTTAGCTGACCTGTTGTTGAAGGCCACATGTATAATGAACTGGAACTGATTTTTGGTATCCAATAGGTACAAGGCAGCTTTGCATCAGTGTGAAGTTTGTAAGAAGGAGTTCAAAGGGAAGTCAAGCTTGGAGATGCATTTCAGAACACATTCAGGTAAGGCAGAAAATAAGATGTCCGTGCCTTATGTGAAATGCATTGTTTTCCATTAAGGCATCGGTTCTGGTGTGTTAATGGGTGCTGTTTCCACTTTGAAGGGGAGAAGCCATACAGGTGCCAGATTTGCAATCAGACGTTCAGGATCAAGAAGACCTTAACGAAGCATATGGTGATTCATTCGGACGCACGGCCGTTCAACTGTCCACACTGCAGTGCCACCTTCAAGAGGAAGGATAAGCTGAAGTACCACACAGACCACGTCCACGGAACCAAGGCAGCAGAGCTGCCTACGACTGAACCGCCGAGCGAGGACAAAGTCGCCGCCCTCCCTGCACCATATCACGAGAAGATGTATCCATCTGAGCACTCAAAGGCGTACCCGGCGGAGCGGAAGGCCGTCCTCCAGGGGGCGGACACCGATGCGTGTGTGCCAGTCACGCTCGTTCCCGTTCCGATGCCGGCGGTCTCTGGCCAGCCTGAGCTCGGGGCGCACGGCCAGGCCCACGACCTCCTCCAGTCTCAGTCTGACGGTCGAGCGGCGGCAGGATATCAGCCAGCCGCAGACCTGGTCTTCCTGGAGAAGTACACCCTCACCCCTCAGCCAGCCAACATCATTCACCCCGTACGAGCTGACCACATCCTTGATCCCAGGGAACCTTCTTACCTGGGTACTTTGCTTGGGCTCGACACGACTGCTTCTGTGCAAAACGTCTCAAGTGCAGACCACGGACACTGAAACAGTCTTTATTTTCGTCATGACAATGCATTAATAATGTTATTTTTAGGTTAATTTTATTTTTCCAGTATGTATTTAGGGAGAGAGAGGCTGATTTTGTGCAGTTTAATGTATATCTTATCTTGTTGTTTCTTTCTCCGCCCTAGTTTAAGGTTGCATATTATTGTCTTTTACTTGCAGGGTGAGAGCCTTAAGGACGTCTGCAAAGAACCCGTCATACTCATGACTCGATTTATTGCTGAATTTCTGAGCTTCTCACCCAACGCCAGTTGTGTTTGAAAGTAATATGTGGGTTTTGGCATAAATGAGTTCTGAAAACTCAGAAATAAACATCAGTTGAAAATATCATTTTGTTGTGTGTGTTTGTGGTTTAAAATTGCTGGGTTTAAAAGGTTTTACAATGCAGCTGGAAGGTGATCCTTGAATTCTACACAATTCGATGTTTATTTTCTCTGTTCAATGGTGAAAATATGAGAAATTGTCTGAATTGCAAATACTGTTTCACACATCCATCCATCCATCCCTCCATATGTATACGGACATGTAATCATTGTAATACGATCTCCAATAACATGCAGATGACAGAGGAAGGTAGACATTAACTAATGACGGTGTTTTTGGGACAAAACTCCCAGATCTGTGCGCTCTCACATTGCCCAGATTGAGCAAGCCTACTTTACCGAATGATGTTACAAAACATCCAGTAGTATAACGAGGAGGAAAACAGATTTAAAATTCTAAACTTGCAAGTACTGACTAAATGCCAGACAAGTACAAAGGATTTAAAATTCAGAATGCTCACATTTATCTGATTCTGTTTGACTAACACAAATGTGTAGTATCCAACAATAGTTTAATTAACATTTAACAACATAGACGTTGTGGGCCAGTTTCTAAAATGCTGATTAAACTCAGTCTTTGAATAAATCACACACTTAAAAGGAATGTTTGGTGAAAAATGAAATTCGAGATCAACTTGTATCTTTGTTTCTGTGGCTGTTAGCAAAATTTGCTTGTTACAAACTCAGAAAAAGCAAAAGAAAGCTACATTCCTACACCCAACATGTACTGGTTGATCGACTGCATGTGTATTTTTAATTTTTCACCAGGCTTTCCCTTTAAGCGGGTGATTTAGTCTAATATTAGTTTTAATCTGTGTTTTTAAAATCAGCCCTGTATGTTTAAATAAGATAATGGAAACGTGCAATACTGCACAAGATATGATGTAGAATGAAGAAAGTATGTACATTTTAGTTAAAATTGATCTACATCATCTCTAAAAGTGGTGCTGTACCTCTGACCACAGCATAAGAAGAGATGCAGAAGGTCAGAATTATATAGTTTTGAAACCTTTTTCTAAATTCATCTTTTCTAAATTGTGCTGCTGACTTGTAAGTCAGAAAAACTAATGAGGTTAGAATCTCTGCTTTGTTAATCATTTACTAATTTTCAAATAACACCGTGTCTGTGCAACGTGCATTTAACTGTTCATAAACCCACATCTGTGAATTTTCAATAAGCCCTGATCTTCTCATATGATCTGACATAGTAAGCATATGGTATAAGGCTGGGGTCTGTCATGGACACGATGACAGACCGTCACAGGGTTCACACACACACACACACACACACACACACACACACACACACACACACACACACACACACACACACACACACACACACAGTATTTATAGCAATAGGAAATTGCCAGGTAAACTTCTTGGATGTTCTCCCCAAAATAAAAGTGTTCCGGTAAACCACTTTGTTTTCTGTCAAAGATGCCATCAAAATTATGGTTCCCTTTATAAATCATTAAGCAAAAATCTATTAAGCACACAGAACATCAACACAAACTGGTTCATGTGATTTCAGCCACGTGGTATTCGTGGTTTGATGTTAAAATATTAAATATTGATCGTCTGTCCTCGATGATATGTGTGGTTGTGGCAATGATGCATTGGATGTTCTCAGATGTATATCTCAGAGGGATTTACATTGATCTAGTTTATCTTTAGTGAACTTTTGTGGCCCTGGGTGTATTTGCACCGGAACTTTCTATATTACATAACTGGAATTTAAACTGCTGGCTTTGAGATACACATTGGTAGGACACCTTGCAATACGGCAGCGGACACAGCTGTCGTCTGCTCTGTGCTGGAGAATCAGGTGACTAGCATTGTTGGTGTTAACTCACTTTAAGCTCATTTTACATGAGATATGCCTTGATGTGTTTGCTTTGTTTTTCCCGTGTCAAGGCTAAATTCCTTATACAAGCCAGAGACCCACACCAGCAAGTTCATGTTTTAATTTTATGCTCCACCAAAACAACATATTTCTCCCGTCTACTTTTTGGTGTTTTCTCAGTCCTGGGGCCCGTTCTGGAAATTCTATAGTCAAAGCTGAACTCTGACTGAGAAATTCAGGGAGATTCAGGCTTTTAATTAGCTTGAGTCTTGAGCATTTGTTTTACGTATATTTTCATTTTTAGCATCTGATTTTTGTTTGCGAATTCTTTAAGGTAGTTTAATCTTGCACAGAGTTTTGGTGAAATTTTCTTTAAATGTGCTATATAAATAAATTTGCCTTGACTGCAGGTTAACTTAGAGATTTTGAGTTCACAATAAAAATACTGATAGGAAGAATATGTGTCTGTTTTTTGTAATTCAGGCACATCAGAATTTTCAGGATGGGGGTCGGACACTTTTGGAAGTCACTGAACTTTAATATAATTAAAATGGTATTGTATGTGATTACTCATTAGAAACTTGTTGGAGGCTCTTAGAAACAGCATAGGGCAGAAAGCAGTTCATCCTAGACAGGATGCCAGTTCCTCTGTGTATTTGTGCAGAATATTATTACATGTGTTTAAATGGTGTTGTGTGAGTGTGAGCCACACACGATCACACTTATAAAAGCCTCTGCCATCAGAAAGCTAGCACATTGCTACTGCATGCACAGTTACCGCGAGTTTCCCAGGCACACACACAAACCTCCTTTTCCTACCGCTAAATAACAAAATAAATAATGACCACACACACGCCATTTCAGTTTTTGCCTTTGTTCAACTTATCTGTGATATGATCTTTTCCATTCTTCCATTTGTCTGTCGCATGCTTGTTGGTTGTTCCTGTTGTCCTCCATGTTTTTCCAGCAGTCCAAACCAAGAAAGAGTTTGGACTGACTTTTAAAGTGCCAGCCCTAAAATAGGTGGCAACCTTGCTCAGTGTGCCCAAGATGGACCATGGTCAATTGTTTGAGTGGAAAATTAATAACTGCTTTGTTTCAATCTGTGATTAAAACAGATTAACATCACTGTAGGATGTGGAAAGATGTCATATGGATTTATATGACAAATCGAGTGCATAGAATGGATTCCATTTGCTAACTGATTTTTGTAAAGTTGGTGTCAACTGATGATGTCATCATTTTGAGACATATAAGTTGGCCCTGAGACAGAGGAAGGAGGATAGCTTTTTGTCGGAAAAAGGAGCTTAGAACTGGCTCCTGTAAATTGTCTTTTCCTTGTAGATATTTATTGTCTTATCGTTATTTAGAATATGTCCTCCTCCCACCACACACTTGTTTGGTCTGCACATAATAAAATTCTTGCGTGGACATGCTATTGTGTCATGGCATCATCTGTTTCAATCTGCGATTCAGAAGCTTGGAAATCACCTTCGTCACAGACGCTAAATGACAGTTTGTACTGCACAGCGTTTATTGTATAGTGACAGGAATGTAGTGCCCTGGAATCTCTGAATAACTATCCCAGCCTTTTTCTGTAATTTGAACTTGTGACCCCATCAGTGGAAACAGTATATATATATGAAATTAAAGGTTATCTAATGCAACTAATAAAAAAAAAAAAGCATATTACTGTTAACCAATCAAAAAAAATAGATTTCTGCTGTATGGCAGTTTGACGCTGATATCCAACCTATAAGTGAAAAAAAGACTATTATAGATAGAGTAGAAATGAAAACACCATCCTTTCATACAAGTTTACTACCTTTGCTTCTCTTACAAATACTTTTAGTTCCATTGATGCATAACTCTCACCTTGTGTGTTTTACTATCTCCAGCCTAAAAAAGAAAATAAATAGAAATATCCTACATTAGTATAGACACTAACATTTGTAGACATTTCATTCATGATAATAACAAGTACAATTACCCTGTAGGCCAATAACACATATTAGCTATTAGCATTAATTTTACAAGTCAGAATGTATATTAATAGATGGTACGATCTGTAAATAAAAGATATTGTTTAGTTAATAGGCAAGCAGACAGTACGTGTAGATCTTCATTACTGTGCTCATATAAAATTTATATTCTATCCTTTCCATTTTATTTCCATTATAATTTCTGTTTCTATTAACGAATAAAAACGAGACATTTAATAAAAACGTTTCGGGTGCCGACAGTAACTGTATTCCAAAAATGTTATTAGCTCTTATTGGCTAATGTCAAGGAATTTGTAACGTTACTTTCACCAAGTTTTATAATAATTTGAAATCAGCTTTAAAATAGTAATCCCATGAGCAATGAATATGTTTTGATGAAGTCCTTTATACTCTGCTTCTGGAAATGCTGTAATAAATGTCATATAATTGTATATTTCTGCTTTAATATTTCCTAATAAATAGATTAGACATGTGTGTGGAGGCTCATCTTCTCCTTAGTTGCCAAAGAGCGATGTTTGTTTTTATATATTGAAAAGCTTAGTTAAACTTACATCCTTTAAAGGTTACTCTTCCATTTGTACACTGCCCTGTGCCATAGTAACGACGATCATAATAACCATTTTGATCTGATCTATAGTTGCTTTTACAAAGAAAATTGGCACTCCCTCCTTCTGGAATAAAAAGTGTTTCCCTTGGAGACTGAAGATTGTGAGTAGGATTTATTGTTGATACAGAACACGGACCTGGAAAAAAGTGACAGATGAGGTCAGGAATATTCAAATGTTAACAGACTGAACTTACACAAACAATCAACTCCTGTCAGAGAGCAAAATTTAAAACACTCACTTAAACATTTAGGAGGAGAAGTCCATTTTCCATTTTGGCATGTTATCTTGTTCGCGCCCTGTATTGTGTAAAAACGATTACACTGATAGGTAACCTCCTTTCCATCATTAATGCTCACAACATCTCCATTGTCAATTTTTGGATGTGGTTCACACTCACTACCTAAAAGAAAGAAAAAAAACAACATTACATTTTAAAAAGTATTTTCTATTATTAGTTGCATATTTAATTAGCTTTGTTATAGCTAAACGCATATCGAACATTTTTTATTTTAGGTGTGATTTTAAATACAAGGTACAAACAAATAAATAGCCTACTACTAACTTTCTTTCTTTAACGGTTACAAAGAATCTTCTAAAAAAAATAAACAGAGAATAACAAAGTAGGATATTATTACGATTTCCAGGCCCGGACCCACAGAGAGGCTTAGATGCAGGGATGGCCCTTCAGGATACCAACACAGCTTTAGTACACAGGAAGGGGTCAAGAAACGCTCGACACGGAGCAAGGCTAAGATGATGAAATATTTGAGTAGGACACAAGTGGAACACATGAGGGTAATCAGGGCATGATCACTTGCAATTAGTAGACACGATAGGGAAACGGGAAACCCCCGGTCAGTACTCCGGAGATGGGGAGCGCTGGAGCCCTGGCGTCTACATTACAGATATAAATATTTAGCCATTCTATATATTTTCCTACAAGGATACCAGTTTACACTTTAATTATACTTGACTCAGTATCCTGAAAATTAAGTCTAAATATCACCCACTAGAATTACCATGTGTTTCTTTTCCGCTGTCAACTCCATCTACGTCAGGTGATTGACCTACAGGGTAAAATAAATAATGATTGGTTATTCTAGGCTGCAGTCCTGGCTGCAACCTTGACCATGCAGAATAAACAGTTGGAAGCTGGATGGATGGATGGATGGATGGATGGACGGATGGATGGATGGATGGATGGATGGATGAGCTATGCTGGCACAGTGCATTTTCTATATTGCCTGTGAAACTAAGATTTAATTCAACATTTAGAGGTCCTGAGATGTTGTGCATTTTGTCAGTTTTCTAGTCCTTGTTATTTTTCCTTAACAGCGCCGAAGGTTTCGAAGAGGAATCTCTAAAGCCTGGTTGATAAAACCAGTATTCAAGACAGATTATGTAGACAACATTCTCCTACTGCAGGAGGATAACTTGTTTAATTAATTAACAATTTTAATCATCTGGAAGAAGGATACCTGTTAGCTTTAACTAGCATAAGCCTTTCAGAACAATGCTGACCAATACATAGTAATTGTACAGGTTCAGTTGTTCCAGTTACTGATTGGATGGTTAATTACAGGAAGTAACAGTCTACCAGAGCCAATAACTGAAGAATATACCATGTTACTACACATGTGCTGTTGCTGGGGTCACACATCTTTGTAGTAAATACATGGATAAAAATTCAACCCAGTCATATAAAATAGCTACATATTCATTGCCTCAATGTTCCAAAACTTCTTTAAATCACCCATGGAGTATGACCATATGTATGAATGTAGGTGTGTGTGTGTGCATTAATGCATATGGCTACTTGTGTGCTGTCTGAGGATTTATTCAATACACTCACGTAAACAAGCCGGAAGTTTGGTCCATTGTCCATCACGGCATGTTACTTTGCCGGAGCTATTCAGTACATAATGTTGGTGACACTGAAAAGTAACTTCCACTTTATCAACGCTGGTTCTTTCCACAAATCCATGTTCTACATTTGGAATTTCTCCACAGAACACACCTAAAAAATTAATATAGGCCTTATTATTAAGAGCCCAAACTAAGACTCCTGTTGTCAGGTCCCTCTCTCGCCCAGCCTCGTGAGAATGCCCTCCCTCCCGCTGCAGCTCATAAACATCACTGCATATAAGCGCAAGCAGGCTGGGGAGGCATTGCGAAGTATCATCCCGTTATAGAGAGATACCGAGCGCTACCCGTACCCGTACCCGTACCATCCTGACCTGTTGCCGTCTCCCGCTCCGTCCTGTTCTCCTCAGATACTTACCTGCCTGATTCTCCTTCCCTAGGACTGACTCTACGGTTCATCGACCCTCGCTGCTGGCTTCAGACCCCGCTTTTGGCTTGATCCCTTTGGATTTCGATTCGGGCGTTTACGTCTTTAATAAAGAGCGTGTTTCGCATTTGGGTCCACCTGTCCCCCTTTGTCCTGGAACGTGACACCTGTTCTCGTATCTGATCTTTATTACTTTTTGGCCAGGAAACTCCACTCGCAGCCGTGAACATCATGATGCAAACTTTGCCAGCATATACAGTGAGAAACACTTCCCTTATTATATTACAAAACACTGGATGATATTTAAATATTTCGAATATAAAATAAATAAATTCACTACCCTATAACAAGAGCAACATTTTAACGTTTCACTGTTAACATACGTGAAATACTTACTGCGTGCACAATAAGGCTTTTGGCTCCATTGTCCATTCCGGCAATAACTCTCTGAAGATCCTTTAATTTCATGTGATTTCCGACAACCATATATCACTTTAGATCCGTCATCATATTTCTTTTGAAATTTGCCCAAAATTAATCCATGTTCTACACGAGGTGGAGGATTGCATTGTTGACCATATGCTATTAAGAGGATAAAACACAAATCCATCAGATTGATGCACTTTTTATTACCTTCAAAAAATGCATTAAAAAACAAAACTTTATAATACTAACTGACGATATATGCAGAACCTTACAACAGCCAATATGCATTGAGGCAGATGTAGAACTCACCACCTTTAAGTACACAAGATGAAATATAAAGCATGAGAAATGCGTATAGTTGCATGATTTCCATTTCTTTTTTTTTGTTGTTGTTGTTTCAGCCTTCCTTATTATTTTCTTAACACGCCGCTGTTTTGTGACCTGTAAGTGAAACCAATGATGTTTAAATACTCTGGCGGGTTAATAATTTTCTACTGTTCAAACGAATCACTGTTCAGATTTCTTCATCACCGAAGCTGCTGAGCTTTTTGCCATATACTGAATATGTTGCTTCATGGCAAAACGTGGAGCATCTGCTTGTATGACATATAACGTCTGTACTATAATATGGTAATTTACTGTAATTCAACTCTGTTTGTCCATAAAGACGTTCAGAACCTTTTGCTTCGTCAATAAACATATATTATAAACATATACGATTATTTAAGTAGGCTGATTTTTAAGACAACATAAACGCTACGTTAGCTGAACAGATAAGGATTGATCACCGATTACAATATCGACTAAGAAGTTCTTGGAATAAGGTACAATTTAAATACCTATCACTGCATAAAAAAACAATTAGCACATTTTTGGATTGATCCGATGACTGCGTCAAGACAAAATGATCACGAAATAAAATGTTTTACTTAATGGAATTATTTTAAATTGCATCGTTACGGCCAGGTTGTTGATCACATGGATTTCCTAAAAATTAATAATTACATTTTTTTATTTCTGTGTTGGGGGGTCAGTACTGTTGCCTTGCTCTTCCACTGCTTGGGGTCCGAAACTTACCCCTGGCTATCTGTCTGTGCAGTTTGCATGTTCTCTCTTTGGGTACTCTGGTCTCCTCCTGTAGTCCAAAGACATGCGTTGTAGGCTAATTGGAGTGGCTAAATTGTCCGCTGTGTGTGTGTGTGTTTGTTTGTGAGACTGTGCCCTGCAATGGAGTGGCACCCCATCCAGGGTGTTCCCAGTCTTGTGCCCTATTCTGCCTAGATCCAAGCCACACAAGTCCACACAGAATGCTTACATATTCAAACATTGCTTTATGTAACTGCAGCTGACATACATGCTAATGTTTGGTCTCATTTGAATTGTCTCAGTCTTAAAACGAACCTCAGCTCCCAATTTTCCAACATCCTCTGGCCATTCATAAGCAATAAGAGGTTGGAAGATGACTGGCGAATACTTAGTTTCATATTTATACCCTTTAAATTAGTTATTTTATACTTGGTCTGTGATTAAGTTACTACCCTAGTCAATTTGACTCTTTCACTTTGGATGGGGTTTGAATCCTGTTTTTGCTTTGGATGTATGGTGTTTGTACGTACTTCCCGTGTCTTGCAGGTTTCCTCTGGTTATTTTACCAACTTCCCACAGTCCATAAACATGCTGCTAGGCTAATTGTTGTCACTAAACTGTGCGTAGTATACAATTGTGTTTTTAAGTGTGCGCGTACCCTGTGATGGACAGGCATCCCACCCCAGCCTTTCACGCTATGTTGCCTGGGATAGGCTTGAGGTCTCCCAGAAACCTAGACTGGGATTGGAAGATGGATGGATGGTATTTAAGGTCCACCACTCAGTAACCACTGGGTGTCTAGTATCTCTAATTAAAGATCTCTCACATGTACAGTGTTTATCGTCAGCTGAGTATCCATTACTCTGATTTTTTGTATTGTTTTGCATGCTTTAGATTTCTGTATTTTGAACTGTAATTAATGTATGACATTTCAGCCCATCAAATCAATAGCTTTAATTAAGTCTTGCTTTTGGAATATACTCTCTCTAGTATATTCTTGACTAGCATTATTATAAAGTAGACCATCAGTGGGTGGAACATTGCACATTACGATATGGCTCTAGCTTTCTGACTAATCACTTGGGTCTATTAAACTGGAGGTGAGAGAGACTACACGACGTGGACTGCCATGTAGCCTCAGACATATCCACTCCAGTCCCTGAGGTGAGCTGATTGAACACACTGGCAAGTACCTCGCAGCCTGAGTTGAATCAATCAAACACACGGACTGGGTGTCAGCTCCTGAGTGTAATTGACCAAACACACTGACACGATGCCAGTCTGTAGCCACCCTGCAGTCCCTGAACTGACATTAAATTGGTTTCATATTGCGTCCCTGGACATTACTTAATTGGCCGAAAGTGAATATCGTGTGACATTCCAATATGGAATGAACAAGTTCAGTTAAAAGTACAAAAGGTTGGAGTAATTGTAAATTACACAGCGATCATATCCAAGTACACTAAAAACAAACTAAACCATCTGGAGTGAGACATACTGTACTTCAGTTTAATTTGAAGTTTCGCTTAAGTTTTAAGAGGCGTGAGGAGAGACCTACGTGCCTGTAAAACCTTTGGCTCTCCAAATAGTTTCTGCTGCTACATCAGTGGGTGGTTTTTCTAAACAATACAACATTTCTGCTGTCATTTAGCAGCATATTGGAACTATCAACAGTGCTTATTCTAGGAAAAAAAATAGTGAAATATTTGCCCATCTCATGAGCAAATTACAGCTCACTTCTGTCTCTTCATAAACTGGAGGGTCAGGAAGCTTATTGAATTGAACGACTACAATCCATCCAATAAAACATCCAGCATCACGAGGGGAGTAGTCATTCAGATAGCTTGTTGCAATGACCCTGTCCTCCTGAATGTCAGCAGAGTGTGGGCGTGTGGAAAACTGGCCCTCCCGAAGCACAACCACCTGTTTCAGCTCAGCGCTTAACATTGCTGCCCATAGGTGTTACATGCTGGACGGTATGCCGGGTAGAGGACCCTAACCTCAAGATGATAATGGATCAGATGGAGAGGGCAGATTGACCTGCTTTAGGAGTGAAGCGGTGTGTTATTCACCCACAGTCAGAGGCCTGTGGTCAGTATTGACTTGGGTTCCATCATGCAGTCCAAAAACGCATAATCTAAATTTTTCCAAGTGTGTGAGTTTATGCCAAATGATGGACTGGCACCCTGTCCAGCGTGTCCCCTGTCTTGGTCATCATGAAATCAGTTTCAGGATTGGCATGACCCACCACTAGCTAAGTGTTATGGAAAATGGATGGGTTATGTTTTGCAATATCAGTAGTGCTTCTTCAAGCTAAATATTTAATCTGCAGGCCAGCTGGGGGAAAGGGATGTCATGTTGCGTTAGACAACCAAAAAAAAAAAAGAAAAAAAGAATTCTCATCAAATGCTCTGGAAAAAACTACCCATCACTGGGCAGAGGTCACAGGTCCTCAAACATCACTTCTGGGAATAATTGCAAAAAAACCTATTAAGTACACAAAAGTTTGCTGGCCTTTATCCACTCATTGGAATGGCAAGGCCAAAATCTGTTTTTATGTTGAAATTTTTCTATAAACATTGGATGGCTATAGACATTACCATATTCTGTGTTCCAGGCACACAGAAAACCCGAACCTACAAAAGGAACTTCTCAACTCCAATAAAAAGGCCATCGATCTATACATTCCTTTAGAGACTGAGATTTAACGAGGAGGGAGAACTAGATAGCAACAGTAATCCATATCAAACTGGCTCACAGTGGTCTCGTATACTCTAGAGAATAGCTTCAAAGAGTAAGCACAATGTGTGAGAAAACAGACCAACTCAAATACCTGCCCAATGAGTAGGTAATAGGCAGCAGGTGTGTTCATGGGGAGGAATCAAGAAGCAGAAGTTTACATACTACTCCTTCTGGGTGCTCACTGGCACCCTCTGGTGATTTTGGCCTCACTTTGCGAAGGAGGTGGCACTGTAGATGTTTGCAATTAGTGCATAATCTATCTCCGTGGGTCTGTGGATCCATTGCCAGTCTTGGCAGTTGTCAATTTTCAATGTGTTCTTGCACTCCAGTGTCATGGTGTTTCTTGGGAATTTCCCAGAAGCTGGAATGAGCTCAGAAGCTCATTCATGTGGTTGTTTGGTAGTCATAGTCTGAATAGCGTGCATATTCCTCACACCTTTCTGTGAAACACTTTGAAGAGAAGCATACACTCTACAAGCACATGATCATTTTAAAAACTGCAAACTAAATCCTTTTAATTGCCATGAATGCTGGTAAAGTATATATTAGACGTGGAGTAAGTTATACATTTGCAAGTCATAAGCTAGTCTCAACTCCTGACCTTCAAGTCTTAAGTCAACTAATTGAGTGCACTTAGTCAAGCAAGTCAGGTTATGTTATGTTCAAGAATCCACAAGTATAAATATCATAGATATTGTCTTTAATTAAACAACAATAAAACCTGGTTTATACTACAGTTGTTTCGTGTGATGACTTGGATGCTAAAAATTAATCTTTACATTTTGGCTAATCATGAATATGTATAGAGGACAAGAAGTCACATAAAAGATCTACAAATAGCTGTTGTATTTTGAAAGTTCAATTTTTTTATATATATCAAGGGTTTTGTCTCTTTGCTTCTCTGATATTTTCCAGGTTTCGCTAAATTGTCTAAACCAGAGTATCCCCTTCCAACCAATATCCTCACTCTTCAGTTGTGAGTTTTATGGGCACCAGTCCCCTGCTCTCTACATTATAGTGTCCCTCCACTGGGACCAGGTTGTGAGAAAAGAAGGCACAGCGGAAGAGTTTAGAGGGGAAACCACGGCACTGGGACAAGGTGGCTAATTCACCCATCTGTGAGGCATCCACCACCACCACTGGAAGAAAATTTTCAATTGCTGGAAGCTTGTAGAGTGATGACGTGTGATACTCTTGGCAGCCTTGCATATAGGGGAGGTCAATGGGGCAGCAATTATGTGGAAATTCTGAATGTGCAAAGCCTAGGAAATGCTGAGGTCCCTTAACAGATGAGGTTTCAGGCCAGTGGCTCATGGCAGAAACCTTATTATCATTCATTCAGATTCTGTCTTGTCCTAAAATATTGTATAGAAAGGAGATGGTGGTCATAGTTTTCCTACTTTCCCTTATGTTCTTTGCGGAGAACATGATCCCTCTGGGTGGCTATTCCATTGGAGTAAGTAAGCGGATCATCAATATATCCGTGTCTCGGAATAAGTCATTGAAAAATTGGAATTGGAACACTGAAGGGGCATTATCTAGCCCTTATGGTACAACTAGATACTCATAGTGCCCCGAGGGGTGATAAATGTGATTTTCCATTTGTCACCTTCATGAATCCTGTTAAGGTTATAAGCACTATGGAAGTCCAACTTTGTTCTAACGCAGCGGGGATCAGACAAGAGGAAACCAGGTGCTTGAAAGATTCCTCAGAGTTTTTGATCCATATTAACATGATACCATCATGCAGTTGCTGCAGATTTGTCAGCTGCACCTTCATGATACAAATCTCGAGTTCTGCCACACCCCAGAGGTGCTCTATTGGATTGAGATGTGGTGACCGTGGAGCCCATTTGAGTACAGTGAACTCATTGTCATGTTCAAGAAACCAGTCTGAGATGATATGAGCTTTGAGACATGGTGTGTTATCCTCCTGGAAGTAGACATTAGAAGTTGGCTACACTGTGGTCATAAAGGGATGGACCTGGTCAGCAACATTACTCAGGTAGGTTGTGGCATTTAAATGATGCTCAGTTGGTACTATGGGGCCCAAAGTGTGCCAAGAAAATATCACCCACACCAGCACACCACCACCACCAGCCTGAATTGTTGGTAGGATGGATCCATGCTTTCATGTTGTTTGCGCCACATTTTCACCTTACCGTCTGAATGTTGCTGCAGAAATCAAATCTCATCAGACCAGGTGACATCTTTCCAATGTTCCTTTGTCCACCTTTAGTGAGCCTGTGCCCACTGAAGCCTCAGTTTTCTGTTCTTAGCTGACAGGAGTAGCACTCTGTGTAGTCTTTTGCTGCTGTAGCCCATCTGCTTCAAGGTTTGACATGTTGTCCATTCGGAGATGCTCTTCTACTTACCCTGGTTGTACAGAGTGGCTATTTGACTTACCGCTGCCTTTATCTCAGCTCAAACCAGCCTGGCCATTCTTCTCTGACCTCTGCCATCAACAAGGCATTTTCACCCTGAGATCTGCCGCTCAATGGATGTGTTTTCTTTTTCAGACCATTCTCTGTAAACCCTACAGATGGTTGAGCGTGAAAATCTTAGTATATAAGCAGTTTCTGAAGTACTCAGATCAGCCCGTCTGGCACCTACAACCATGTATTTGGCAAAGGTGTATGTAAACTTCCGAATTCAACCATATCATCCCAGCCACATGTAGTTTTGATGGCCAGATCTGAGGCTTGAAGTTACCATATCTGACTGCAGGAAATGTTATGGTGCAGATGTACTGTACACGGTGTAAAATAAAGGCAGTTTGTTTTCGTTATCCTCCACATGTTGAGTTCCATGATGCTGAAAATTAAATTGATAAAAATGAAAGAGAAAAAAAAAATTTCAACAAGTTTATATGTGTGTGTTTATATACTCATACACATATGCTACATTCACCGGTCGCTTAACTAGGTACACCAGTTCAGCTGCTTGTTAAAACAAATATCTAATTAGCCAATCACATGGCAGATGCATTTAGGCATTTAGACATACAGTTCCATGCCATTTGAAGTCACAGAACTGGAATAGTAAATTATCTATCTATCTATCTATCTATCTATCTATCTATCTATCTATCTATCTATCT
>JAACJT020000036.1:6388617-6417620 GCA_009936485.2 Gymnarchus niloticus
GACAGGTCAGGACTGCAGGCAGGCCAGTCCAGTACCCGTACCCTCTTCTTCCACAGCCATGCCTTTGTAATGTGTGCTGAATGTGGTTTTGCATTGTGTTGTTGAAAAATGCATGGACGTCCCTGAAAAAGATGCCGTCTTGAAGGCAGCATATGTTACTCTAAAATCTCAATGTACTTTTCGTCATTAATGCTGCCATCACAGAAGTATAAATTACCTTTGCCAAGGGCACTGACACAACCCTACACCATGTCAGACCCTGGCTTTTGGACTTGTTGCTGATAACAGTCTGGATGGTCCTTTTCGACTTTGGTCCGGAGCACACGGCATCCATTTCTTCCAAAAAAGATATGAAATACTGATTTGTCTGACCACAATACATGTTTCCACTGTGTGATGGTCTATCCCTCTGAGCCCAGAGAAGTCAACACCACTTCTGGACATGGTTAACATAAGGCTTCTTTTTGCATAGTAAAGTTTTAAGCGGCATTTGTGAATGTAACTCCGTATTGTACTGCTTGACAAAGGTTTGCCAAAGTAATCCCTTGCCCATGTGGTCATATCAACTATTGATGAATGACGGTTCTTGAGGCAGTGCCGTCACAGGTGCTCAGCTTAGGCTTGTGCCCTTGCCCATTACCCATTTACGCGCTGAAATTCCTCCAGATTCCTTTAATTGTTTAATGATATCATGCACTGTAGAGGGAGAAATATGCAAATCCCTTCTAATCTTTCTTTGAGGAACATTGTTTTTAAACATTTCAATAATTTTCTCACACATCTGTTGACAAACTGGAGATCCTCTGCCCATCTTTGCTCCTCAAAGACTGAGCCTTTTGTGGATACTGCTTTTGTACCAAGTCATGATTACAACCACCTGTTGACATCACCTGTTTGAAATCACATCATTATTTGATTTTTTTACCTCATTACTAGCCCTACATTGCCGCCATCCCAACTTTTTCTGGAATGTGTTGCAGGCCTGAAATGCAGGAATGGATGTATAATAACACATGAAATGATGTTGACCAGAAAAAAACGAAATATCTTGAGTTTATGCTGTCTGCAATGAAATAAAAGTCAAAGTCAATTTAAGAATCACAGATTTTTTTTTTTATTTGCATTTTCCATACTATCCCAACTTTTTCTGATTTGGGGTTGTATAAGCAGGTGGAGCCAAATGGTACCACATACTGAAATTGTCAGACATGCTATTTATTTATATTAAAAATAAATCTATGAACGCTACCATTAAAGCAAAGCCCGCCAGTCCCCATAACCCCGAACATAGCATAACCGGTCCATCCCCGAACATTACATTACATCTATGCTGACATATCAGGCGCTCTGCATTCTGTCCCAAATCCTTATTGCTTTCTTTGTTCTGTATTTAACTGTAGAATATAATTTTCAGAGAGGACCTTAATCAAATTAATCAAAATTTTAATCACTTGTGGGAATTGTGGAAAATTTGGCAGTAGACATGCGGTGCCCTATGAAGGTCTTGAAAGGAATTCCGTTTTTCTGTAACACGCACTTGACTGATGTGTGAAATCGCCTCTCCATTGTCAGCGTCTTTAGAACCTGCATCTTTTCTGAGGCCGTTTTTTTGTCCGCATCGTGGTATGGGCTTGCCACAGGCCCACAGCTGATAGTTGAAAAGTTCGGTGTGTATCCAAGGCCTTACTTTCAGCGCTGTCTCTCTCCAAGAAGTCAACTCCCCTCAGATCCTGCCAAGTGCGGCAGTGCGCACCTCAAAGCTTCGCGGGGTTATTGAAGCCATTCATTCCAATAACGGTGATGGCTATGAAGAAAAATACGAGCCCTCCGCCCCCCTGATGACAGACTGCCCACCAGCAAGTGTCTCAGAAAGGCAATTAAGCCGCAGGGAGATCTGTCTATTAGTTCGATTCAGCTGAGACACAGTGCAATTTCCCAAATCTCTTACATGTCAGCTTAATATGCTTCACTTGTCACCCTATTGTCAGAAATGTACGAGACACAATATCTTCATCAGAATTTAACTTCTTTTTTATTTCTGAATAGTGTCGTGTTCGGTTTCCTGGAATAGAACAGCACACGTTTCTCTCAGATGTCTTTAAAAGACTTGAAGTATTTTTGACAGTTCGTTGCAACAATGAATATAGGGCCAAGCAGATGGTTTTCCATATTAAAGGGCTGTCAGATTAGCAGTCAATGTTCTTCAAGATGTAACATGAAGCTTTCCCTGTTTCATAAATGTACCAGGTAGTAAATGTAACGATAATTTATAATTTTACCACTTTGTAAATGCATTTCATTTTTGATCAGTAAAACTTAACACTTAAATTGTATTGTAGAAAAAACACTAATCGGTCATGTACTATTTAACTTTTTGTGGATTTTCATTTTTGCTGCCAAATACCTATAGTTATGTGAGATCTAAAACGGTGGAAACTTGCTGTACTGTACACGTGTCTATTCAGAGGTTAAAATCAAGCTAATTTTTACTCACCACTAGAGGGCGCTGTTGATGCTTTACCTGGATCAGTATTTTATAGCTTTTGCATCTTTTAACAGGATTAAAATGCGGGAAAGGCTCCCAAGCAGCTGGCCGTTTTAACCAAGTCTACAAGTTGTTTATTTGTATATTCATTTACCTCCAGTACTGGAAATAACTCAATATCAGCGCCCGACTAGTAAAGTGCTGGTATCTGCTTATTTGCAGACTCGTAGGTGTCGCATCTGATCTTGTTGTCAAAGCGAGAACAACTCAAGTCAGCGAAAAAAATAAGTCAGTTTCGCATGGCGTCAATTAAATAAGACATTTATATATATATAAAAAACGGCGTCCTCTTCTCCATCGAGCGCGAAATAACAGCTGGCTTGAAAAATGTCGCACCTTGAGACCCTGGCGTAATGCATAATTGATCTGTTAACGTTCTTACATCCCTGATGTACGTCAGGCGTTTCACAGCATTGTCACATAAGCCGACGTTAAAACACTGTTAATGTAACAGACATTAACAACAAGTTTTGGTTCTGTGTTTGCTTTAGAATATCGAGTCAATGTGTATCAGCGTGAGTCAATATGTTTAGTTTAATTGAAATACACAATGGCATCCGTATGGGTGTTCCTGCCACCATAGGACTCAGGGGCAGAGACATGTTAAGAACAAACAACGGTAATCCTTTTTGCAAATGGATTTTCTGAGCATGACTACTGCTCTATGTATAGTGAGATTTTGGAGGTGACTTACTTAACCCCAGGCATTTTCCAATCAGGCATGGTAATTCCTTTTTGCACGTACCTTGGAGGTGCTCTGTCTTTACACGGTACGATATCATGTTTCTGCGAAGACAGGTGCAGGGCACTGGCCGTATCTGCTTGTTCAACACTGACGTGCCGTGAATGAAACTAATTCTCCGCAATCTAAACGCAGTAATTAGCATATATATATATATAATTATACATGTACATACATTTACAGAATTATAGTATCAAGTTATGCTGTTTTTTGCATTTTCTTCTATATAAACATTACAATTATGGCTTATGCAGTGTACGACAGACAACACTTACTACCATTTACTCATGATAATCCAAGGCACTTTAAATTTTAAAAGTTTATGAAAAGTTTATGCAAATTATCCCGCTCTAATTATAAACTGAATAATTTTGACTGTTCCTTTAAATGTAATTTCACTGTTGTGTGTTGTAAATATAAATCAGATCTAACATACTTAATAGGAGTGAACAATCCATACCAGTTTGTAACATAACCATCCATCTTCTAAGCCGCTTATCCGTCAGGGTCATGGGGAAGCTGGAGCCGATCCCAGCTGACTTTGGGTGAAAGACAGGGAACACCCTGGGCAGGTTGCCAAACCACCGCAGGGCCAACACAGAGACAAACACCCATACACACTCCCAGTCATATCTAGGGGCAATGTAGAGTAGCCAATTGACCTATCCTGCATATTTTGGGAATGTGGGAGGAAACCCATGCAGGCACGGGGAGAACATGCAAACTCTAACACAGAAAGGCCCCTGTCGGCTGTGAGGACCAAACCCGGAACCTTCTCACGGTGAGGCAGACGTGCTAACTACTCAGCCACCGTGCCACTCTCTGTAACATAACCAGAAGGTCACAATGTGCGCAAAATACTTTGACACCCTTAAACAACATCTTAAGCCATATAAATGGACAGAGTGTCACATAACCTGCACCTATCGGGCACTATCAGTACTGGCATCTTATAAATAATTCTTTTGCAATAATATTCCCAGAGGCATTTGCAACCTAAATTTAGTACAGTGGTTGTATTATTTGATTTTTGTTTTATTGCAGTCATTTGTCAAGGAGTGCATGATTTTAGTAGCCAGACTTTTTCTTGGTATGGAAACCATCCTTAGTTCATAATTTCTTTGTGCTATAACTTCAGGGTCCATATTGAGTGCCTTGTGTCAAGTTTGCCTCCAAACATACATGCTATATGTCAAGCAGACAAATCTGTTATGTTCCACAGC
Organism: Gymnarchus niloticus; assembly: GCA_009936485.2. NCBI lineage: Eukaryota > Metazoa > Chordata > Actinopteri > Osteoglossiformes > Gymnarchidae > Gymnarchus > Gymnarchus niloticus. The sequence goes on from JAACJT020000036.1 coordinate 6,393,128, forward strand.
TTTTTCTGGAAATTAAAACTGCCTTTATCATTCATCCTCTAATCACTTATTTTGGTCAGGGTTACGGTGGGGGGTGAGGGTGGGCTGGAGCCTATCCCAGGCAACATAGGGCACAAGCCAATTTAGAGATGCCAACTAACTAGAGTACCAAAGGGAAACTCACGAGACCCCCTAACCCTGGGGGTTCTGCGATGCAACTGTGCTCTGTACTGAGCCACTGTGAAACCCGTAACTTCATGTGCCTTACACTTGGTGATATTTTCTGTTTCCATAAATTGCCTTTACAGTGTAAATAAATTAAGTTGGATTTACCAGTCTTGAAATATTTAGTTCAATATCTTATTTTGTATTCTGCCTGACAGACCATATACCCAGCTGCCGTTGCTGATAATAGCTGTAAGCAATCAATTTAAAACTCTTTTTTTGTAGCTGTTTATATGCTATCTGTATATGACATTATACTACTCTTGACAAATGGTTTTGGAAGATAATTCAATAACTGTCATGAATTTCAATTATTTCTATGAGCTCATGGAAAAAAAAAAAAAAATCACCCGAATGCACATTTTCATCTTTACAATTTATACATTTACTGTTTCTCCGAATGAGATATTTGTTTTTCGACCAGCCAAAAATGTCCATGCATGCATGTCCATGTCCATGCAAAAAGCCCGCAGATGATCACCACGACAACCCAACGCCCAGCGACTCATCGCTGCATCGCTACGATGGAAGAGAGCGCTGTGGGCCAGGTGGCTGAACTGAGTGGACCGTGCCACGGCGGCTAAGGTGGCGAGAGGACAGGCCTGTGGCACACCAGCTGCAGCCGTAGTGCCAAGATGCAGGATCTGGCAGAGCTGGTGAAAACCTGAATCAGGAGTCACGGGTTGAGGCGGTAGTTTTGCTTTATGAAGTCCAGACTTCAGCATCCCTGAGGCGGACATGAATGACTCAAACCATCTCCCATGATGGCTTATCTAGTACAGGGCTGTCGTGAGCCTATCCCTGGAAGCACAGGGAAGGGAACACCCAGGACGGGATGCCAGTCTATCACAGTCCACACACACAATAACATGCCATGAGCAAAAAATGTTTGCATGAGAGCATGCCAACTTCATGCACACAGATCTGAGTACAGGAGGCAAACTCACCGCCCCGGAGGTGTGAGACTGCAGTGCTACCCACATTAATAATGATACATTATTAAGCACAAAAAATGTAAAAGAAAGGCACTCCAGCTTATAGGTAATGAAATATTGTAGCAATTTTTCTTTTTTCTCAATGAGCTGAATGATAACCAAGACATATCCTCATATGTTTTAATCAGTCCTCCTCCTGAAACAAGACTGGAGATCAATGCCACTAAATAAGAACTTGATTTAAGATTTAATAAGAATTAAGATAAATCACCGCTTGTAATCTTGAGCTAGTCATTTAACTCAGTTTTCCTCTTGCTTATATTTTAACCGAGCTCAATGTAATGGACATATTTTAAAGACACACATACATGCTTCAGTCTCCCAGATATGTAACATGAGATGATTTATTATCACAAGAACAAAGAAAACAGACAAGAGTAAAAGTGGGGTGCAGATCAATAGCTTGATTGGACAGGAAGCACAGGTAGACACTGTGAGTCACCAGTGTGGTGGTGAACATAGTCACACAGACTCTTCAGGTCTGCGTGACCACTTCTGGTCAGCGTTCACCTGTCCTTTTATATCCACATTCTCATTTGTACCTGTATTGGCGTGCCGGTGGGCCATGTGGCTGCTAGGAAGTTTCACACGGGGGTGGTCATAATGTTTTGGCTCATCAGCTTATACAATTAGCTCTGTATGTTTCCTTATTTCCCTATAGTTCATATTACAGTTGCTGGCTTTCAGTGCCTCAGAAATATAGAGCTGAGGATATTCTTCCTCCACTTTGACCCAACAGGTCTGTTTAGTTTCTCTCTCTGTGTCTGACACAACATTTCCTTACACCTAATTTTGGACGTAGAGTTGAGTTTGTGTTTAGCCTCATGTGCCTCGTTCCACTCTACACATCAATCCAGGTCCAAGTTCATCACTTCTCTTACGTATTCCAGGTGCACAACAGGATATGCTGAAGTCATGCAGGAATCTGAAAGAGATCTTTATAGAGGCATGAAAATGCATTCAATAGGATTTTGAAGATTTTTAGAATCCTAGAAACACACTGAAATACACCAGTTTGCTCAAAAGGGTCGTAATCTTAAATAGGTACCGATTACAGACTGATTTCTATTAAAATCATTGCATAAACGGAACTCTCTCTGTATTAGCTGACATGTTATGTCGTGTTTTGTCTATACTTTCCACCATTTGTGAAAACTCCATTTTGAGAGTGTGTAAGTGATTCTCTGCTGCATAGGCTTTTGGAAGATGGATGAATGGATGAATGGACCATTTTATTGTTATTTTAGTATGTAGAGCAAAAAATCCAAAAAACGTAAATATAGGCACAGATTTCTAACATTTGTCCACAGTTCTTCAATGTGACAATTCTAACTTTTTATACCTAAGCTGTTATAATCCACAGATACTGAAGACCAGTGGATTCAAGATTTTTTTCTGTCAGACCACCCTTATGCAGATGAGAGTAGTTTAAAGCTCTCTTTGATGCCACCTCCCAACATGGACACACATCAGATTTGTGCACACAGACAAACACCCCCCCTCCCATTTAAACTTTACACTCCCATTTTGGCAACCACTGATGCAGACTGTAAGTTTACAGCATTATATTACATGAAATGAGTCTAACAGCTTAACAGTAAAGGCAAAATGCGGAGAAATGGATTACAGGTGACCTTATTGGGGTGATCAGGTAGGGGCATTCTCCATTCATGATGTAGGTACTAATCAGCTGGAAATTTATTTTTATAGTGCCTTTCATAACACGGCACTTATGTCTGGTAATTGCAATGAACATTGATGAAAAACTTAAAACCGGAAACCCAAGTGGCCCTGGCAGGAGACATAACCACAAAGAGGGAAATTCCGTTCTGTCTGGACCAAAATCAGCACTTCTTTGTCTGTGATCTGGCTGACTGCCACGGGAGGTTGGCACCATGTTATTGTCATCAGAGCTTCATTCAGATTTAACCTCTGGGAAACGGCTAACCTGTGGCTCACTCCTGCAAAGGCCCCCCCCCCCAAAACGCAAGGTATAAAAATGTGGGATGTAATCACTCAGTGCCCGTGTGTCATTTTTAGACTCCCTGAAGTCTTAGATGGTGACCCAGTTGCCAGTATTTTTAATTGACGTCCATTTGGGTGATGAAAAAGTATGATTTTGTAATTGGCAAAATGGCAAGTTTTTGCCATTTGTGCATGAATCTGATGACATCAACTGGATACACACACACAAAAATATTGCAATGTTATTTGTTTAGTAGACATTTTTCAACAGCAGGTGGTTGAAAGTATTCATTGAGTTATTCTACATGGAAATAGAAATGAGCAAATTTGAAAAACTGAATGGAAAAATTTGTGCGTTTGCAATTTCCATGTCTGGCAAAACCTTTCCCAGAACAAATAAGCAATAAGCCTTAACTGCATTCAATACACCTTGCTATGCCATAACTTCCTCCGTTTACTCCATGCTACATTCGCTTTCATGGCTGTGTCACGTGCTGTCATTTTTTAGACATTCAAGTGTAACAGCCTGTCATCGCCATGCAATGAGTGGTAAAGGCTGCCACACTCCAAAATCGGCCTCAAACGACCGAGTCAGAGCAAAGAAACATACAGGACAATCCAATGAAAGGAGTGACAGTCACACAACGATACGGTAAAAAGTACGATCGTATTTACAAAGAGCAAATACTGCAGCCTTGTTCTCAAGTTAGAAGTTTCCTCTGCCTGCACTTCATTCAAACAAAGTATAACACAATTATCTTATTATAGACCATAATCAGTCAAGAGTGTTTGGCACGCAACATGAGCATCAGAACAGGGTGTGTAGATTATAGCTTTACTTGCTTAATGCCCGTCAAGTTGCCATGACTCAAATTTTGGCTTAGTAATAAATATTCAGAGGTATAAACTAGAACATGAAATGCCTTAGATCTCAGGAAACACGAAAAACAGTAGAATTTCTGTATGCTGACCTTCAAGTTGGGCGGATGTGGTTGTTTTCTTGTTTCACCATGTTGTGCATGGTGCCTTCATCTGGAAAATAAAAGACACCAGTATGCTAAAAATTAATATGCATCTATTGCCAAATTTTGCAGCGGGTAGCAACAGATCATGTCATACTTGTGATTTTGAGACAATGCAGATTTACTTGAAACCAGGGGCGTTCCTAGACATAAAGCTCTACTGGGGCACAGGCCCCCCACCTCCCATTACCCAAATGACTTTTTTTGAAAGCCTGCTGCATATGAAATGGGGCACAGCACATAAATACTGGGGCACACGCCCCAATAAAAGGGGTCTAGCGACGCCCAAGCTTGAAACACTTAGCATAAAATGGATACGCCCAAAAAGTAACAAAAAAAATAAAAAAACATTGCAATTAAATGAACTCTGATCGAAATACTTCAAAGGTTTTAAAAGAGGGCTATAAATTTAAGATAATTCCTAAAAAGGTTCCTGTACCCTTTACCGGCAGGTACTGCAACAAATTAAGGACTGGTTGTACATTGCAATTGTTATCTTCACTTATTTCTAGTCAGCATACATTTAATGATCAGGTATTGATCATCTTTAAAGTGATTTTATATTGTGGCTATGTATTTCTCACTAGGCTTTGACTGCAAAATCAATTCTGGTTAGAACATCTCCATGAGCTGAACGGGCACCGCTGTGAATGCTGGTAATTTTAATTATGACACGCTAATCAGGTTAAATTAACATGCAGAGTGAGGAATGAATTTGTTAACTCATCACGCAAACTCCATTAGGGACCTCTCTGGCATCCTGTGTTCGTCATCGGTGCCCAGCAGCGAAGCTTATAGGGCAGTTTTGATGGAAAATCAATAAGACAGTGTCCCCAAGCAAGTGGTATCGGATTAGCTGTTGTTTGCCGCACATGCTGGTGTGTTACACTGCAGATGGTAACTGATCCAACCAGCAAAGCATGTCCAGGAAAATATTTGCTTGTACACAATGAATCTGGTGCCTCCCGTGTTTAGAGTAGCTGAAGATGTTGGACAGAAGAGACAAGAGTTGCATCTTATGCCAACCAAATGCCATGTCTGAGGACGGATACAGGATTCTATGAGTTATATAAATATTTATTTCGGTAAGTGGGTTTTGATTTAATTTCTCAACAGAAGAACAGTAATTTATATTTATTGTAACTGGGCTACCGTGCTGTCAGTATCTGAAATATAATTCCATGTGGCTAACTTTTATTGTTTTATGACTTAATCTGATGCTTCCTACCCTGTGTGCATCTGTGTTTGCGTCATCTCCTTGTGTTTGTGCGGATTTGCTCGAGGGACTTAAGACTTGGGACTCAGTATTTAAAGGACATTGCTTTAAGTGTGTTATAGTTGTGTGAGTGTGTGCAGGGCTGTAGATAGAGGGGTGAAAGGTGATGTTGATTCTGGGGGCCCACAGATGGAGCGGGTCTCACGGAATATACTCTGTATAGTATACTGGACACAGCTTTATAGATTCTTTTGGGGGGCCGACAGTTCTTACATTTGGACCTGAGTGTGTGCCCTGCGATGAAGGACCATCCTGTCCAGGGTATCCCCAGCTTCCTGGGATAGTCTCCATGACTGTGTACTGGATATGTGGCCAGGGAAGATGGATGGATGGATGGACGGACGGAACCTTCACCTTTCTTCCGTATACTTTAAGGAACAATTCTAATGCCTTTACAGTGATATTGAATTTTTCTCCTCTCCTACAGTGAAAGACACGGATAAAGTGATCAGTGTTCAGCTGCCCATAGAAGGGGAAAGTTGTCCAGTTGCAGACAACACAATCCTGCAGAGTCAAATGATTTTCATTGAAACCATGCACTGTGTTTAAAGGGACTCTGATTGTCACTCGGTCTGTGCAGTAATTCAGTGGGCTCTGGAAGATACTGTATGTGAGCAGTGTTGCCGAGGTGATGAGCAGCTCGAGGTTTGATTTTTTCATCAATTTGTTCATCCAGTAATTGATGGACATTCTTTAACTGTAGAGACCTTTCAGAGTTTAGTTGTGAACAGGAGGACCCCTGCTTTAATTCTGACACCCTGCCTTCAGCCATCTTCCTAATGTTTACAGGCTCATGGATGTCAACATACATGTACGTCCACGTACATAAGTAGAGACATACATATGTACTTATATATAATATTCTTTAGTTTTTTTCTCCTTTATTTGCTACCATAATGACCACCACTTTACTATACTGGCTTTTACACTGCAATAAATTTTCATTTTAATGAAAATCTTCTAGCCTTTTGACTGCCAAAAAAAACATTGATTTAAAGCAATCAAATATTAAAATCTGTTTTTAAAATTCTCATTCTGATTGCCAGGAAACAGTTATAACAGCATTCAATAACAATGATCTTTTAAGATAATGGGGTCAGGCTAAGCATTACCATAAATGCTATATTTTTATTTTGAAAGTTTTTAGTACTGCTAACATTATTCTTGAAGTGACCTATACAACAAAAACATACTACAGTCATCTAAACTACATGAATTTTTCAGATGTAATTGAATCATACTTACTTTCAATGACTCGTACTGCAGGATACTTTACAAAGTTATACTGTGAAATGAAACTGCGTTGACTTGTCTCTATTATTGTTTAAAGAAATAAACTATATATACAAGAGAAGTCTAAACGGCAAGTTATAACAGAGAGCAACAACAATTCTGAGGAATGCTTGTAAGTTAATTGGAAAACGCTTATTTTAAATTATGATGAAAAATAATATCCATCCATCCATCCATCCATCCATCTTTCAACCATTTATTCTGGTCACGGTCAGGGGGGAACCTTGAGTCCATCCCAGGCAGCCCAGAACAGAAGACTGGGGTATACCCAGGATGGGATGGCAGTTTGAAAATAATACTATTTTTTTCTAGCAGATTAAATAGTAATGGTTGGATGCTTTTAAAGCATTTTGATATTGGAAAGGCTGAAAAATGTAAGCCAGTAATAAAAATCAGACTTGCTGCAGAACAGAACAGAAGTCAATAACCCCCTCTGAGATGCCGGTTTTATCTATTCTGTGGGGTATTTGGTTTATCTCCTCTTCAATTTATCTTCAATTTTCTACTTTGACTTATAACTTTCTAATGCTGTTTGTTGCCATTCACATGGTTCTTTGGTATGTGGTCACTGTAACACACATATCTGAAATCATTATGTACATAAATAAAAAATAATACACACGATCATAATCATGAGTTAGTGGCTAATTAAACGCTGGGTCACAGAAATGCATTTTATACTAGATAAATAAAAATATAATTTTTGGGAATTATTTTAATCTATCCATGTTTCTTTTTTGGAATGCCCCATTAATAACATAGCATACTAACAATTTAATCTGAACAGTTTAATATTGCAATATGCATAAGCATTACAATAATACTGCCTCACGTAATGTTGATAATTCATTCCTCAAAACTACAAAGGAAAAATCAACTTTATCGTGCAATGAAATTGCGTTGTTTTCTGTAAAATACATTCACATAAATTAACAATTATTTCAGAATTTTAAAATTGTTGAAACAATTTACTTTTTGTCAAAAGTGGAAATGCAGTACAGGAGTTAAAAAAAACAGAGGGCTACATTATAATATAGACATTTGACAATGTTCTACGGTGAAATTAAGACTAATGTAAATGAAATATGAAGCATAAGAAATGGAGAAGAAAAACGTGATAATTGTTAGATAATTGAATGTCATTGTTAAATAAAATAGACATCTTCTGTCATCTGTTCACTGAGGATGTAATTCAGAAACATAAGAATGTTATTCAAAAAATTGGTATTGAAAACCAAGAGACATAAATCAACAAAAAGGTAAGGCTGTAATAATATGTTCAATATGAAGAAAACCTAATAAGACTAATTACCATATACAGTTGAACATCCTGTGGAAACTCAGGTTTGGCATGGCTCCCAATGTTCTCACAAACTTCCATTGCTGAAACTCAAGAGGTTTGGCATGGCCCCTGATGTTCTCAGGAACTTCTATTGTTGAAACTCTGGAGGTTTGGCATGACCCCTGATGTTCTCACAAACTTCCATTGCTGAAACTCAGGAGGTTTGGCATGGCCCCCGATGTTCTCAGGAACTTCTATTGTTGAAACTCTGGAGGTTTGGCATGACCCCTGATGTTCTCAGAAACTTCCATTGCTGAAACTCAGGAGGTTTGGCATGACCCCTGATGTTCTCAGAAACTTCCATTGCTGAAACTCAGGAGGTTTGGCATGGCCCCCGATGTTCTCAGGAACTTCTATTGTTGAAACTCTGGAGGTTTGGCATGACCCCTGATGTTCTATTGCTGTGCTATCAAAAGCATCCTGACTAGCTGCATTATGGCTCGATACAGTAATTGTAGGGACCTGCAGAGAGTGATGAGGGCAGCTGAAATTGGTGTCGGCAGGAAACTCCCCCCTCTCCAAGACATCTACCTGAAGCGGTGTCTGAGGAAGGCCAAAATGATCTTCCAGGACGGTAGAGCCACCCTGGTCACTCACTGTTCTGGCTACTGCCATCTGGCAGGCTACGGTAGCATCCGGTCACGAACAAGCAGACTCAGAAACGGCTACTTTACCCAGACCATCAGACTGATCACTAGTCAACATTCAAACTTACACAAGCACTGCACACATTATAATTTTTTTTGCACACTGGTCACTATGTACACTGTACATAAATAGTCTTTTTAATATATTTCTTGTATGTTCCTGTATTTTTAATATTTTATATAGCTGGTGGTCTAATATGTATATGTTACATGAATTTGTTATGTGTATGTGTGATGTGTATATATGTTAGCAGAGTTCTACCATAAGAATTTCAGTACAGGGTTATGTGTGTATGAACTCTGCAGCTGACAAGACATGAATTCTTGAATCGTTTAATATGGAATATGGATCAAAATTCCTCATGGATTATTCTGCGGAATTTTCCATTTTTAGCCATTCAGAAAACGCATGCATAGATACATTGCTTTGTACATACACTTGTCCTGATATAGAGGGACTTTTAGTTAAAAGTAGGAACTGAATTAAAGTAGAGAAATACTTAAGAAAAGTCAGTGGTGGGGAAAAAAGTGAAAAACTGGCTTAAAAAGTGAAAAAGGCAGCCCGCAAGTTTAGTGTTAAGATGATTCATAGGTATGTTTTATGGATGTTGGATTTTCATTAGTGTCGGTGAATTTGTTCCATTTTAACTCTGAATGAAGTGTACCGCTGTATCACGATTCAGGGTGAACTGGCAGCACTAAGAACCAGGCCCCCAAAATCTGGGCCCACAAATTTTTTAGGAGAACACGACAGCCTGGTGGTGGGGGGGAGAGGGGGGCAACAGACGGCAAAAAAATATGAAAATGTGTCGTGTGAGAATCTGTCAAATGCCCCAGTGAGATTATTGTGGGAGGAGGATGCCAAAGGGACACCTAATGGAGAGTTTCTAAATCAAGGAAACTTGGTCCTTAAATGCCAATAAGCATGTACAATCAATAGTTAAATATATAACTCTCACCTGTCCTATAATGTAGAAGTGTTGTTTACTATGCCTTGTAGACATGAAAGATCTATAGAGATGTCAGTGTGGTGCTCCTGCTTACTCTAACAAGGGTTTCTTTACTTTGAAATCTAAAAGAAGCACTTTTCATATATTACATGCTTAATTTTTCCCTTGCTGATCTGGCTTATGTTGAAAAACCGTATTTATTTGTTAGAGAGTAAAACTCTTACTTCACTGCACATTTTAGAGGGTATTAAGATGCCCCTTTGTTCAGCCATCCAGAAATTCACAAAATGCCCCATTCGACATCTAAAAATAATGCATCTTTTAGGTAAGGTGGCATCTAAAAAGGCATTTAAAGTAGTATCGTATGCATAAGGCTGTTCAAGGTCCATCCTATGAGCAGTTCAGTAATTATGCCTTTGGGCAGGTTTTTAACCAAAACTGCTATATTACAATACTCTGTGAGAAAATTTGCTCTGGATGAATTTCATATTGCCTCCTTGAATTTGCAGTTTCAATTATGAAAATGATTATGAGACATCAAGACCTATTAGTGCACTGTATTTTTCCACAGACTGCCAAATTTCATCCATAATTAAATAAATTGTGTGCAAGAGTTTGAGGGTGATTATATAATAATTAAATAAGCAATTATGGAACAACTAGTGTCTAGGAGAGCCAGCTGCTAAAATGAATTTAATGATTGACAGGTTATCTATTCCAGGATGACAGCTGACACTGAATAAAATTCTACAAGTTTGTCATTTCCATGTAGGGTTATATTCTGTGAGTTTATTCTATAATGAATGGCTATTATTGAATACGGACTATTGTGAGGTGTATTACAATTTGATAATTTTATTGGCCTTATGAAAAGGGAAACAAGTGGGTTTGAACAGCAATGAAACCAATATATTTAAAATATTTCATATAAAAGTACCACGTAAAGTGCTGCTATAGTAATGTAGCATTGCATTTTGGGTATTATCTCTGGGTAATGCTTCAGTATCATTTGACTTAATTCCAGCACACTATAAGGTTAATTCTCCTCGTACCGTAAAGAAAAAAAAAGACACTTACAAAGGTATTCTTTGCCTGAACGATCCAGCCCTTCTTTCTCATTCAAAACAGTTAATCTCTTGCTTTTGCTCCAGAAAAAAACTGGTTGACAGCACAGCCCCCCCTCCAAGGAGGGTCACCTTTGAGACCACTGTGATCCTTCCGCCGGTCTGATCTTAACTCTCCCACACACGTTCGGCTGGTTGTCACAAGCACGTGCTGTCCGGCCTCTTTGTTCTCGTGGCCGGACGTAGTGATAAACCGCGAGGTCAGAAAAGACGGACTTTTTCTGTGCCTGTTCCGTTCTGACACGTGTCTCCATGTGTTGTCAGGGTTGTTCACTTTCAGAAGCTTGCTTTGTTAGGTTCTTTTTATCTATTAACATCCGCGTCTAGATGATCACACTTAGATAAGCAGCCGATGCATTCTTCTAAACTGCTTTTTACCGCGGAGATTTGGGTAAATTATCCGGCTTAATGGACACTGCAGCAGAGCCCTTTAGGAGTTGAACTAACAGCTTGAGTTATGGGGCCCTTAACCGCTACACCACTCGTTGGTTCGGGCACCGAAAATGCTGACAGCATTACTGACCTTCTCTAGGCGTAGCAGGCTGACACAGCAGAAGGCCGACCTTAATGTCAGGTATAACAGAACTCCGAAATCTTGTAAGGTTAGCCTACTCGGGCGTTGGCTGTCATTTAGGGCCTGTCCCTTGAAGGTATTCTTTCATCTCCGATAAATACAATGCCAGCAATATTAATATTTTGCTCCTTCTCCTAATTTGTTTCTTGGTTAACTTACTAAATCTTGTATGACCTTTGCTGTAAGCAAGGTGAGGAAGACTCTTCTAAAAAATGAAGCAGTTTAAATTTAATTAAAGAAGCTGACTAACTGTTAAATTAAAAAATACGCACTCCTTTTAGAGACTGAGGTCAGCTATACCAGACCAGGACCACTGGAACAGCATGCAAGCAGAAATAAGCTAGAAATTTTGCCTTCGTAACCGTCAGCCTCTGCAATTCAGAGTGAAAAGCTGAAAGATTTTCTTCTTTGAGCACAGACTACATTCCTCATTGTTCATGGCTTTGCCTGAGGAAACTCTCTTTCATCCAGTAACAGACTCACATAGCTGTGAACACCAAGTCAATTGTGGTTATGGAAAAAATGTGGCTATTTTTTTGTATGGTTTAGTTTTCAACCAAATTCAGGTGGAGAATACTGTAGATACAAGATAAATTGCTCAAGATTGCTGAATTTGAACAACACGTAGTATTGCTAGTTTTATCAACTGTTTCCATTCATGAGGAACAGAACAATGTGCAATTTGCAGTGGAAAAGAGGAATAGTTGAAAATTTGGTGAATGCAGAGAAATGTAAAGTTACAGTTTGTAAAACAGAGGGGAAAATTAAATCTCAGTTACAAATATCCTTAAAGCTATTTCAAACAAACATTAAATCGACGTTTCTTAAATGCAAGCGTGCTTGTGATTGTTGACCGCATGCATTTGCTATAAATGTGGTCATCCACTTCATGGGTCCCAGCATGGTGCCAAGTTTGTTAAAAAATAAAAGCCCCTGCAATAAAGCAGTAAATAAAACAATACATGAAACTAGATCCACAGAGTCTGTGAAATATATGCTGCCCCATCTATTAGAGATGTTTACTTTATGGCACAGAGCGACACAACGCTCTATCTTCAGAACTCATTAGAGAAGAAGGACGAGGACATTGCTTGAACAGAGAAGACATTTGGCAGCACCGAAATGACCACATTAGAAAATCCAGCTGGGAGTGCCGGCCCACGCGTTCCAGAATGCATAAAAGACCAATAATGTATTTACTCATTACTCGTTTCCAGAACCTTCTGCTCGTTTTGGCTGTCTGAAGCAGAATATTCTCATTACCGTGGAAACCGAGCATAACTGGAGTTTTGACACATGAACGTGCAAAACAACGGTCAGTCATGACTGAGAGACTGTTTCTTGGCAAGATCCTGGAAACAGAATTTCAGGTCTCACAAACAGACAGGTATTTTACAAGATTAAAGGGAGGCTACACAGGGGATTAGGAGCAGGTGCACGAAGGGCCTTATTTTAACAACTGAATGTCTGTCACTTTGCCGAGAGCCAAGGAACAGCTTGTTCACATATATTTCAGAATTCCTTTAAGTCATTTACACACTATAGTTTGGAAAACTGGGAATATATTTCACAAATGCTCTAAAGAATGCTTTAGACGATTGTTTGTGAAAAATAGGAATGATATTAAACAGTCTAAATAAATTTGCATATGGATAATCTAATTCCATCATGTAGCAGAAAATGAGGCCTGTATGAAACAACGGTCTGAAGTTAAAGTACATGTTGTCAGACTGAACAAGTTGGAATTTATTTTCATTCCTGTCTGATGATAATAACTGTAATTATATGATTGCTTAGTATGCTTTTAACACTTCAGTGCTGATTTTTTTTTCTTAGATTTCTACATGTTTCAGCTTCGCTTACTAAAATGTCAATGTCAGTATGTTGTTCCGGTTTCCCAACAGTGAAATAATATCCTTGCTGAATCTGCTCATCTTTTAAAAGAGTGTGATTTTAACAAAGCGTCTGCACTGTACACATGCTTTTGCATGGGTGAAGTAACTGTGAGCTGTGCTGCCGTACGGTATTGATATCATGGAAAAATTAGAAATGCATTTCAATAAATCATGTCACGCCGGGTAAATCACAGTCTCTGGCAGTACAGATAGGTTTGAAAGTACGGCATCAGCCATGTTTTACGCTTTCTTGGCCAGAAAGCCTGATTAATATTTATGTAATCAACAAGGACGAAGTTCTGCACTAATTATAGTGGTATCTTCCTTTGGGAGATTGAGTTTTAATTAGGAATCAATGCAATCGCAAAGCCGGATCAGAACCCAGCGCATAGAACGCTTCCTGTGTGGTTGCACCTGATAGCGTCGTACCTGCCAGTAGACGGATTGTGCTAGAACAGATAGGAGGAGGCATGAGGGTCCTTCAGGCATCGAATACTCACAATGCTTCTCAGCCCCGCAGCTGAACAGAGAGAAAAACGCCAATACCCTGACAATAAATGAATGGAATCATGATTACGGTAGAGAGGAGAAAGGAATAATTAAACCAACAGGTATTCAACTGGAGGGCTTGGGCGGTTAAAGCATGGATTCTTTCTACCATTGCCCACCTCTGAGGATAAAATGTAGCTTGTTCACAGCAATAACTCGGCGGTAAAATCACACACTAAAATTCATAACACAGGTGGCCATGTGACTGTTGGTAGAATACGGATCTGTGGTCTGAACAGAGCTACTTGTCAAACTTGTCAAGATAGCAATCATGAACATCAACCCATCATGATTAGTAATCAACCACTATTTGTCCTGGTCCGGGTCCCCGCCGCTAGCATTTTATTTACCTACCTTGTTGACATCAACTGCTCGTAACTGCTGAGCAAAACGAAGGCAGTCATGTACAAGTACTGCTCTAAGTCCTACAATACATAATTCAGACAGTTTATTCATGACCAGTACAAGCACAGAACGCCAAAGACACACAGCCTCAATCTAGAATCAAATATTGAAACTGTAAAATCCCAGACAGGGCACTAGAGTCATGGCCGCAAACATTTACAGTAAGATTAGGAGCGTTCTTGCAAGTCAAGATTTACCTTCCGTTGATTAAATATTTACCAAAATCTCGACCGTATTTCCCATCTCATGGAAGCATTCTCTCTCTGTGCATCTCGAGGTTGTCACTGGCATCTGCTAATACGTGAATATACAACCATGTTTGTAAAAACCGAGATGCACTGCGACGCAACTCTTTCATAGCAAAGATGTGCTAGCCGGCGGGCACAAAATGTCTTCCTCAGAGGCAACGGAGGCATAAGCAGGTGACAATACTAGATGCACAAGACGGAGGGAAATCGTGAGCATCTGTGCTCACATAATTAGCTTGCCGGCAGTTGAAGTCTCCCTATGCAAACCCTACTGTTGTTTATACACAAAGGAAGGCTGGCTTAGTAAATCAGTTAATCAGTATTAATGCTAATATTCAGCTCCCTTTCAGAACATACTTTTTTTAAGGATCTGCCTTTATACCACTCTATATTTACTGGGGCAAAGTATCAGTCATATCCTGAAAAGGTTTGCCGTTACACCTCCGAATAGCAACCCTGTCTCTCAAGGCCACTCGTGAAAGGTATGCTTTTGAAAGGCGCTGTTATTCATACATGAGAATCATTGCTCCTGTTTACACTCTACAGCTATAAATGGTTATAACGCTTAATTTTATGTTTGAGTTTGAGACGGCTTCCCCTGAGTCCTGCCAACTTTGACTGTGTTAGAAAAGAGGGGCTTAATTGCAAACCAAACTGTAGTGTGTTTATTTGAGGTGGGGGGCACGGACATCCTGGAGCGGAGCAAAGTCAGGTAACGTTTGTTCACTCCACCTCTGCCTAATTAACAGTCATAGGAAGATGGGGTCCACTGCCTGTTCCCTGATGCCCAAGCAACTTTTCCACTTCACTCGTTTTGACACTAAACCTTAAGTTCCTCCCTATCCTTCGTTTTAAGTTAAACCTGTCTCCACACTCATCCTCAGATAAAATCCCCGTCTCTTCCTTCTGTTCTTGCGTCACATGCTTCTCTTTTTCTGCCTGGAGTAAGTTTTATTGTGTTTTACGTGTTTGTGTGTTTGTGTGTGTGTGTGTGTGTGTGTACATGCGCACATGCAGTATTTGCAGTTGAGAAACTGTATACGATTTCATTTTTTATAAAACCATATGCATATTTGCCTTCACTTTATGCTCTAATAATTATGTTATCGTTAGCATTTCACAACTGATGGAAGAAATTTTAAAATATGCGAAATTATTTGTCTATGATGAATTTCTGGTAAAACCATAGTTTTTATTTTTACTTAATTAATTTTAGTGAATGCCGCTCAATAGAATCCCAGCTATGGGAATATTTCATTTCCCAACTGAAATGACAGCTGATAAAAATTATGCCATGGATAAAATTTAGCCATTTTTTTTTCTTTAAAATTTGAAAAAATAAACAAGTGAAATCTAAGTCCAGTAATAGTACACACTGTTTTGCATTATATTGAACAGGCAAATGAAACTGATGTATGAAATTATAAAGATGAAAGGCACAAGACATCAAATTCCTTAATAAGAGGTAACTTTCAGGGCTCAGGTCATAATTTAACGAAACCTCAAACATTAACTATCAAAGAAATACTCTGGCATAAAATTTTTCAGAAACATGCATGTGTCATTTTCAAACTTTGAGGTTTTCCTTTTGAAGTTCTCCAGCAGTCAGTGAAAAGGTTTATACTGATTCTCGTCACGGATGACCTGAATTTATCAGTGTTTGAACACTCCCATTGTTACGAGAGGCTTCAATGTCGTCCCAAAAATTAAGCCTCACGGGCCGCTCCTTCAGAATCACCGCACCGCACTCTGAAACGGACGACAGTGTTCCCTGGTGTCACCCTCCCTCCCTCTCAGAGATCAGCCCGAGAAAATGACATGCCCAGATACCTGTTCTCCCCCAAGAACGTTTCTTTTTCCAGAACGACACGTGACTCCGTCGCAGCCCGGAAAGGTGGTGCTTCCTGAAGAGGTCTGGCATGCTCATTTTTTTTTTTTATTTCTGGAAGATGCCACTGGCCAGAACCCCAGTTCTTGATTATCCGTTACCCTACAGCAAAAAGACAGAGATGGATGCAGCTACATGGATGAGCCTAATGAGATACAGTAACGGGAAATGCTTAATGCATGAGAGGACTGTGCTTAAGACTAATGGGGGGTGGAGGAACTAATGGGGCACCACACCCCTTGGAGTCTACCCACGTCCAAGGGTTCCAGGTGTCTGTGTAAACATCCCTGCATAAAGGTAGTGGTTAATAACGAGTGGGTGTCTGACGGACAACCTACATTAGGAGAAGTCCCGGCTAGAGAGCGAGAAATCGAGAATATATTCATGAGTCACGGCAGTAGGGGTTTAATAAACCTTTACACATTGGTATTCATCTGCGCTAATGGTGAAGTGGCGAATGCAAATGACAGAAAGATACTTTAAATGTGCCAAATAGATATTTCTCATTTCCCAGTCAGCAAGCTTTGGCTCCACCACAGGGGACTGGCTGCATGGCATGTCTGAACCTCTAAGGGGGAAGAACCCATATGAGTACCCCTGTAATTGAGGGGCCAGGCTACTCCCCCTGCCCAAAATGGGCTGTTAAGCAAGAACCTGCCAATACCCAAAGGGTGGCACATTTTTTAAATCACAAACTAAACTGAAGTCAAAATAATTTCCTTCAAATGTCCATTACTTTACAGTTCTAATATATTTCTCTCTGCAGATTGCTCGTATTAATTGTTTGTGGGCAAGTTTTCCGAAAAAAAATAAATAAAATTACAACAGCCACCCAGAAATGAGGCTTATAACACTTGGATAGAAAATGTAATTTTAAGCTTGTCTTGGCTACGTTAATCCCAAGAGGAATGGTGTCAAAGGCATTTTTAAAGTAATATCCCTAAGAATATCACTAGTCATTTGAACATAGCTGGCCCACTGTATTTCATATATAAATTGTACTACTATATATCAACTCTGGGGTATCATTAAAGTTCAGCCCACTATCGATCTGTACCCTAAACTATTTTACGGCGAGTAATTTATTGCAATCGGTGTCTAGTCTTTGATTGATGGGGTGAGCAAAGCAGGCCGAATTCAGCTCCGCTCTCGATTCTTTCCTCCCGGTTCTCGTCTCGTTCACGTGTATTACTTACAAAGGCAATGCTGCCTATTAGCATGCTATCCCAAGTCATTTTGACTTCAAACTAAAAACACAGTTGAAAGCCTTAATGGACTCAATAGGAAGAGGATATTAGAAAAAAATGTATTCACCAGATGACATTATTTGTCTTTGTTTAGCACTTGTATATTTTGCATTCCTACAGGGTGTGGGAATCCATTTGTTCAAAAGAGTCATTGTGAAATATTATTACGAGGCCAGGGTTCTCCTCAATGTTTTTGTTTTTTTTTCATGATGGATTTGCATCATTATCTTCACATGAGATGTAAATGAATTTCTCCACAGCTTATCAAACCTGCTGATTTGTTCAGAGGGGAAAAACAGAAACAAACAAACAAATAAATATAGACCAATGAAACAACTCCCCTTTACTTTTACCCTAAAGCTGGAAACTGACCAGCTGGCTAGTCTAAGAGAGAATTCAAATGTTTATCCATCCATCCATCCATCCATCCATCCATCCATCCATCCATCCATCCATCCATCTGCATATCCTGGTTAGGGTCACCGGATTAAACATATTTGTGGAGAGGTAACTTGATTAATTAGTTGTGTCTCATTACATCATGTGACATATTTGACATGAGAGCCCTCCTCATCTCCTGGTATGGGGTTACTTCAGGTGACATCCCTCCACATGTGCCTGAGTCCATGGTCCAGCTCTGTGTCAGCAGTAGGCCACCAGCTTATGGGTGCCATCTTTGATAACTGACTGAGAGGATACGTGCCATTCTATTTCCAGATCTCCCAGATTCACCATGTGACTTTCCAAGCTCTGTATTCCGAATTCATTTACAGAATATGATATGCAGAATAATTCTCGGGCTCTCCGAAGATTTATGATTTCTGCTGTGATTTTCCAGCATTTGGCACAATAAAAGAATCATCTTCAGGTTTGAGCTGAGTACTCCTATTTTGGAGTATAATAGTTCAAGATGAGAACTGTGGTTCTGACTTTCATAAAATTCAAAAAGGCATCAAAATGCCAGCTTGAAAATTAATTAATGTTCTTTACTTAACACACAAATCCTTATAACTACTGTATGTCTGAAAGCATGAGGTCAGGCTAATTCTGATTTGAGTTATGTTCACTTACACTACATGTGTAGATCAGATTTGTCGCAGTTTCCTCCTCCCTCCTCCAGGGGGAGCCACAGCTGGCCCCTACTATGGCTACTTATACCCTGGCCTACCTCTTCACCCCTGCACTGTCACTGAGTTCCTCCTTCCCTGTCTAGGTTCTGCCTTTCATACCTCGCTCTGTCTCTCCGACTGTGGTGAATTGCCCTTTGGATGCCTTGTACCCACCCCGGCCTTCTGACTCCGTTGTGCTGCCCTTCGGATGCCCCGCCGTCTGTCCCCGGCCCTTCGACTAAGAGATTCTGCCCTGTGGATACCCTGCGACTGCCCAAGTTCCGGACCTCAGTGTTTGACTTCTGACACAAGGAGCTGAACATCTCAATAAACCCCTCTGCTCCCACCTCAACCAGTGTGACCAGCCTCTTCCTCTCCTTGCTCAAGCCTTACTCCTGACCTAGTCCTGACAGAATGACAGAGCCCACCACTTTGGGTCCGGAGAAGATGGTCCGGCTGGTCCAGGAACTCCAAGCTACCATAACTGAACAGGCTCACACAATCCAGGTCCAGGAACAGGAGATCCAGACCCTCCGTTGGTCCCTCGCCCAAGCCACCGAGTCAAGATCCACCTCTGGCTCCCGCATAGCAGATCCAGAGAGGTATGATGGGGACGCGGCCCGGTGCGGGAGTTTTGTTACTCAGTGTACCTTATGCTTTGAGGCCCAGCCTGGGGCCTTTCCCTCGCACCGGGCCAGGATAGCCTATGTCATCTCGCTGTTGACAGGGAGGGCTCTGGCCTGGGCTACCGCTGTTTTGTCCAACCAGCCTGCGCTTTATTCCTCCTCAACTGAGCTCCTAGCCGAGTTCAAGCGTGTCTTCGATCACCCAGTGTGTGGCCAGGATGCCTCCACCCGCCTCCTGCATGTCCGCCAAGGACCCCAGTTGGTGGCGAACTACTCAGTGGAGTTCCGAATGCTCGCCGTGGGGACAGGCTGGAATACGGAGGTGCTGATCGCCCATTTCCATCATGGCCTGAATGAAGAGATGACATAGAAAGTCTCATCATGCTTGCCATAAGGGTAGATAATCGGCTTTGAGAACATCACAGTCGCCACGCCATCCGAAATTTTACCTCTCCGGGTCGATCTCCATCCGCTGCAGCCGCCCCGGTCGCCTCCAACCTCCCCACTTGCCCCCCACGGAGTCGATGCAAGTGGGACCAACCCATCTGTCCACCCCGGAGCGAGAGCATCGGATCCAAGAAAAATTGTGTCTGTACTGCGGACAGGCAGGGCATTATCGATTGAATTGCCCTGTCTGGCCAGGAAACACCAGTTTCCGTCGGGTTACCAGGGAGCCATGACCGGAGCAATACAGGAGATCCCCGGCAGGGAATCCTCTTTGATCTTGCCGGCTCGTGTAATTTCGTCAGGGGGGGGAAATTCAGCTTGGGGCATTCGTTGATTCCGGAGCGGCAGGGAACTTCCTGGATCGGACCTTAGTCAAGATACGGTGCATTCCCATGGAACCCCTACCCATGCCACTCTATGTCCACACCCTGGATGGCAGGCCACTGGGGGGAGGAAAGGTAAGGCACCAGACGATTCTGCTACGACTCGACCTAGGGGAGCACACTGAGGAACTACATTTCTACATAGTGGAAACTCCTCACAATCCTCTTATTCTGGGACACCCATGGTTGCGGCAGCACAACCAACGGCTTTCCTGGAGGACCGGCAGTCTCCTCGATTGGGGGGCCGGCTGCCGGGTTGGTTGCCTAGGTCCATGGGGCTCCTCCAGGGGGGCCGAGGGGAAAGACACAGAATCTATCGACCTGTCCAGACTCCCGGAGGAATATCACGACCTGAGGGATTGCTTTAGTAAGCTGAAAGCCACCTCGCTGCCTCCTCACAGGGAATATGATTGCCCTATTGACCTCCTCCCCAGCACCGCTCCCCCGCGGAGTAAATTGTATTTGTTGTCCTGTCCCGAGCAGGCGGCTCTCGAGGAGTACCTCGCCGAGGCCCTTCGGTCGGGATAGATCTGTCCTTCCTCCTCTCCAGCAGCGGCAGGTTTCTTCTTCGTAAAGAAGAAAGATGGTGGGCTGCGACCTTGTATCAACTACCAGGGACTCAACCGGATTACTATAAAGAACAGGTACCCTCTGCCGCTCATGAACACAGCGACTGAGTCCTTACAGGGAAGCCATACATTCACTAAACTATATCTCCGTAACGCATACAATCTAGTTCGCATCTGTAAAGGGGACGAATGGAAGACCACGTTCATAACCCCAGCCGGTCAATTTGAATATTTAGTTATGCCTTTCGGGCTATCTAACAGTCCTTCTGTATTTCAAGCCTTCATTAATGACGTCCTCCGTGACTTCCTGAACCGCTTCGTGGTTCGCTATTTGGACAACATTCTCATTTATTCCCGTTCTTTGACCAATCATGTCACTCACGTCCGTTCTGTCCTGCAATGCCTTCTCTCCCATGGTCTATATTGCAAATTAGAGAAGTGCGAATTCCATTCCACCACTACTTTGTTCCTTGGTTACCTGATATCACC
This sequence comes from Gymnarchus niloticus, assembly GCA_009936485.2. Taxonomy (NCBI): domain Eukaryota; kingdom Metazoa; phylum Chordata; class Actinopteri; order Osteoglossiformes; family Gymnarchidae; genus Gymnarchus; species Gymnarchus niloticus. Next base: position 6,414,375 of record JAACJT020000036.1, read on the forward strand.
AGACGGGATCACCATGGATCCCGCCAAGGTGTCGGCGGTGGTAAACTGGCCCCGCCCACTCAACCTCAGACAATTACATTTTTTGGGTTTCACTAATTTTTACCGCCGTTTCATACGAGGCTACAGTACCGTCGCGTCCCCACTCACCTGCCTCACCCGGACTGGTTCCCATTTCGACTGGACTCCTGCCGCTGAGACCGCCTTCCAGCACCTCAAGTCTTTGTTTACCATGGCCCCGGTGTTAGCCCACCCTGACCCATCCCATCTGTTCATAGTGGAGGTGGATGCCTCCAAGGTGGGGGCAGTTCTGTCCCAGAGAGGAGGGGAAGGTAAGTTACGACCCTGTGCCTACTTTTTCCGCAAATTCACTCCCACTGAGCAGCGATATGGGGTAAGGAATCGGGAGCTCTTAGTTGTTAAGTGGGCTTTAGAGGAGTGGCGTCACTGGCTACAAGGAGATGAACAGCCCTTCCAGGTCTAGACAGATCACCAGAACCTGCTTACTGTCCGCCATGCCAAATAGATTAACCCATGCCAGGCACAATGATCACTGTACTTCAAGCAGTTTGATTTCATCCTTACCTACCGCCCAGGGTCGAGGAACACCAAGGCCGACGCCCTCTCCCGCCTTCATGAACGTGACCCGCCTGACCCCACACCATCTCCGATACTGCCTTTGGACCGGATAGTTGCTCCCCTACGCTGGGACATTGAAAGCACCGTCACACAAGCCCTACAGGCCGAGCCTGGACCCTCGACCACACCCCTTGGAAAGCTCTACGTCCCTCCTCGGATCCGTCCAGAGGTCCTTCAATGGGGTCACGCTTCTGTATTAGCGGGGCATGCTGGGGTCCGAGCCACTGTCCCCCTTTTACAACATCGGTTCTGGTGGCCCAAACTTCTTTCCGACGTTCAGCAGTTTGTGGCCGCCTGTCCAACCTACGCGCGGAACCGTCCCGAGAACTCCCTACCCACTGGTGAGTTACGACCGTTACCCGTTCCCCGCCGTCCCTGGTCCCATTTTGCAATGGATTTTATCACTGGCCTACCCGACTCTGGGGGATATACAGTTATCCTCACTCTTGTAGACCGCTTCTCAAAAGCCGCCCATTTCGTTCCTCTATCTGGTCTGCCCACCGCCACAGAGACAGCAGACCTGCTACTACAACATGTCGTCTGACTATACGGGTTTCCCGCAGACATTGTCTCAGATAGAGGGCCCCAGTTTGTTTCTCGGTTCTGGCGGGCCTTCTGCACTCTGTTACGCGCTTCGGTCAGTCTGTCCTTGGGCTTCCATCCGCAGACTAATGAACAGGCGGAGCATGCTAACCAGAGGGTGGAGCAGTTCCTTCGGTGTTTCGCCACCTCTAACCCGCGTACCTGGTGCAAATACCTCCTTTGAGCAGACCTAACACATAGTTCTCAGGTTTCCTCTGCTACCGGGATGCCCCCCTTTGAGTGTATGTATGGTTTCCTTCCTCCCCTGTTTTCTACAGCAGAACCAGCTGTGGACACTCCCTCGGCCCGTTTTGCGGTGCAGCGGTGCCGCCGAGCCTGGCGCAGGGCACGGAGATCCATCTTTCAGGCTAATCGCCTGTACATCAGCCAGACCAACCGTCACCGACAACCTGCCCAACTGTTCCACCGGGGGGATCAGGTCTGGCTGTCCACCCGGAACCTCCCTACACGTCCCGACCACTCAAAACTGGCTAAACGCTACCTGGGCCCCTTTAAAATCACCCACCGTATCAACCCTGTGACCTACCGACTGGCCCTTCCCCCTACGCTCCGAGTGAATCTGACCTTTCATGTCTCCCACCTTTGCCCAGTGGTTGTCGGTCTTCTCAATCCCCCAGCTCCGGCTCCTCCTCGTCATGAATTACGGCAGCCCAGCTTATACCGTCAACCGGATCGTGGATAGTTGTCGCCAGGGCCGGGATTTCCAGTACCTCGTGGATTGGGAGGGCTACAGCGCCAAGGAGTGGTCATGGGTGACTGCCCGCGACATCCTCGACCCCTCTCTCATCACAGACTTCCACAGGGCCCACCCCGACCGTCCTCGCCCATCTGGAAGCCGGTCGTAATGGGGTGTACTGTTGCAGTTTCCTCCTCCCTCCTCCAGGGGGAGCCGCAGCTGGCCCCTACCACACCTACTTATACCCTGGCCTACCTCTTCACCCCTGCTCTGTCACTGAGTTCCTCCTTCCCTGTCTAGGTTCTGCCCTTCATCCCACGCTCTGTCTCTCCAACTCCGGTGTATTGCCCTTTGGATGCCCTGTACCCACCCCAGCCTTCTGACTCCATCGTGCTGCCCTTCGGATGCCCCCCCATCTGTCCCCGGCCCTTCGACCAAGAGATTCTGCCCAGTGGATACCCTGCGACTGCCCAAGTTCCGGATCTCAGTGTTTGACCTCTGATGCAAGGAGCTGAACACCTCAATAAACCCCTCTGCTCCCACCTCAACCAGGGTGACCAGCCTCTTCCTCTCCTCACTCGGGCCTTACTCCTGACCCAGTCCTGACAAGATTATGTAAATCATGCAAAGTACCTTCAAGATAAGAATAGTAAGAAGCAGGGATCTGACAACATTAATATTAATATTAGAATATAAGCAATAAAGATGAAAATGCAGACACACAAACTACACTACACACATACAATATGATGATATGTAAAGACCAGGTGAACTTTAAACAAGCCTGACATTTTCTGCTTCAAAAACTTGTTCCCCTTAATTTTCAATAGAGAATGAAACACTTCAGCTGCTTTGAAAGCCTCTCTTTGAAATATCAAAAATAAAAAGTTAATTATAGCCTAATGAGGAAAAAGTAGAACACTTCCATTCCAGGTACTAACACAGTTGTTTATATTCACAATTATTGCTTTATGTACATTACTAACTGTTTTTCTTTATCACTATACATTTTAATCCTAAAGAGCTCACATACTGTACATCCTGTAATGTTCTCACTAATATTCTGGTGTCCTCCTTCAGCCTAAGAATATGCAGTTAGGCTAGTAGTGGCACCAATTTACCAATTCACCTTGTGTATGACAAGTCCGATCAATGCAAAGAAATAGAAGAGGACAATAAAATGGGAAAAACAAGGGATCTCTTCAAGAAAATCAGAATTATCAAAGGAACCTTTCGTACCAAAATGGGCATGATAAAAGACAAAAATGGTAAGGATCTAACAGAAGCAGAAGAGATTAAGAAGAGGTGGCAAGAATATACAGAAGAATTAT
>JAACJT020000036.1:6432029-6477119 GCA_009936485.2 Gymnarchus niloticus
TAGAGAGGAGAGGAATGAAGGTCAGTAGGACTAAGACAGAATACATGTGTGTGAATGAGAGGGAGGACAGCAGAATGTTGAGGATGCAGGGAGTAGAGTTGACGAAGGTGGATGAATTTAAATACTTGTGGTCAACAGTTCAGAGTAATGGGGAGTGTGGAAAAGGGGTGAAGAAGAGAGTCCAGGCAGGGTGGTGTGAGTGGAGAAGAGTGTCAGGAGTGATTTGTGACAGACAGGTACCAGGAAGAGTGAAAGGGAATGTCTACAAGATGGTAGTGAAACAGGCTATGTTATATGGGCTGGAGACAGGAGGCAGAGCTGGAGGTGGCAGAGTTAAAGATGTTAAGATTTGAATTGGGTATGATGAAGATGGCCAGGATTAGGACTGAGTGTATTAGAGGGTCAGCTTAGGTTGGACGGTTTAGAGACAAAGCCGGAGAGGTGAGGTTACATTGGTTTGGACGTGAAGAGTAGAGATGGTGGGTATATTGGGAGAACGATGCTGAGGGTGGAGCTGCCAGGCAAGAGGAAAAGTGGAAGGCCAAAGAGGAGGTTTATGGATGTGGTGAGAGAGGACATGCAGGTGGTTGGTGTGACAGAGCAGGATGCGGAGGACAGGAGGAGAAGGCGACAGCTGATCCACTGTGGCAACCCCTGATGGGAGCAGCCGAAAGAAAATGATGATTTGCTCACACTCCTGATACACTCCTGTCTGTTCTTATGCCAAAACTGTGCCTGCCAAATACAGTAATTTTGCCACATCAGAACATGTGCATGCTTATTGGCTGTTTGTACAAGCTTACCATCACGGTCAAACAATGTCAGTGTCCGATGTAGACCATTGTCTTACAATCTGATAGAGTGAAAGATGAAACAGTCAGTGTATGCTCCGTCTGCTGTGTTATTCAAGCAGGGACCAGGGACTATTTCAGTTTGACAGTTATACAATAAAACAGCCTTGGGTTTGACACCTTGAGATTTTATTTACTTAAAAAAAGATACATAATTTATTCTCTCACTCTTCTAACTGGGTATGTAGTTATTGAAAACAGACGGATGAGTGGATTTGTTTTCTATGCCTTTTATTCTATATTCATCTTCCTTTGCATATTCTCTAACTTATATTCAAGATTTCCGAGGGTTATATCACAAGGTATTTTGCATTTTTATCAATACATGTATGATGTTTTGACCTGTGTTCCATGGACTATTAAATGTCTCATGATTTGTTTTGTAAAGTAATATTAAGTTGTTGATGGCCAAGACCAAGACAATTTTTTTAGGCTGAATTTTTGTCATACTTTTACATAGAAACTTTGACTAAATTCCTGGCATTGAAGTCAGAAAATAATTATTAGTCTTTCCCATGTTAGCGAGTTAGACAAAAATGTAATCAAATAAATTGGTAACTTTATCAGGTGATTCAAGGTACAATTAAACAAAATTCTTTTTTAACGAATCCTTTTTCTTCAGCACCTTAACTGGTATGTGATTATTGAAAATTAGGAGCTAGATAACCTTCAAAGTGTTTTGATTATTATATTTATTTAAATTTTGAATGCGATTTAAAAACACACACACACCCACATTGGTCAAACATGTTGCCTGTTGCCTTTCCTCTGTCTTGAGACATTTCGTAATCCTATTGTTGTAGCGTATAGGCATGTTATACAGTCCAGTCAACAGGAAGAAAATGCATGTTTCTTTCAGGTAAAATATCTACAGTTAAATATTTACCTGATGGCCTCAATTCGATTGCTGTTCTGCAGTGTCTAACGTGTATTACAGTCCTTTTACCCCTTAAAAGGTAAAATGAGGAGAGCTTTAAATTTGAAATCAAGAAAGTTCTAAAACACTTCTGTGTACGTCAACCTAGCTAGCCGTGGCTTCCTAGCCGAGCAAACTCTGATTTCAGTGTCCTGCCTGAGCAAACGCCCCCATTCAGATTTCGCATCGATAAATATTAGGGGAAGTCAGAATGTTACCAGTGAGTGGAATCGTGGTGGCGTTCGGGAGGATTAACTGTGGCCTACTTTTGCATTTTCAATTAGGCTTGATTGTGGCGCTGTCATAGAAACAAATGATGGCTAAACGAGCAGAGATGTGGAGCCACAGGGGTGGCGGTTAAAAATCTGAGTCTGAAATTGATCTGTTTTTCTCATGCTTGCCGTGTGATTAATACGGTTAGGTGCATGTCCAAATGTGCACGCGGCCCATGTCGCTGCAGTAGGCTCAGGAAAATCCTCTGTTTCCCTGCTGCTTTATGAGTTTAGAGCCTCTGGAAGCTAAGCTGTAGAGTTAGTAGAGCATAAAACTCTCTCAGAAGACCGTCCCTTCCCAGGCTGGGAGACACAAGGTACCGCACCAGCCTTTCCTTAAAATAAATTGCTTCCTAGGGGCTGATCATTGTCGGTTTACGTCACGGCCCTAATCGACACTTCCCCAGGCGCAGAACGAAATGCATTTTAACCACAAGTGCCGATCGCACGGGTGGAGGTGAGTAAAGACATGAAAAGGAACATGCAGCTCTGGTCTTGATCATTATTAGGGACGGTTGCTTGCTAAAAAAATAACGAGAACCTCCCCAAAACCATGCACCATCATTTGTGCATTTCTGTGCACGTTTCTTTTTTCGTCTATGCTTTTGCAGGTGGCTATCAGTCCAGCAGTGCAATGCACAAGAATAGAACAGACTTCCTGCGTTTCACATGGGACATTCTGACAGCTGAACCATACAGTAAAGGGGCCATGACGTACTGCCCATTTTAAGAAGAGGCGTCTGCCTGTCAGCATGAATCAGACATAAGAAATGTTTTTCCTTCCAATAAAAAAGGAAAAAAAAAAGGTAGAAAAATGTTTTCGGGTTACGCTTTCACAGAGAAGACGGTAACATTTTTCACTTAAGGGTAAATCATTAGACAGCTGCGATATTTGAAATGTATATCTACAACTTAGTTTATCTACAAAAGGGGTTAAACCATGCTGCTCAAAGAGGGATTTAAGCATGCAATTTAAAAATTAATTTCAACTGCGGTGCATCTCAAACAGTCCACAGAGGCTGCATTTTAGTCACATGATCCGATTAAATCTGAGCTGGCCCCTCTGCTTTTCCCCCCATTTTTTTTTTTGGCACATTTTTCAGCTGCTGTCCAGCGGCCAGTAGCATCTCTGAATCCTTGCACGGCCCTGTGAAATGACAGCCAGATAAGTCACAAACTGCATTAAAAACACATTAACCCGGTTGGAAGGAATTAAGGGGGCCGCGTATCTGACAGAAAGTGCTGCAATCTCGATGACCGGAGCTTCCCAAGCTTCATGCATCACCCCACCCCTCGTGACAAACCCACCTATGTCGGAATTATGGACTGCTCAGAAGCCCTTCATCATATCTAAAGGGATTGCCTGTGGTACTTCTTCCCAGGGCTGATGAATGCCACTCTTTAGAGAGGAAATTAAGGCACGCTCTACACGCTCCAACTAACATTTATAGGAAAAGACACAGCGCTCACTCCATATCAGAGAAATTAACCATCATACTGTAATTTTGGCTGACAGACAACATACAGTAACAGCACGTCAGCTGCTTAAATAAGGCTAAGTGTGACACATAGTTTAAAAAGGCACCATAATCAATAGATAATGACAGTGATAAAAAAAATGAGATTTTTCAGCACATAACGATGATACTGCAATTACTTTAAACGCAATTAATATTATGAGCCTAATTGGAAAGCATCTATATTTGACAGCAGTGCCTGTTGCTGGAGTTCATGCTAAACTCAATTACTCTTAAATTTACTTACAACATCACTATGAAATGCCACCACGTTGGTCAATAGAGCTTTGAATGGCCACCTCTGTTCAATGAATAAGTGAGAACATAGCTGTCAAGGTAAACAAAGCTTGTAGACCATGGAACTGGAACTCTTCCTCGAGAGGTTACAATAGGCTTCTCTTTTGTCCTCTTTGTGGACTTGACATGTTAATTGCCAAAGAATAATAAAGTAAGGTCTACTAAAACATATTTCTCTCTCAAGTCACAGAAATCACATGTAAATACTAAAATTTCAACAAAAGGAATTCCATTAACTCAAAGAATATCTAAGCATCAACATTTTCAATGGTTTAGTGAAAAGAATTGGTTAGTGATAATAATTGTTTGAAACTGATCATGACAAAATTCAGCAGGTAATAACAGTGATTGTGACAGTGATTTCAAACTTACTGCCACATCCAGGCATTATCTTTTTTCATTTACATGTAGCATCCCGCTGCTACATGTATCTTGCAGTATTTACAGCCAGTTAAGAGGCCGTATCCCTTAATAGGCAAAATCTTTAGTGCGTAAGTTGCTACAAAGTGACCTACTATACACGACTGCCAATATCCAGAGGACATTAATAATGAAAACACACACACAGAGCAAAACTGCTCAGGATATTGAACAGCACTTCACTGCAGATGATTCTAGAATCCCACAAAACTTGACATCTTCGAGCCATAATCATATTATGTTGAGAAAAATGTTGTTGTTAAACCTACTTTCAGAATTTTTTTTTTTTTTATAAAAGATGCTTTCTAAAAGCTACTGGTGCCCTGTTGCTATAATACTTGGAATATTTCCATTCTCGTCACCTGGTCATTTATTTGGAGGAGTTCAAAGAAAAAAAGGTCTTGAGAAATTCAAAATTATTCTGCTTTAAAATTCATGCCAGCAGTTACCACAATTTTAAGTAAGTATAAGGGATTAAGCTGAGGCACAGTCACACACTTCAGAGACGCCAGTCAGTGTAAACCACACATTTGGACTGCAGGAGGAAACCTGTGAAGGTCAGGAAAGGATTCGAACCCCCAACCCTGGAGTGCTAACCACTGAATCACTGTGGCCCCAATATCACAACACTTAAGACTTAAAAGGTTTTAAATTGTAAACAATTGCATTGTAGCCCGGTGCAAAATAGTAACAAACATTTAATATAATACTATATTTCATTTTCTCCAGTTTTATACAATGAATGAGACTTCACATGAGCATTGCTGAGCACCTGGAAAGTTCCTGGCAGTTATTAGTCCAGAATTGAGTAACTATGAATGTCACACAAAGTAATACTCAATGCTTTAAAGTCACAATTCAACTTCTTGTTACTTATTTTCAAATACTATGACTGAAGATGCTGGCAGTAGACTACTTAACTTGAAATCCAGTCTCTGGAAAATTAATCTGTTACATGTAGCATGACAGAATACTCCAGAATTCTCTGCTTTCTTCTGTTCTCTTTCTCAAATTCTACCTGTGGTGGTATATATTTTGTGCAATTGGCAGCATAAAAATGTTTTTAATGTCCAGTATAGATCATTATTCAATAAGCAAATAATTGACCTTAATTCAGTTAGAAGAAAGTTGATTTATTTTTATATATATAATTTAATATAAACGCATTGGGACTGAATAAGACATTATATAAAGAGAGTACCTATGTGAAGAATAATTTAATGGGTTACATTATAAAATAAAAGTTCATTGGTGGTCTCTAAGGCTATTAAAAATTCTTTCCCACCATATAAGTTCCACCAGAGACCTAATCCTGTTGAAAGTGACTGAAGGTCTATGACTTAGTCAGTAGAGCAATTATCTCACACATCAACGGTGTTATAGGTCACCCTAGAAATGATATTTAGTGTATTTTGATTGAATATACATATCCTATAATCCTAGACTGTATACCACTTTAATAAAGTTTTCATATTTTAGCTGGTTGAGTCGGGTTTTCTCCAGGCACTTTGGTTCATTCTAAATTACCCACAATTCAGTGAGTGGGCACATGCATATTCTCATCTTTTCGGGATTCACCATGCCTTACGCCCCATACTTCCTGAGACGCTCTGATTGTGCAAACATTTTTTGTAAACAGACGGATGGATAGATGGATAAATAAATTGCATGATCTTTCACGGCTTTCAGAACGAAGACGTGGAATAGATAGATAACAATTACCACAAGATAAAATTGCCGAGAATTCGATACTGATCAGATACTCTCCATGTACAACTCGTTCCTAATAAATGAATCCATTATGTCTGATATGCAGGTGAAACCCACTGCACTGTGGCATTAAAACATCAGCTTTTGTGTCACTGAAAATCATCTTCGAGTAAAAACAGACATATCCTGAAAAAAAATCCCCCATCAGAGGCTGTCTACAGAAATAGGCACACCGTAATCAAATAAATGAGTCTGTTCCAGTTTACTGACATAACAGAGAACACCGTGACACAGATACCAAACCTCCACGCACAGAGCGAGGACGGTGTTCGAACCCCCAGCTCTGGAGGTGTGGAGCTACCACCCTACCCAACAAGGGGACAACACAACGCAAAGCTAACTGTACGCACCCTTTACACTACATTCAATAAATCATGTCTGCATGCGTGTGATCCTCAATAGTTACTAGTCCATGGTGCACTCTTCTGTTGATAAGGACAGCCACTGTCTCTGCTATGGAAAGAGCAGATAATTAAAACTTGGGTGCTGAATAATCATTTTACTTCACAGTAGTGGTGAAACATTCAAATTCAGCAAAATCTGTCATTATGGGTCATCATCATCATTATGATTTCCAACGCAGGGATAGCTAGGGGCATTGTCATTTGAAAGTAAAAGAAAATCAGGGTTGTTACTGTATATAAATATGCAGATTCCACCTACAGTGCATATTTCATCCCCACTCAGTGGAGCCAGAATTCACAGATGAGTGTTGGAACGAACGAGACAATATTTCTTTAACAACCGGAATGCACGGAGAAGCAGATGGTGTAAAATCGGCTCAAGCCACAGCGAGACCATGCCCAGAGATTTCCCAAGGTCACCTGCTGATTAGGACCTGTGAAGTGTAAAGTTGCTATCTCTGACAGGATCAGTGTTTCCAAGAATCTAATCTGAGGTGCAAGGACAATGCAGTCAGGACAAAGACAGAATTCTGCATATTCTATGAATGATCTAAAATTTCACGATTGAATATTTATCGTCTTTATTTACAACCTCATAAACTAGTACTGTAAATCCCTGAGCTCACAATGGGCCAGGGGAGCATGCTAAACAAAGCAAATTACTAATAAATACGTTAATCAATAAAATCATAACCAAAACGGTGTCCCTGCAGAGTTGCCGGCCTTACAATAGGTGGTATGCAGCACGTAGGTCTCCTTGTATGGATGCAAGCTCAACTTGACCTAAAAGTGGTCATTATGAGTCCCAGAGGAGCGCCGAGCGAGATATTTAACCTCGGCTAGCTGGTCTCGTAAATTACCCAGGTGTGTAAATTGGTTAAAAATCCCTTTATTATGCTATTATGACCCATAGGTCAGGACAATTTATCACATTGTTTTGCTCTCTCACCTCCCCATAAATACATTTCTCAGCTACACCCCTTTTCCTTACTGGTATTATAAATCAAAATGACTAAATTGGTAAGTTTTGATATTGAGGGACAAAAACAGGAAGGGACACTTAAGAAAACCACATGGTAGTTCAGACAGTTTCCTGTCAGTTCAGACACCAGCGAAGGCACAATTAAAACTTCCCCATTTTGACCCGTCTAGAAGACTCCCCAGGGAAGGAATCTATTACTGCTTTCACTGCGACTAACTAGACACGGACCATGGGAACAGTTTGGCCATGGGCAGACAACAAAGGCTTCCGCTGAAGACAGAAGCTGGGATCTTTACTGCCTGTATTTCATTGACCTGAATTGAATCTAAACGTGAGCCCGCAAGTTTCAGATTCCGTAGCTTTCGGGTTTCTTCAGAAGTTGCCGAGAAGCTGAAAATCAAGGAACGCGCTTATCCTCTGGCTCTCTTAATCACCCTTCTCATAGCTGTGACTATTAAAACTAACATTTTACACGCCTAAACACTTATTTTGTTTTCTTTGCCTCCGTTCCTAGATATGCATCTAATTTTTGTGCATATTTTTGTACACAAAATGTTTCTTTTGAAGTTTTTTAAAAAATATTTTAGGTTTCTTAACACTAATGGTGTAGGGCTGAATTATTGTTTTTTTTTTTGCATTTATAAGCCCTTAATGCAAAAACTTTCTCTCCTTGTGAACATGTGATTTGTGTTGCTCCGAGTTACATTTGTCCTTGTTTTTTGCCACAAACAAACAAGGATATTTAGTGGGTTATTTTAATACCACGTCCCTGCAGTCAGATGCAACCACGCCGAAGGAACTGCATGATCAGGCCAAGGGAGCACCCGCAGTAACAGAGCCCTTTAAGCAGTGCTCTGCATGCACTTGCTGAGGGGAAAGTTAAATAGTCGTTTCACTGTCAGTCACAAGAAAAGCACATTAATCTCTGGAGACGTCCGGCTTGCTCAAACGGTATGCCAGCAGAAGCGCCGGGAGAAGCACTCCCCTCGGAATTTAAGAAAAGACATAGTCAAAGTGTCTGGAGAGAGTCTTTTCAGTCAACAGGAAAAAGAATATTTCAGTAAAAGCATACAGACAGAAGGGGATTCGGGGCATCCGGAGAAGCCGTGACTTGTCATTCATGGCCATGTCCTTGAGGAATGGTTGTGAGTGTGTGTGACAGTAGCTCTAGAAGCTGAGAGGCACCGTGTAGATGTCCTCACTGGTTTAAAAAAACCTTAAAGTGGTTCGATGTGAAATACATTTACAACACGTGACCTGAGCACCTTCCCCTCCACCAGGTCCATTAGAACCAAAAGGTTGTATGCTACATGATTGTTCTGGGCAGCTACCTGTGTAGGATTCTGGGCAATCTCCCCTCAGGAGAGTACCAGTACAAGGCCACGGGGCATCTGCGAATCATGGGGCGGCTTGAGAAACACAACACATGAAGAGGAAACCTTTCATTCGGCTTTCACTTGACCTTCAACCTGGAGAACAGGATGGTGAGACACAGCTGAAGAAAAATGCTTCATGGCGATCTGGCTAGCTCTATTTTCTAGTTTATTGTCTGCCTTTGGCATATTCAAACATTCTGGCATCTATGTACAGTAGTAACTGGAAAAGAAAAATCTAAGTATTGGTGGTATTTAGTAAGGCTAGAAAGATGACCACAGAGAAACTGAGTGGTATCTTCGTTGCTTTTTTTTTTTTCAGATGTTTGTTTCTTCCTCAGGCTATACCCTGTTTTCTGAACTTCCTTACTCATCAGCTCTTCGCTTTTGCATGACTCAGGAATTATATTAGAGCGGTAGTACAGGACTATCTTCTAAGCTTCAATAAGCAAATAAATTGCCCCAATATGCATACACAGAAAAACACACGCACGCACACTAAATGGCCATTGACTTTCTCAAAAGGTTCCCCATGAAGATTAATGACATGATTCCAAAACAATAATTAGTTCAGCCCGTCTCCCAACTCTGACCTACCGGAGACCACACACAGCAATTCTCAAATTGTGTAACAAAATCAATCTCATCTGGATTTAATGTCCAGCACTGTAATTGTAGTCAGACTGACTTTTACAATATAAGAAAAAGAAATTTAAGAAATGCAGATTGTGTCTGTTTAATGATATTATATTTAAACACAAAATGTGCCATGTAATGCATTTAAAGATGTTACGGTATACGTGTCCCATAAAGAATAGATGAAGTACAGACGCCATATGAGCTAACTTGATCATTTACATTATTGCTGGTTAACACACAATTTAAACTAGCAAAACTACAAAACTGGCATATGAGGTTGTGGTCAGAGCTCATTAGGCTTTAGCGATGGCTCGGTCCATTATCCTCTGGGAAATACCGTAGTATTAATCGGAATGTAAAGTGGAGAGTGATCCAAACTGCGGTAGAAATGACCATCTGGTGTATTACACAGCAACCAAGCCTTTGGGGTAACTATTTATATAGTGTTCTGTTTAAGTCTGCTCGTCACTTACAGCATTAAAGGAAACTGACACACATTTTCTCTTCCTTTGCCATAAATTCATAGACTGCTCTTAAGAACAAGATTGAGAACCCAAGATTCTTACGGTAATTGTCATGTTGATAATCAACTGCTAAGCGTTAATTTCCAAAATATAGTACACACACGGTCTTCAAGGGGCATTAGCAGAGGCTGGTACGTGAGTAGGCAAAATAACTGTAATGCGTGTGGTCTTTCCATTATAACCTGGCAAACGTGTACCTATTTTTCATTACGGAACTTGAGAACACAAGATGCTTTTAATTTTTTCAAGTGAGGTAAGTGATAAGATTCCACTTATGCCACTCGTGTCAACCTCTGGGCAACTGGCTGCCAGAAGAGCCTCACTGTATCTTAGCACAGATCCTACGGCAAAGATGAACAAGTCAGAAATCAGAGAAGTCAGGTCGTGGTGAAAATCACTGCCTCAGGTGCTATTTCTAAATCTCGTACAATTGTTGCATGGGGTTGAGATCTAGTGCCTGCAAAGGTTGCAGCTTGAGGTTTGTATCATTTTCACGCCCATGAATATTCAGCGACCCCCATCGGGCTCACGGACTAGAGCATTTTCCACATTCACTAAGAAATGCTTCACCATAGGCTGACTGTGATTAATGTAGATATTTGTACTTATTAGTATTTACCTGATTTTTTTCTCAGATGAATGAAAATGAACCATGTCAGTAAAATGCAGGCTAGACTATGTCTGAGGTACTGAAACCCTCTGTGAGAAACACTGAAGCCTGAAAATGTCTCCAGCCACACAGTGTACATGTACTTGTCAGACTGTTTAGAACAGGCTGAAAGATGACTCATCTGACCGTGTGACTTTTTTCCACTGCTCAGTAGACCATTGCCTGTGTTCTTTGCACCAATTTACTCACAAAAGTGCGTTTCTCGGTGTCATATGGGATTCATGTACTGCGAGCCAAGCTGAGTATCCCCATCTGTGAAGTTCTCAACTGAGTGTACTCGACAAAACCGTCGGCTCACGGCTTAGGTTTACATTTTCTCTCGACAATTGCATATCTGTATCGCTCTACGTGCCGAGCCGACGTGTCGAAGATGCAGTCGAGGCTGGGTGTTTGTTTAGTGTTCCACAATAACATAAATATAGTTACAATTGCTCATGAAAGATCAACAGGGGCTTTGTCCAGTGATACTCTCGCAAAACCTGCCCCAGCAATCATCCTGTCTCTCTCCAAGTTATTGAGATTGTTGTAGCAACCAAAATAATAGGCGACTAGGCCTGCCCAGCATTTTTCAGCAAGATAAGTTGTTAAAGGAAGCAGCAGTTTCTGGTTTTTCAATAGAAGTGTTTAAATGTAAACTCTACCAACTTCTTAATTTCACCAAGCGATGTTTGTATACACCCAGCAGGAAAACAAGATCCACATGACAGTTTTGCTGTTGATTAAAAGCCAGTATGATTTCCTGGATGTTGAAAAAGCAGACATACAGTGCCATGGCCCATCAGAAAGATGACAGAAGTTTAGGCTCGTTATGGTAAGAAAACTCCGGTATGAGCCATTAAAAGGAAACTTCACACTTGCAGAAGGCCAAGAAATGTGGAGAATGGTTTAAAAATTATTTTATATTTAGTATTACGAAAAGGGGAAAAAAATGGCTGCTACTGAATGGTCCCAAATTAGATACACCTCTGCATGTCATGAGTCTGTTTAGGGCAGTTTAGAATTTGACTTAAATGATTTTGGCTTTGTAATTTGAAGTATCACAGAAATAATAACATTACCGTCTCTAAAACACTTGAAATGAACTCTGCGTGCTAATCATGATTAACCGTAAGTATTAAAGTCCGCTCTTTTGTTAGATTTTCTGATATCCCTTCTTTTTGCATAATTAATTTATGCAGTGTCAGGGATTGTGTACCAGAAGCCTAATTTGTAATTTCAGATTAATAACAAAATGCAATTTAGAAGCTGCCCAAAAGTATATTTCATTAACTGCTCTGGTGGTCAGGAACTGCCATAAAATACCATTGAATTGAATGTCTGCTTAAAACCCAATCGTTGTTTGCGTTAGAATGACAAGCTAAGAGATGATTAGAGATTTCCACAGCATTTTGTCAGCTCTGTTAGCATGAGTTCAGTAGCTACTTAAGGTTAGAGGGTGTGTGAAAAATGGCCCTAGGATGGTGATAACATTTTAAGCATTGACGTTAGTGTGCCTTTAAAGCTACATGTATTGTGGGTGTTTTTTATTTACTAAATCACCCAGGTGATTAATATCTTATTATGTAAGGATAGCTGTACCATTTCACAAATAGTATGGCATGGAAATAACGTAGATTGAGAATATATTCTACAGTATGCATCAGCTCTTTTCTATGGCCTGAAGATTTAACCAAATGTAAAAAAAAAAAAAAACAAAAAAAAACCTGCATTCAACAACAGACACACCTATGATAGACTCATGGAAAAATTCCGACTGTATAGTGCAAGAGCGTTGTAATGGAAATATAATGCTCTTTATAACAACAAGTCATCAAATAGTAGCTCGCATGTAATAAATATTTGCCAAGATATTCAAAGGATGGGTCAAGATCTCATTTTTGCAGAGCAAAGTTCTGTTTGATAGAGGATACTACAGCCATGCCTATAGTACGTCTGACCTGACCGATACGTTTTACTGGAGCTTCTAGAGTGCCGACTGTAAATAGCTGCCTGTCATATTCAGTTGCCCAAATATAAAGATATCACATGATTAGATGGCTCAGGATTTTCTATATAAATAAATCTGAAAAACTCCAAAAGTTCAGACAATGCAACTGGTCTCTGGATCTCCCTGGGCTTATGAAATAAAAAGAAAAACAACTTTAACAGTGTTCCTGGAAAAGGCCTAAATTACTAAGATCATTCCTGTAAAGAACTCAGGTGCAAGCGATCACATGTAGTGTCTGAGCCTAATAATCCACTTTTACAACAAAGGAAAACTAAAAGCAAATGAAAAATCTCTCTCTGTACTCTTTGGGGTGTCTTGCTACCATTTATGATGAAGCCCATGTGTGTATGAGTGTGGGTTTGATGGCAACCACGTGCAGTGCCCTCAGGAACAAGCAGGTGCCTGACGACTCAGATCAATATTACTCGAACGTGACCGGAAAGAAAATAAAATGTGACTCCTCCTTGAATGGCCTCATTGCTGGGGTTTGGGGAAATGATGGTGGAATTATAGCAGGATAGAGCAACACTGAAGGCCAGACTTCTGCCAAACAGATATACTGCTATAACTAAAATATACTGCAAAGTTTAAAAAAAATAAATAAAAGAATGACACATACATTTCTCAGCTGCGGTTGTTCATGTGTGCTCCGCCCGGGTTTCGAAGAAAGGCTTCTCATCTTTCATACATCATGAAATTTCTCAGTCCTTTCCTGACAATCCAGCGGAGCGCTCATTCCTTCTGAAAACCCTTGCCTTGACAGTGGAGTAAGTGTCTGCTTTCAGTCCCCAGTCTCTGAGTACGCGTGCAGCTGGATTCGTAGCATTGCCTAAATCGCCACTTTGCTATTTTTACCCGACATTTTGAAATGGTGCTAAGGTTGCGTCTGTTGCATCTGTTTCTCAATCAATAATCTCCCCATAAGTGGAACAAGTGGAACATCTCGAGAAACAGGAAGCACTCCCATCCATTTTTCTAATTTCACCTCTCACCTCCCTAGGCTTGACATAATATTCATGTGCCCCCAAACTGACCTTCTAACCAATAACATTAATTGGTCTTGATTTGCGTCAATCCACCCATCTATCCATTTTCCATATCACCTTATCTAATGTGTGGTCACAGTTGGTATGGAGCTCTGGAAGCATAGGTCCATGAAGGAGGGTCAACGTAGATCAGTCCATCGAAGGGTACCCACACAGGTAGAGTACAGAAACACTAAACTGTAACATATAATCTTACTTAGTGCCTAAGGGTTCACCTGTTTATAGTTATGGTGAGTACAATATTTTCATCCATCCATCCGTTTCAGCTAACAGGGTACCGTACTGACATCAAACAAGAAGTCTTCTAGAAACACAATGAACTTTGTGACACCACACCTGTGTTTTGTTGTTTCACCAAAGAAAACTATTCAGGGCCATTGCTGTTACACACTGACTGGTATAATCCACTACTCAGGACTTATTTTATTGGTTCCAATTGTGACTGACAGCGTAATCTCAGCAGCCATGGGTTTTAAAGCCTAATTTATTCTATCACTAAACAGAAAATCAAGAATTAAAGGAAAGCAATTAAACCTTGTATTAGATAGCTAATTATTTCTCTGTTGAATTTTTTTAGCAGCAAATGTTAATCTGCAGTTTTCAAATCAATTTATATTTGAAAATTTTGAGAAGACTGACATTTCTTTCCTTATATTTCTTTCCTGTCCACTGCTAAGCTAGTACTGGGTTGTGGCATTAACCTTGAGCACATCCCAGGAACCACTCCGTACAAGACATGGGAGACCCTGGATGACTAGAACATCTGGAGGAAAATCTTGCAAACTGTACACATGTGGAGCCAAGGTCAAGAATCAAACCCACAACCCTGGAGGTCTGAGACTGTGGTACCACCCATATATTTCCACAATCAGTCAAGCAGTATTAAATCCTACACAAAACATCAATAATGCAACATCAAAACAACATGATGAAAACACACAACTACGAATGTGATTTATGTTTGCATAATTACATACGATTTGGATGTATCATCAGTCTTCTGAGTTGATTATAAGGTGATCATGGTGTATGCTTGGTGTGTGATAATCACAAGTTCCAGCACATCACTGGCTCTCTAAATTACTGATAAGCTGCATAATTGAGTCACAGATTTAGAAATCATCGTTGAACACAGACTCATTATTACGTTGAAGGTCCAACAGATATCAAGTCAAATGCATTTATCATTTCCTCTGAGTTTAAAAGAGGATACCTGCCTATTTTGATAGAGTCATAGAACCCCTAACGTATTGTTACGCCATAAATAAACAGGAAGTACACGCAATAAAATCTATGAGCGGGCTCAGCTGGTTTCAATGCAAAGGACTTTTCCGAAAGCACCACATTTCCAATGCATGCTTAAACAGCAGAATAACACAACCTTGGTGACCAAACTACAATGAGATGTGGAAAACATTTGTACACGAACATTACAGTATATTATTCATGCAATGCGGGATACTTTCTTGAATTATGAAGTTTTAGTACTTGACGAGCAAGTGCATAATTCTTCATCTAGTTCAGAAAGCCACGTATTCACACTGGAAATGCCACGTAATGGATTGAGACTTAAAAGGGGTTACGGTGTTCTAGAACAGGCGGGGAAATGGAGATTTCAAAACACAGGCATCAGATTCATAATGAAGCTTAAATAATATATTGTAATCATCGTTCCACATTTCAAAATACTCTGCATGATTGGGCAACACATAATTGAAGCCCAAAAATCACAGCACTCCAGCTTCAATCACATTTTGGGCAGCATTTGGGTTGCAGACACATAATGATAATCAATATATCATTAAAATAACCAAGCCACAATATAATTTTCCTTTTGAAATTATACAGTGCATGCTGAAGTTGGTTCTCCATCATCACTGCATAACTCATTTTGTGATTAAAGTTGTTTAAAAGGTAATTTAAATAATTCTTTTAAAAACATGAGCAGAGGTCCTATCTCATGTGTTGTCACAATGTTTTAGGTAACGTTTCATTGAAATGATAATCAGGCGAGCCAAAACAAACTGCAAAAATTAACACGTAAGTGAAGGTTTCAAATTCAAATTTAGTTTTTCTAAAATGATGTTAAATAGTTTAGCTCTGATTAAGCTGGCATAAAAAATAATATATTTCAAGCAGTTAAGCTAACATTATAATCAAAGGATTACCACAAAACCTGCCAATCTATCATCACTTTCCACTGCAGAAAAAAAAGGGCCAAACACCTTAATGTTGAAATACTGCAGGAGTGAAAGTGTCTAAACTTCTTGTGGCTACCATGCGATGTAGACTGCGATTTAGCATCATTTATCTAGCCATGGACATACTTTCATCCATCATTCCTCGACAGGTTACATATGCCTTAAGCATCAGGGAGGATGGGTTTGATAAAGGAAAATACTGCATGTGAGATCGGACTGCTTTCCTGCAAACCTCCCCAGCTGATTGATTGCTAAGATAGCTTCACAGACCCCAAATATCTGTCTTTCCTGGGTCTTGATGAGCCTGCATCGCTACGTTTATCTACTTGGCGTCATTCGATTTCTGTACCTACTCTCAACATCACGTTTCTGGTAGCATCATTAGGTTAACAGATGAAGAACTGTCCCACTTAGGGCAGACCCATTACATACAAAGATAATCTACACATACCTCATACCATAAAATATCTTATTTTGGCATTGAATATATTTGCAATTATCTGCCATCCATCAAACGTGATTCTACAAAGTCTTATATTGCAAATAAAGGTATTGCATGCTAACTGGCAGAAGGGTAAAATTGCTTGTGTGTATACCTTACAAGTCATATCTAGTAATATTTCACAAGATAACAGCTGGCTTCATATTTGGAAATTTCAGAAGGCAATCTATTTCACAAGGTGACATTATTCAGACCAAAGGTTATGCTCATCAAGCTACCCAGACCATAACAGTGCTGAATATCCCCTGCAATTAATCAATATTACCACAGTAAAACCTTTTGAGAATTTTTTTGCTACATCAATGCATTAATTTTTTATGCATCCCATAAGTGGAGTGATGATCTTACATTACTAAATAGAAATGCAGTTTTGAATACAACACAAGCCAATCTCTGCAAACTCTGTGAGCTAAGCATATTAGCAACAGAATTTCTCAGCATCTTCACAAATTTGTAGAACTCGTTTAGTAATACTGACATAAAAGCTTAAACACTTCATGGCTCTAGTGCGAAACATGCTAAATGGTATCTAGATTACCAGATTATTTTTGAAGGAACTAATTGTCTTCCATAATTCGCTTAGCATTTTCCAATCTGATGGTGAATGCAAGAAGCTGTCAGGAATTTGTGCCTTGGATAAAAAAACATTTAAATGTTGACAAACTCAACCTGCCGAAGATGATATTATACAAAGGATGGCTAAGACAACAACAGTCTCATAGTAGCAGCAGTGCAGATTTGATCAACAAGATTTGATGAAACCATGCAACCCTCGCCTACTGTAAGGCACTAAATCTCGTGCAGGCTAATCCTCGGAAAGCCTAATCTGTAATGTGTTTCGTAGAGCTACAGAACTATACGTAATGCAGAAAGTCCTTCACGATAAGGAGCCTTAAATGCAAATCCCATCTGCAATTCACTCGCTGCCCATTTTACATACACTTCTGCACTGAGCTGATGACCGAACACGATTACTTTCACAGTGGAATTTTCATAACTCCACCCAAATGAGCGCTTAAAAAGCACACATAAAAGGAGCTGCAAGCCAAACGTGCACTAAGAATGCAAAAGTATTTTTGAAAGTCCCCAAAGCCTACATAATTATAGCCATTGATACGGATTTACATCAAGCCCTGTGTCCTAGGACATCAGCGAATCGGCATTTGTGTAAAATGGCACTGATATATAAACTCTGCCATAGCTGTATCCCATGAGGTACTACCATGTGATACATAAACAAGATTCAAAATTTCAAAAATGTCCACAGTTCAATATTTCTCAAAAAGAATGGTCAAGCTTTCTTAAACTATGTGAGTCACAGAAATGACATGTTCCTCTGATCAAAGTCGCTCAACCAGCAAAAGAAATGCCAAATTTCTGAACGTAAATGAAAACTAGATTAAGATGTTTATGTGGGCAAAAAACACTGGCATTACTGTCACTTTTTATTGGTGGAATGCCTTTTGCCCCAGTGTCTCGACAGAACTGTAATGCGAGCATGCATGCTGACGGAATTTGCTTTCTGTTAAGGCCTGCTTTCTGTTCAGTTAGAATGCAATATTGTTCACCAGAGCACCCCCTGGAAAGACTGGTTTCCCGTGTGTTTCTCAAAATATCCTTGACGTCCAATCAGAAATTAGATAGATGAGATCTGGAATTCTACTCGAAAGTATGGAAAGGATACACAGACCAGACAACATTGTAGAATGTGCTGCATGCATCAAAAAGATAAATGTTCCACGTGGAAATTACATTGAGGGTGGAATGAGGAGGGAGAGAATCCAAAAGGCTTTTACACCATTCGTTCTTTAACAGTGACTTTTGAGATCTGGCATGACTGAGCCAGTGACTATTCATGTATTAGGAGCGAAAATATTTTGCCATATATTTATCAGAGATTTAATACCAAAAATTCCCTTTTTAATGGAAAACCTGAGTGAGAGGTGAAATCTTTTTCACTATCATCAAATCTGTGATGGTGATTTATCTGTTCTATATATTGATAGTGATTTGAGCCCTGATTTAATTTCCATGAAGAAAAGTTGTGGATATGCGAGGAAATAAAAAAGCCACAAATATATATATATATATCTGCATTCACCTCTTATTATTAATTGATTTGTCTGGATTAATTAATCATACACAAAGTCTGTATGACCATTAGTATCCATTTCATATGTTGTGGTATGTTTACTGATTTAATTACTAACAGCAAATTCTCAGCCGACATGCTGCAGAGGAGGACAGAAGGGTTAGCATTCTGAAGAAAGGAACATTTAATATTAATGTGAGCTCAGCCTCAGACTCTGCACAGAGCAGATGGATAACAATCAGTGATTCAGTGTTTTGCAGCAGGAAAAATGAACATCCTTTGGCAGGGAAACCAAGTCATTGCTCAGTTTCCTAGGCTGACAAGTGGTCTGTTACACAACTTTGGCTTACTGGAGACCTAGTAAACTGCAGGGAAGAAACAAACCTTGTTACATAAATTTTTTATCAGTATATTTTTAATGCAGAACTACATTATTTAACAAATGCACAAGAAAAGAAGTTATATGAAATAATTAATGTTGACATAGAAGTATGGGGCCGAAATCAACAGCATCCCTCAAATAACATCCCAGTTTAAAAATCTTCCTGACTCTATATATAGTTAAAAAAAGTTAAAATAGACCAAAACAGAACGACAAACATCAAAGTAGTTCAACAGCATATAGTACAGCAAATAATTCAAGGTGTGCCAGTAGGGAAATCTGGCAATGAGAGATTTCCTGGATCACACTGAACATTTAATTTATCATTAAAAAATCTAGCTAAAGTAGCATATTATTGATGGCTAATGAATATTTACACATAACCAAGTTTAATCTGTCCCTGTATTCTGTAAGGGTCGTATTCTCCCATAAGGCGGTTAAATCTGCTTTCCGCCTAACTTTTTACGCACCTCTCCACTATGCATATTCCCCCTTCAGCTGACGTATGTCACCCCTAGCACGTAACTTCAGAATGAAGGAGGGCTTGCAAGAGAGTCAGCGCAAACTCAAAAACTGCCATAAAGGGGGGACACCCATGGTGATTTCGGTTGAAAGTAAAATGTGGAACATGGATACAGTACATTTTCAGTGATGTGTGTAGGCCAATTGAGCTTAAAATCTACAGAAAGTAACAGCAGTGTGCTGTAGCTTTACGAAGGATACAAGCACGAGTTTGAAACTGGCTGAAGATGGAAATGCTTGAATAAACAAGCAAATAAATAATAAAAACCAGCCAAGTAAACATGTCGATAGAAAGAAAAAAACGCGTTTCGTTTATTTTAAAAAATTGTGGCATTTGTTTAAAAATACATTACTGAGAAAAGAAGTTGTAATTTGACACAAAATAAAATGACAAAGACAAAACAGTTGAAATGCAGATGTAATTGGAAAGTTGATCAGAATAGCTTGACCTTTCCAACATTATGTGGCTGGTCTCGGTGCGGCTGAGTAGGAACTTATGCCATTCGGAATGGAAATGCGACCACCCGTCATTCTAAGCATTTCTCTAAAGCCGGGCTCATCCTCTGCCTAATAACAAAATATAACACCACAGTGCAAATCTGTAACGGTACAATGCAAGACACACACAAAAAGAGTCATAACACTAGTATTAGTGTTGACACCCATCCTGTATAATACAGGATCATCCCACACTGAAAGATAAAATGCTGTGTCCCATGTTAAACCAATACGGGATGCAATTTGTCTCTTATTTTAGTACACAATTTCATTCATACACCTACATGTGAAGTCTGATTGTATCTGAGAAACTCACAGTTTGCATGAGGTCAATACCTCATGCCTGTGAAATCTAAAGGTTTTCAATTCTCTGCTCCTTCAAAATTTCTCATCGCCACCCCCACATCTTAAAACCAAATTTTGCGCTGCCTTCAACCTTGCTTATAGGTGTTCCGTTATTTTATTCTTGTTTTCAATTGCAGATTTCGCTATTTTGAGTGCTCTGCAGTTAACATGTATGAACATGATTGACGAGATCTGTGTTTGGAACTTTTTAATGCATCAAGTAGCTTATGCTGTCCCGAATTAAATTAAATCAGTAATCTTATGAAATTAATAATCTGATAAACCCCAAAGGTTCTTCATAAGCCATATGCAAACTGAAAATTTCGATTGTGTAAAAATCTAATTTTATGCGTCACAATCCGTTTGATGAAAATGCTGCAAAAGCATGTTTTGCCATGCAGTGTTGCTTAGCTTAATTCAGGTCTCAGAATGCATAAATCTAAGACGATGGTAAATCGACCTAAGTCATGGGAGAACACACGTAAATGTAAATTTGCATGTGACACACCCACATTTCGGTTTCTCTCCACCCAAAGTGGGTAACTTGTCCATGCTTAAGTCAGTTGGGTACATACACTTAAGTGAAAAATGCTACATGCTTTTTTTGACTTAAGTTGATGGGAGAATATAGCCCTAAGAGAATAACTATTTAATAATAAGCCTCAAACTTCATATACTTGACCACACACCAGTCATGTTTTGGACAAGTTAACGCATATGCATGAAATCAAACCCAACAAAACATGTAGTCAAAGCATGACAAAGGGGTTAAAATAGCTGAAATCTGGAGTTATCGCATTATTTTTAGTTTAGAGCAACAAAGCATTTTAGAGCATCCATTACAGAAACATTTTTACGCCATCACATGCCTCATTTAAACAGACAAAAGCATTAAATGCTAATGTTTAAGTCCTGCCCCTACATCAACATAAGCAAAATAACTCCCTCAGATAAATTGCTCGCATTTAATGACATTCTTTTATGCGAACAGGGCAGAACTGAAGGGTAAAACCTTTTCTCACTTGGCAAGCAGTCCGTCTGCTTCGCTTTGTTTATTTATTTATTTATTTCAACAACCACAGAGAGAACAGACCTCCTACCTGCAGAAAGCTCTTCCACGAGAAAATAGGAACGATATGCTTCTGATAAGAGGAGTATGCTGTGAGGGCAACCAAAGAAAGTCTTTCCAGCAACAACAATAATAAATGGATTTTATATCTTCTTACCCTGGTTTTCAAACTGAAGCTCAGTTGTCAGACCAGAGCAGATGCATTCACTATAAAACTGAACACCAGAACTGCTGTGGCATGTTAAATTTATGTCGAAATTTAAAGTTAAGTTTAGGATATTGCAGCCAGCTTACACTATGACAGGAGTGAGCGTTAGTACATATATTCTATTATTGCTGACTTCATTATCAGAATTGTTTCCCCCTTTAATCATTGGTAATGACTGAGGCATGCTATAAGCCATGCACCATTGGCATCTTTTCCCCCAGCTTTTCGAGTTTTAATGTTGAACTATAGCAAGCTCACTTCTTTGTCATGATTAACAATAGAGCACTTTAATGAAAAAGTAAATTTTGGCAATACCGAAACGTAACTCACGGTTGTTATTCCGAAGAACAGTCTAAGGTCGGAAAATGGGTCAAATTCACAGGATTGCAAATCCAAATCAGCGACATGAAAAACAGGGTCAATATGGCAGGCAAGCATCAGAGCAACCGCAATAATAATAATAATAAAAAAAACAAAACTAAGGATTACCAGATCAAGTGCAATACCCCCATAAATTCTAGCTTAAGCAGAGCTGTTATATTAAAATACGTCTTGCATATGTGTGTAATATTCAGGTTAGGAAGGGTTAGGTCTGGTTAGGCATGGTCACTGGAGATAGATGTGATACAAAATCATTTTGATCCTCAACAACAAATGGCACACCAGGCATTTGAGTTTTGTTTTTTATTCTTCTAGGCTATGGAATTCCTGTCCTACATTTTGCTTTGGCGTTTGGAGTTCACAATTTGGTGTCTGAGCCCACAAAATACAGCTGCACAGAGTGCAGTGTGGGTGCACAGCACGACTTGATGTACACTGACTCAGAGGTATTATGTCACTTCCCAGAGTCACAGTTTCTTCGTTCGAATTCTAATAATATGTGCTATCTGGCACAGAGAAGAGTCGGCTGGCCGAGAGTCAGGTGCCAATCATGTCTCTCAGATCACATACATGACACCACTACTACTGAACAAACAATTAAAGTCACACTCCGGAACTCTATTTGCAGTTGTATTTAGATTTTTTGCTTAACACTCTAGATCCAAAAAAGACTTTATACCGAATCCGATCTTGAACTTGTTGTGAATTATCCCCTAACACAGATTTACATGCTTGCAAGTGCTACTACATTTAAATAACTGCTTATTAGGGTGATACGGTGTTAGCCCATCCCTGGAGGCACAGGTCACACGGTAGGGGGCAATTTGAGGAGAATGACAGTCGCATTCATTTACAACATAATACATACTGTAATATGTTTGGTACCACTGAAAAATACCATATTTTAGTGATGCAACCTTTACATTCATTCCTTAAATGAATTTCTAAGGGCGGCATGCTGAATAGCATGCTTGTCTTAAACCTGTAGGGCTGGAGGTTTGAATCCCACCTCTTCTATGTGTGTGGAGTTTTTATGTTCTCCTGGGTCTCCGAGTGATTCCGTTTCCTCCCACTCTCCAAAAACATGCATTTACATTAATTGGTGTCTCTAATTTGTCCGTAGTGTATGGCTGTGTCTGTGTGTGTGTGTGTGTGTGTGTGTGTGTGTGTGTGTGTGTGTGTGCACACGTGTGCCCTGCAATAAGACTGGTATCACCTCCAAGGTGTATCCCAGCCTTGTGATTTATGCTGCCTGAGATAGGCTCCAGGCCCCCTGCCACCTTGACTAGGATAAGTGGTTAGAAGATGGATGAAATTCTGATAGCCAAAATGAATGTTGCAAACTGATTTAAAGATTATGTTTGTACTGCTAAGTCACTTGTGGTTCTGCAGATAGTGGTCACCAGGTGGTTATCAATTCTGAAACGGTGATGATTTCACATAAAAAAAGCACAACGTGGAGTTTCAGACTGTACCATCCAGCATCCAGTCATCAGTCATTCTCCCTTTCCTCGGAGCCTTGGTAAAGTTGGATGTGTGTCATTTTTCATCTTTTGCCTAATTTTTCACCGAACTGAGATAGAAGGCATCACAATGTACGTGCTGAATTATATGTAAGCACATTCAGGAGTTATCCAGAGATTATCTGGAGTTATATTAATTGCACATTTTTAAATTATGACAAACGTAAAACTGCATCCCCTGTACAGTTACTGCAATTACGTGTTTTCATCCCAGGTTTTTTTTCTAAAAAATTCCTACACAATGGCAAATGATAATTCACACACTAAACAAAGGATATAACTGGATGTACACCCAAACCAGAGAGCACTGACCTTCAACAGGTGCTGTTGAAGGTCAGTGTTGGGGTGATTACTCCCTGATTACTCCCTTCATGGTTAAAAATATGACTAAAGCTGCAACCAAATAATCACACCACAAAGGCTCCTTCAAAAGGAGAGCTTTGAAGATTGTCTTGGACAGACAGCAGGTCTCTTTATCGGAGTTATGTGCTTTGATGTCATCTTTCAAAGTCAGCATAAAGAAGGAAACTGCCCCACACAAGAGGCATTCAGAGCCGCAATGGGAACCTCACATGGGAAAGAATAGACATACAACATAATTATGTAGTTCTTTGTCCTTAGCTTGTGGTTTTATACATATATACGCATTTATTTGCATAATTTTGCAGAAGGAATTCTTTTAAAGTTGTTTAAGGGTGGAACCTTAAATGCATCAGGGAGCAATCTGCATGCTCTGTAACCATCATACAGCGCAGAGGAACATAAGGGGAATTACAGCAGAATAGAGGGCATTCACATGATGTTTTATGTTTGAATATCTCAGCCTGTGCCCAAATGCTTTTATTGCATCAGGATCACCTGCTGCACATTATATAAGAGAAGCAGGACAATTCTGCATTAAGCCCTTATCAGATCAGCTCTGCTGTTTTGTAAGGTGGAGATGTGCTCTGTAACTCAGCAATGACATTTTTCAGTTGTGGCCACCATAGTCATTATGTCTTAAAATGAACAGGGTTAGTTATAAGCTATCTGCGCAAAAACTCTTTCTTACTTAGGGTTTTGAACACATACAGGGAAAGACTGACACAATCAGAATCGGGAATTTCAATAGTACACTGCAACGTGAAAGAATGAATTTATTTTGCTCAACATGCAATTTATCAAATGGAATGTCATTTGGTGAACAAGCGTAAGGGGAAAGAGCACAGGTATCATTTATGATTTATTTGAGGCCTTGATCAGCAGAAATAATCTGTCAAAAATGAAACTGTGCTTTTCTAGGTGGGATGTGACAAATGTAAGAGCTTTTCCAGCAGAGTCAACTTTACAAAAAATGTTTATCTCGCACTCTCAAATTGCATTAATAATTTCAAAGAACTGATTGAAATGGAACAGATTGCCTGTTGTCACTGATAAATAAACAGGTATAAAAAAACACTGGGCTGTCAATTGCAGATGGCTTCTTTGCTGAAGACACTCTGTATTCACTGCGAATGACTTAAGCACATTTTTTAAAAGGAAGTTGGGTTTCTTTCAGACAGTCATGATCGGGACAGTGTTCTCACAGGCTGGTGCCAGGAATGTTAATGGTGTTACGCCACAGCAACAGACATTACTATCAAGGATTTCAGGGACCTACTTGTAAACTACACTGTCATGGTAATCTGATAGCTGGACAGGATTATGGTGGAAAGACATAATATGGAATGCAGCTGTTTGCCTTAAGCAGTGTAAGAGCCGTCTTCAGATTGACGGGGTCTTCTTTGCGTGCTATATATTATCCACTTCACTAAATTTATTTTGCAGGGCATTCTATGTTATTGTTAATGAACAGCAGCAAGAGTCCATTTTGCTGAACTCCTCTATTGCTAATCTAAGTTCACTGGATCTGATGCTTGGCATTTCCAGTGTACAAGTCCACAATCAAATAGCTTTGACAAGAATCAATATTCTTCCCTGTAAACCAGATGTCTAATAGTTCCAGAATTGATATCAAACCCCCAAGATGTGCCAGCTGTTAGTAAATATAAAAAAATTGATATGTATGCACGCACACAAAAAGCAGGCTCAGCGGCTATCACTGCTGCCTCTCACCTCCAGGGTTGGGGGTTCATGTCCCGCCTTTGGCTCTGTGTGCATGGATTTTGAATGTTCTCCAAGTGTGTTGCGGGCTTCCTCCGGCTACTCTGGTTTCCACCTGCAGTCCAAAGACCTACATTGTATGCTATCCGGCGTGGTGAAATTGTCCGTAGTGTGTGCGACCGGGCGTGTGAGAGCATATGTGACTGTGCCCTGGAATGGGGTGTCCCCCAACTTGTTCTCCACCCCCTCCCCCCCAATAGGACTAACTGCCATTTGAAAAATGGATGGACGGACGGATGGATATTCACACATATAATGTATATTGGCAAAAATATTTCATTGAAAAATGCCTTCTTTGACTGTGTCACCAATTTAATGCATGTAGTAACAAAAATTAATTTGCGTTACTGATGTACAACTAAGCGTACAGAAATAATACAGACTATATTTAACTCCACTGTCAGGGAATGTTTTTTTAGGATGAAAACTTAAAAGTCAAATCTGTTTGCTAGCAAATAAATATTCTGAAAATATATCACAGGCACTTTCACGACAAACAGTATGTTCCATTTCTTAATGGTGTCAAAGATACAGTACAAGCTACCTTAAAATAATTAAGAATAAATTAATCTGCACAAGCCAAAGCTGATTTACATTACATTCTGCTTTGTAAACGTGCCAGCTCAGATGAAAAGAGACTCATTTTCCGTGGGCTTGTTTAAATCGTTATTCGTGGCAACAGAAATCGATTCATTACATTAACAAGCCGCTTTCCTCAGCATACCCAGTTAAATATACATGTATGCATTAAACAATCAAATAAATGATGACCAGTTGTACTCCAAAATATGGTAAAAGGTATCTATATGCCATCCACCCATCTCCTATAACCATTTAAACATGGAATGAGGGAGCGGACACCTTGGACAGGAAGGCATGTCAGCTGGGTGTATACTCATTAAGGTACACAAGCAACACCGATTCACTTGATCAGTGTACACGAATTGTGAGACAACTGAAGGACTCAGAGGAAACTCACACAAGACCAAGGAAAGCAGGCAAAATGCAAAACAGGGATTATCCTAAACTTTCTTGGTTTCACAAGTACAATATGGAACAAAGCCATTGGACAAAAAAGAATCGATTTTATCGTTGATAAGGAAGTTGCCGGTGAGAAGGAAGAAAGCGTAATACTGAGATTTGATACCAAAATAACACATGATTATCATAATCATGATGTACCGTGGAACAAACAAACAGGTGTTTCAGAAGCTGCTCAAAGGCCAAACATTGCATTCTCAGTTACTACACGTAGAAGACCTGACATAATCAAATCACACACACACACACACACACACACACACACACACACACAAACAAATACTGTATTCATAATATAACTGTTCAGCATGAACTACTGAGAGGCTCATTACTTCTCCCCAAAAACACAGAGGCAGCCATGAATAATGAGACCTTAATAAAGATGTATGCCTCTGGATAGAGGAAAGTGATTAAATGCTTGCATTCAGTTGCCCTAATGGGTTAGTCTACCTTATCATCTTACTCTGCTTTCAGGTGATGAAATCCAAAAAAAAGAGAAAAAAATCAAGGTTTGGGTCTGCGTAGCACAAAATTCAAACGGATAAAAACGCTTGAGGTGGTTTCTTTTTAGCGAGATTATTGTGTTTCGGGTTTGTTTTTCCCCATCTAAAACCGAATGTGTTGCCGCTTAAACATGGAAGAAATGCGGACCATTTTCACAGAGTGGCTAAACAAAAAGCTGGAATTACAGCTGCTCGGCGTGCTGACGGATCGTGAAATTGAAGCTGTTCCGCTTCGTGCAGTAATTATAGACCATTTTTAGGCAGAATGTACATTTGCAAAGAGACTTAACGAAACGACATCTGGCGTGAACTGGAAAATGACAGTATTGCAGAAGGCAGGTGAGCCTTCTTCACCTGGCAAATGCAGCAATAACATATCGATCAGGGGCCGTCATAGAGCTACCCGAGCTCAATAGAAAATTAAAAAGAAAATTGCTGGCTGCATTCACGTCAGCCTGGATCAATTCCAAAGGTATTAAAAAGGACTGAAATGCAAAATAGCAGAAGACGCCCGCGACTGACTTCTAACTTTATTCAGCAGCCACATCGTGAGGATGACTTAATCCTGTTAGACATCATATTTGCCTTGAGACTCAACTAGCGTTTAAATGCGTGTAACAGCGCGGTATAAAGGATTTTTTTTTTTTTTTCCACATTTGCAAAAAACATAAGAAGCTTTCGTAATGTTGCTAGCGGATACAAGTTATCAAAGTCTCAGTATGAATTATACGTGTTTCTCGTAAGGAGTGAATATAAACATTTACACACGTTAGTGTGATTCATTCCTTCGACATGTTTCTCAGCGCGAGTTTATTTCTGTATAGCTAACATGTCCAGAGATTTTTATTAAAAGTCACTCCTCCTGTTCGAGACTGTCTACATGATGAGCAACATTGACAGGATCTGTGGCGATGTAAAACGTAGTGGAAGACGTGGTATCAAATAGTCACCATGGAGACCATCTGACCCCAGCTCTATATCTTCAATTCTGAGCGACGTTTCAATACCAAAAACGGACCACTATTGTTAATGTAATATTAACAAGATAGCACAAGACTAATTTTAACTGCTTTTAAATGGGGGTGGTTAGCCTACCACAGCAAACCACACGGTTAGTAATGTTCTTGGTCTTTCTTTGGTGGTACAACTCTGTTGCAATAGCTTTGCAGTGAAGGTTTTTAATGTCCCTTCCATAGCCTGTAGGGTTTTATCTGAGTCGAGAATCCTAAATCGTTTTCTGATGAACTCAAACAAGGCAAGGACTTCCATGCATTCCTGGACCTAACTGGATTCAGTTTGCAATCTGGCGCTTTATCAGTATACTATTAAGGAAAATATCTTCTGGAAAAATCCTTTTATGCATACACATTTTTATGTCAGCAGTTTTGTCACATGAATAAATCTTAAATATGTTTCTATGTAGTAGTGAATTTTAAGTATTAAATTACAGACTCTAAGTCCATCCATCCATCCATGCTTATCTAAAACAGAGTCAGAGTGAACCTGGAGGATCTATAGAAATACAGAACATAAACCATGGAGACACCCTGGACAGGATGCCTGTTAGAGTCTTGCTATTGAATGTTATTATTAAAGAACCTGACCGGTCAAAATCAGGATATTCTTACAGCTACGTCTGGCTTGTACAACGGCTGATGAAAATTGCAGGGGTAAAGTTTGCTAAACGACTCAGGGTTTATTATGGTGATTGTTAGATAAAAATACAGGGTGCCATTATGGATGGATTTTCATGTTGGGGATGTCATGTCCTTTTTGCTACCACTCAGGGATGAGAACTTGAATATTCATGAATGGTATTACCATGTGCAGTCCCATGGGTTTAAATATATAATAATACTATGAATGTTTTGATTTATCAAAAAGAAAACAGTAATTAACATGTAGGTGCAATTTTTAATTTTTTTTTTTATGATTTATCTTTCATCCAGCCAAATTCTTGTAAGAGTCAGGAGGGCCTGGATCCCGTCCCAGGCAGACCAACCAAAAAGGAATCCAGTCCAACACAGATCACATACAGTCATAGAGTCAGGGAATTTAAGAGAGACCAATTGTAGGAGGAGACCCATAATACACTCTTAGAACCTGCAAAACCTACAAATAGCACAGCTGGGATTTGAACCTGTAGGCATGGAGGAGCAAGGAAACAGTGCTACCCACCATAGTACCTGAAAGAACATGCTTCACAATACATCTCTCTTTGGCATGTGCTCTATCAGCTTGATAACTGAATAAATGTCGAGGTCAACCATCAGATCAGTGCACTTGATGGATGTGCCGGTGGTAGATCTGGATGTGGTTTGGCAGTTCTACAAGCTGGGCATCTGGAATGGACAGAGGGGTGTCAAATCATTGCGTTGCCCCCCTGTTGTCATGGTGAGTTAGCGGAGATTGGGAACATCTCAGAGGTGGGTTAATTAGGTAAGAGGCAGATCTGGACGGCTGGTGTGATCAGTGACGGCTCATTAATCACAAGGCTAGCAAACACATCTGCTACAGGTTTACTCCAATCATGGTGTCAGGTTTCTTTGGCTTTTCCTTCTACTAGCAGCTGTAGATTTGAAATAAAATTAAAAAATAATAATAAAATGGCAAGAAATGAAAGAGGGACATTGTAAGAATCACTTAGGGTGTGAGGGCAAACGGAACCACTGAGACAGCGATAGGAGGAATTTATTGGGGCTTGATTTGAGAGCAACAACAATGGAGGTTTACCTGTAACAGGAAGGGTAATGAAAAGATGTTTCCATTTTGGAGACAGCACAGGGAAAACATTATCAATATCATCTCCATCAAAGTTTGATAGGAACCTAGGGGTAATGATAAATAACCAACTAACTGAAGCTGATCACATTTTACAATGATACAGACTATGGACACCACAGGGAATATCAGACCATATCTGTCAGAATATGTAGCTTAACACTTTGTTCAGGCACTTGTCTCACAGCTAGATTACTCTTCACTGGCAAGGCCTTCACCACGTGCTCTGAAACCTCTGTAGATGGTTCGAAATTCAGAAGCATGCCAACTATTCAGTGAGCCAAAATGCGAGCACATTAGACTCCTCCTTTCCTCCCTCCATTAGCCCCCTATATGTGCTCACTTTAAGAGCTACCCATTGACAGGCACTACTTACATCATCAGTCATCTGGACATAGGTTCCATCCCATCCTCTGTGATCAGCAGGTGAATGGTCTCCATTGTGTATTAACAGATCTCATGTTAGATGTTTTACACGTGAGGATCCTCGGTAATAGGATGAGTCAACAGCCTCATGACCTTCAAGAAATGGCCTAATACTCGTGCCCTGTAGGGAACGCTAAACATTTCTTCCCTAACCTAACCTCATTACCTACTACTGATCATCACTCTCTACTGTTAGCTTGTTCCATTTTGAAGTGAATCGCTTGGCAGAAAGCTTAAATGCTTGTTGTTTTTGTGTGTTGCTCATAGATTTTGTTTCTTACTTCGTTCTGCCCTCTGTGATGTTCTTGTTTATGTCAGCTCAGATGTGAGGTCAGTCACTGGAAGCTTTTCCTAGCAGCACTTCTTGCCTCCGTTGGCTCCTTCAGAGCTGTATGTTGGTTATGTATTAATTTCCTAATTTGTACATTGCTGTGGAGTAAAGCGTCTGCCAAACAAATAACTAGGATGACTAAACAGCCATTAAATCAACAGTGGTCCACAGCTAGATGCAGGGACAGACTTCAGGACCTGTTTGTTTGCATTAACAGGGAGAGAGGGAACACAAAAGTCCTGCATATACAACGACTGGAAATAAGGAACAGGTGAAGTGAATGAATGTGCTCATCAACTGACTTCTCTTCCATCTTACAGGCCTGTATAAACATATGCCATTGTAAGGGGTATGAAGGTTTAAATACATTTTGCTGTTTGCTACGTTGTATTAAACACATCCATGGAATAATGGCGTGGGTGGGGATTTGGGGCTGTCTCTGCAGGATAAAAGAGTTTCAGTTAACGCTGCATTGAAAGGCACGCTTCCTGAAGAGAATATGAACAACAGAAAGAGGAGAGTTTCAATTTAATAGCTGCTGCGTAGATGAGTGAAGCATTTCCTGCATAACTTTTGTGATTTCTGAGGTAGAACAATTTACAGTAAGTCCAGTAGGCAACAGATAGAGGTGGTGCTCACACTTAGCCAACAGGCAGACAATAATAAGTCTAGGCTTGGAAAATAGAAGCGTGTTCAGAGCTCACTTGACTGACAGGTTAAATATTAAGATGGAGATATGGAAGAAGAAAGATGAAAAAGAACAAGGATGGCATTGTGGGGAAGGGCAGCTCTTGTACATGTTTTCACCTCATATCATAAAAAAGGCACTGCATGGTGAAACCGAAGGATATGGAGGCAATAGTAGTAACATTACAAGTGAAGTTCTCACAATGCATATCCTTAAATGCCTTCTCTATACCTGCTGTTTGGGCAGAATACAGACAATAATTCTCCACCAGCAGTAAGAAGCACAGGTGTGACACTTACCAACGGGTGGCTAGAGTACTAATTAACCATGAAAATAACTTTTTTAGGTTTTTGTTCCAAATATCACAATAAGAATTAAACTATGACTCATATACAACTGGTCCTTTTGTTCTGAAGCCAGAGCATCATCTTAGGTAATATACCAAACAAAAACGTAAAATAATTCAACTACATCAAATTTAAAATATAGAATATATTTCATATATATATATATATATATATATATATATAATTAGTAAAATATACAGTATGTAGAATGAGTAATAAATTATTGAAACTTGCTTTGCACCCTACAATGGACTTGCATCCCATCCAGTTTGTATATCACACCTTTGTGCCATAATGCTGACTGGGATAGGTGCCGAGCCCCCCCCCCACCACCCCCACCCATTTACCAAGACCAGGAAAACATACGAACAAACAAACGAACGCGCTCAGGCAGACGGATGAACGGATGGAGGCTTGCTTTGCTAATTCCTTTCACACAATTATACTCGTATTGGCCAATCTTGGTATTAGTATCTAATGGGTCATGTGAATTTCAACATTATCCAAAAACTGATTAGTCATTAACTGCTTTTTATTTGAAATTATCTTTACAATGATTACCTAATTATGTTTGAAATGCTTATAGCAGGCTTAAACAAAGCAAACTGGCAAAGATTTTAGTGAGACAGCGTTTAGCAGAAAACATTTATGCGGTAGAACCCCAGCATGAAGAAATACTCGTAGTCACTGAATAGAAACTCTGTTTGTGAATCATTTTTCAAACATCTAAATGAACCATGTTTTTTGTACAATTTTATTCTTGATTTTTTTCTCTTACCTAGATCAAGGCATCATGAAGTTAAAACAGCCAGAGGAAGAATGTCTTCTTGTTTAATTAATTACAATATGTTTAACTGGAACAAGAAAGTTGGCTATCTGACCATTTAATTACGACTGAATGTCCTGCTGTTATCTGTTCAGTAAAGCCTACCCTAATCTAATGGTGTTTAATTACTTGCTGGTATTTTCATTTCATTTCAGAATTTTTTCATTTTTTTTTCCCCACTGGACAGTTGTGCTTTGGATATTACAATTATATTCACCTGAGAACTGAAATCATATGGGTAGAATTATTTTCTAA
Source organism: Gymnarchus niloticus (assembly GCA_009936485.2). Classification (NCBI taxonomy): domain Eukaryota; kingdom Metazoa; phylum Chordata; class Actinopteri; order Osteoglossiformes; family Gymnarchidae; genus Gymnarchus; species Gymnarchus niloticus. Next base: position 6,464,761 of record JAACJT020000036.1, read on the forward strand.
AATCTTGGTTTTTTTGTTCATATTCCTCCTTCTATACGTTAAAAAAAAGTTAAAATGTGTATAAATTTGCACATCTCACACTTCATGCTCTGTCTTGCTTGCTTGCACTTGACTGCCTTCTGAATTCCAATATTAATGCCATGCCTAGTAATTAACAAGCTGTTAGCTAATACATAGCTATGGATTTAATGGGGAGTTATGCAAATTACTCAGGAAATGTTCATGGATGTCTGTAAGTCAATAGGATGTTAGAGTAGTTCTATATCTATTATAAGCCCATCATGACTCACATTTTGAATAGACCATGACATAAATCTGATGTTCTCAATGCAGATCCCCGAAAAACAGGATCCTGTTAAAGATGCCCAAATCCCTTTTTAAATGACAAAGGCCTAGCAAAAACAGCTATCTTTATTTCCATTTAGTGCTACAGTACTAAGCCCCCCAAAAATAATTCCCCGCAGCAGCTTGTTTACTAAAATGTTTTGGGGGAAAAAAATTCAACCTGCAAGACATACATTAGGGCTGTTTAAGTCTGTTTGTAAAGCTAAAATGTTGACGTGTCTTATGGGTAATAAGTGATTCTTTGGGCATTTCTGCAGTAGTAAGCTGCTGCAACGGAACGATGTAGTATTTCTTCTACTTGTTAAATACATTAATTAAGCAGATGTGTTGACTGCAAGGACAGTGAAATCTGGATCAAGCCAACTATATGACACAGTTGGGAAAAGTAGTGATTTGTACTTGGTGCTGTGATCTTTTTTTTCCTTATTTATAATCTGAAGCAATCTCTTGTTTAATACATAAAATCTGTATGAGTTCCATGCTTGTTGAGGTTGTTGGAAAAAGCACAGATCTGATTTAATCAGGTTAAATCCAAGAATGAAACTGGGTCATGACTGAATGACCTCTTCTTCATTTCATTATTTTCTAAGGTGACTTGCATGAGCCACCATAAACTGTAGCCTTACATCAATTAACGTGATATAAAGCAGTTATTTTTTAAGTGTTTATTCTTTTCATGAGTTTAGCTCAAAGTCCTGTAGTGCCGATATTATTTTTGTTACTGGAAATTAACCGCCGATATCTACTGTACTTGTGAAAAAGCTCGATATTCAACAAATATAAATAACTACTGATTCAGGCCGCAGGATGCTTCTAGGAACGGTACATCTGTCAGACCTGAATCTACTAAACACAAACATCTGCATGTGTCTATAGAAAACACAATTTAAATTGAACATTTTTTCTTTGGGTAAATAACGAAAAAGCATGACATAGACACTGGCTCATTAAGTAGACAGACCCGTATTCAACTGATAAATGAACCGTTTTTGATAGGAACCTTTACAGGCAGAGATTTTTTCATCTCCCAGATCATGCTGCTGAAACATGAGGAGCCAAGTTTCAGCATTTACACTAAATTATTTATCAAGAGATGATAAGTAACTCATCAAAAACCTTAACTCAAAAAAGAAAATGCTACATTTTTTTTTTCCCCAAAATAAATATGTAGTGTCTACTAAGCTTAATAATAATACAAGGCTTGCTTCCCAGATCAGCGAATCTCTTTCTGTATATCAGAAAAAGATTTCCAATTACGTTTCAAAGGAAGGCACAAACTGCCTTTTCTTTATAGTGACAGTTTGCAAATGGCAATCTAGACCAATCTGCATAAAACGCTTTCCTCCACATTTTCTTCAGTAATTCACCCCGTGGTTACCAGAGCTTATCGAGAACATTCAGACTCTACTGCTTTAACAAGTGGACGAGGATCCTCCAGCTATCACTACCCGTTTTCATTCCGTGACTGGTATTAAAAGCGCATTATCAAAGACCGGTAGCACGGTGAGGTTTATCTTGACCGATCTTTCAGTAGGTCGTGAATAAAGAGCGACAGTCGCTTTCTGTGCTATTATTGATGTTCCTGACGTGGGAAGAATATTGGCTTTAAAGTGTGTGACGCACTGGAAGATACTTTCGGCACCTCCGACACCCCCACCACCCACAGAAATAACATGGGTGTGAGCCAGCAGAAATGAGCATATTCTGACAAATAAGTATGCAAAATGACACGTCTTCAACCTCAGTCAAGGTGTGGATGGAACTGATCTTAGAATGTGGCAATAAAACAAGCAATCATATTTTAATGTAAGAGAGTATTCAACTAGGTTTTGACCTTTATGGATCTTAAAGTATAACCTGATGTCAGAAATTTCCAAATTTATTTTAAATCTATTTTACTCTGCATTTATACTAAAGTAACAATAGTCCAAGATGAGAGATCAATTTAATCTGAATTAATAAAGATAGTTGTGTACGCAAAACACCTTACAAAACAGCATGATTCCTGAACAAATACGCTTGGTAATCCGCTAAGTCCATTAACTGTAGCCGATGACAGTTTTGAGCAGCTTCATCCTCTCACCAAGTGAATACCCGCTTCCAAAAATAAAAGAAATGGAGGAACCTGGTATTTAAAGTAGTGAAAACTAGACTCGAGATTTCCTTATTTTTATATACCTTAAAAATGAATGCCAGGCCTTCACAAAAGAACGGGAAAGAGCTAATAGACCTGTGGTATGGTAAGAAAATGACATTTTTAAGGCAATGCTCTTAAAAAGAAAACAGTGAACAATGTATGACCCTCAAGATACTGATGATCAGCTCATTGTTAGACCATACAAACTCGATACAGTCAACAGAAAGACTGATGAAATTTCTAATGGTAGTTAGAGTCAGAGGTCAAGACAAAATTGAGCAATAGCCTATGGCATTACAGGACATGCATGTGAACAAACAGAGAGAAAATACAAGCACACACATACAGTCTGAGGGATTCGAACCTGCAAGATATTTTTAAAATGAAGAACAGATTAATCAAGCATTTTTTTAATATTTGCGATGTCCTTGTGGCTATTCAGGGCTGTTTACAGAAACATATATTTGCTCCTTAAACATGGTTATCTTAAATAAATATTCCTATCTACAGCACTCTCCTGCTCCTATTCCATAGGGATAGTGAGTCAAACATCTCCTTTTGTTGTGCAAGTTGATCTGCGACAGATTGTCAAATCGCAGAAATTAATTTGAGGAAAGCCCAGGCCCAACGACTCAGGGATCAGATAAATCCCACGTTCGATAAACCAAAGTGCCATTCCAGAATCCAGCTATTCCTATAGTAATCTATGCACTGTGCTGAAGCTAATTTATGATGTTTCTTCACCTGCTATCCCATCCAAGACCTGTGAAATGACTGGCCGGACAGCTGTGGGATGTTTGACAGCCATGTTTGACATGGTCTTAGATGGATGTTTGATACTTGTACATATCGAATGTTTAAGTTATTTTACAAAAATGATTGTATTTTCAAATGTATTTTGCAATTCATGGATGGACTGCCATCTTGTCCAGTGTGTCTCCTGCTTCACGCCCTCTGCTTTCTGGGTGGGCTCCAAGCTCAGTGTGCCCTTGTACTGCATGGGTGACTATTGAAGCTGGTTGGATGGATGGGTGGATTTTATTGCTACAGTTGAACATCAGTTGTCCAAACATCAGTCATGCGAACCACTGTCTTCCTCCCACCCCACCCCCATGTGCGTTTAGTACACTGGGTGTGTTCTTGCAGTATTCCTCCTATAGCTTAATTCATACGTATGCATTAATTTATTGAAACCATGTAGAATAATTTGGTAAGTACAAAATATACATTGTTTCCTCAAAACATTTAGGCTTTTTTACATTATGTTTTTATAATACTTCATACAGTAATAATAACCTTGCGCAGGATATTTTAATTGTATGCCTAATTACTACAATTTGTTTCTTATAAATTGGGTATTTTCATATGTCTTTCATTATCCAAAAAGCTTGATTAGCCAAACCAAGCTGAGTCTCAGATAGTTTGGAAAACTGACGTCCTACTCTACACATATCTTGTGTATAATGTCACAACCATTGTAGTGGACAAAATGGTACATTTGAATGATAGAGGTGATGGTTTGAGCCTGAAAAGTGTGACGGCCAATAACCATTATTAGGATAAATAATGAGAACTTTGATGTCTGAGAACTTCATTTTCTATGCTGGATTGTTGAATATTTTCAGAAACATTAAAATAACAAACATGCATAATAATATCCTGGCAGTCCTCAGAATTTAAAAAAAAAAATTTTAAAAATCACAAGCAGGGGAAAGCAAAACAAATAAAATGTGTTATTTGACAGATACTGCATATTGTCTGGGGATTCATTAAGGATGAAAAGAGCATTTCAAAAATTAAAAAAATTAACTACTGCCTTCCTCAAAAGTCCAGTGTTTGTCAGTGAAAGGTTAAAACCATTTTAATTTGGCAAAGAAAGCTCTGACATTGTTTCATTGTAGAATGGACAGTATGTAGGGTGAATACATGGGCTTTTAATTGTAGAATGTCACTGATGTCATTTACTGTTCCTTTAGAGGGTTTTTACCAGCTACATAGCATTGTCATTTTAAATCCACTTAACACTGTATTGTGTCAATGTCCAGTGTCCCAATGATATTCCATTTTTATTATCTTTTAATTAGCTCTTATGGGCCAATTTATATCTCTAAGAGGTTTTTATAAAGATCGCAATATGTCCCAAATTTTGACAGTATGTGCATGTAAAAAAAATTACTTGCAAGAATACAGGCCATGTAGACTGAGCATTCAGCTAATATTTGTTTTAGACAAATGCGATTTGTGTGTTTTTCCAGTAAAAATAGAAAAAAAAAAAAAATGAAGACAGCAAATCAGAATGGCAAAAAGCACTTGGGTATTAATTTTTTTGTGAGATGTACTTTTTCTAAACTGTATGTTTAAGCAAATTAATATGGATGTATAGTTAAATGCTTGGATTAAATTTTATACAACATATCCAATACATTTGCAGAGAATCATTATAGCTCTATAACTACTGGAAGTTTGCCACAGTTTTTGTGCAGTTGCATGATCTCAGAAAGTCTTAGAAAAACAATTTTACTTAATCACTTTTGTGCCCTGAATGCAAATCCTTTGCCAAATTAATACGAACAGTTCCTAAAGCTCTACTCATCTTAATCCATTGCTACAAGACCATCTGATTTTAATAACCTTTTTATGATCAAACATTCCAAGCAGAAATATGAGCATGTTTTTGTCACTCTGAATATAATAGTGTATTTACTATTAAGTCTGTTTTTCATTATGCTTGAGCTCTTTGTGAAATATGCTTTCCATTGCAAACCTTTTTTCCTTTGCAGTAATGCCTTCTGGTTACTTTAAGGCTGTGCTGGCTTTAATTTGATGACTTAAATCAATACCTTAGGCTTTGAAGCTTTCGGATGAATACTAAAAGCTCCATTCCACAGTAAATGCGGGATGATACTCAACTTTGACCGACCGACAGATGTACCCTTTCAGAGAAAAGCATCTTAATTAAGACACAGCCTCCCAGTGCAGGTTTCAACCTTAAAATTAACAAAAAGTAGCAGCTTTTTGGACGTGAATATGAACTGGAAAGGTGAAAAAGCTCAGGACAGGAAATCCGACACAACAGGTCTGAAAAAATTCTTAATCTTAGATAGGGACAAGTCATAATGATTTCAACACTATCTCATCCTCAAAACCCAATCTCCTGCTCCAACTCGAAAACATTTTCATTTCCTTAGGAGGAGACCTGCAACAAATTCCCCAGAGACAATCCAGCGGTACTTCTGATGAAATGCCTCATCTCAGGAGTAAGTCTTTATGTTCTTTGGAAAAAGGTGCTTGTAGACATCATCTGAAATTACCTCCCTCCAATCCACTACCCCTGCCGCAGTTTAGTTAAATATAGCTGGAGACGCACTAATTTTTTCGTAAACACTTATACTGAACCAATTCAGTTTGTGTGTGATACTCTTTGTTGTCAGTATATCAATCCTGCACTTCCTAAATATGGAAATGTTTTACGTGTTCTGCACTGGGCACCTTGGGTAAGAAATTGTTAGCTACTACAGAAGTACCACCACCTCACAGAAAATATAGCACCTGAGGAATGAGAACCACTGCTGTATTCTAGGTAACAGGATAAGGGAACGTGGAAAACAATTATAATTGTGAAGAGGCAAAACAAACCAAGAAAGCATTTCTTGTATTTAATCTCCTTGTACCCCAGGAGAGAAGAATGAAGTTTCCGAGTTTCAAAATGCATCATTAGAAATAAATAATGAATCTATTCTAACATATTGCTATGAAATACTCTGCTTGGCTGCTGTCATTTCTAGTCAGCCACAAAGGACAAATCTCTGCAGGCCAATTAAAGGCGAGAGCAATATTCTTGTGTGGGCCAGACTGCATAGATTTTCTGTTTCTTTTTAAAATACAGGCTGTCTTGGTATTAAGCAAGCCGATGAGCTAACTAATTTGGTCCTAAATTGTCTTACTCTGGTTTTAACCGTGAGTATTTTACATATGGTTGCAAAGAAGACACCCCTTGATACGAGCTCTTGTCTAATGTTAGTCATGTTTATGATGCTTCAATGGATTTCTGGGCTAACAGTGGCCTGTGACATAGAAATTGAAGGGAACTCCAATAAATCTTTAACATTTTAAGAAATCTAATGCAACAGTACTCGATTAAAACCACAAATATGAATAGAACAGCATTCCATTCTGGAATATTTTGCCATTTTAGTTTCAATACAAAGGGCTTTAACAGCTAAAATTTGATTTTGAGCTGACAGGTTTTGATTAAACACCCACAAAACATGCAACATACGTGCATCAGTACTCCGTGAAAGCAGCGACTGTCCCTTTAAGCCTGCCACTGGCTTAGGTCTCTATTGATTGAGCTCTCAAACGTTAATAATAGGCTTCAGGCAGTTCCTCCATGGCCCAGAGTGAGCAACCTTCAACCAGCCTCTTCACAACCACAGAAGACTGTTGCATCCACTATAATCAACATTTTAACATTTTGATGAGATCAAAAAAATGCACTGATTAGTCAGGTCTAATGGCAGTGAGAAATTAAGGCAGGCCTTCACAGTGGCTCCAACTGAAAGCAGCATTTTCTTGTGGTTCATCAATTCCTTCGCACATGTAAAATATTTAAAACATCCCCCACCCCCAATGATGTGTTCTGATCAAAAAGCAAGGCTCACAGCAGTGCACTATTCCATAGTACAAAGTTTGACACCATGGCTGTGTAATCTAGTCACTAGCTACAGTATTCCGTCCCTAGGTGAGCAATTATGTTCCCATAACCAGTTCTGTGTCACTTTCCATAGCTTTCATTTCCTGCTCCACATCAGCCTCAGGAGAATTCTCCAGAAAGCTTTTCATTCCATCAAAACAGAAAAATGTCTGATTTCCAGCAAATCCCCATCCTCATGGCTTACATACACTGAGTTCTGTATGTAAATGCAATTCTGACTTAGCTTTCACCTTGCCTCATGAGCTAAATCGATGACGCTGGCACGTCGGAATTAATATTACTGTATGGCAGCTCCGTGTCTCTCGAACCAACAGGCCTCCTAGGTGACTTCCCAGGTCATAGTTCGAGGCTATTCGAATACGCCGACACCTGCGATCGCTTCCTGGCAAAAGCGATACAACAAATGGACTTGGAATGGAGAGGTTGAATAACCAAAACACGATTAACACACTTTTGCCGCGAGACCAACTGAAACACAAGGCTTGCATGCATAAGTGCACTCATATCTCGTTGTCTCAGGCAGTGAAGCCAGTTCTATTTTCAGTGCTTTTAAATGTCAAGTACCCCATTGGCCAGTGAATAGATGGTGGGCTCCTTGACATCACTCCATTTTATGCTAGGGTATTATGAAGTGGTCTTACACCTGCCCAGGTTAGATTGGGAGTCTGCCCTGGCTCTGTGTGCCAACTACTTCCCTGTTCTGCCCAGGTTAGAGGGGTACCTCGGCCAGTTGAAGATGTGGTTAAGGGAAAATTGGAGTCTCTGAGTTGCGTTTATGACCTGCTGGATGAGCAAGATTAGGAAAATGATGGAAATTAGACTCAAAGGGAACAATTTAGTATAATTCGTATACCTTCATTACCCTCAAAACATTCATACGTTTGGTTCTTATTCCTAGGCGTCGTTACGCTGAAATTTGAATTTACTGAATGCATTATGAATTTCTCACTCTTGAAAGCTTTGCTTATTGAGCCAATGTCCTTGGTTTGGGGTTTGCTGTCCTGTCCATTCATTATGGGATCTTTACATGTTGCAGCCACTGTCATCTTACATTAAGCAGCAACCTGGTGTAGTTTTCAAGGATTCAAAGAAACTCCAAGAACGGTTTTGAACTTTTTTTTTTTTTTTTTTAAGCAGCATTGTGGGGGAAAATGTAGTGCATGTCCTCCAGAACAGAGGTCATATTAACACCATCAGAGAATCTAGAACGTAGCACACAGAACTCAGGCCATGTTCTAGGTAAATCTTTTTTTTGGAGGAAACTGATTCTTGTTGTTCCCCTCAAAATTTCATTATCACTGAAAGGTACATCTTGGTCTCCAACCAAACCGCTTCATTTATAAGTTTTCCACTAACGAATGGCCATTCAAATTCTCGTTCTTCTTATACAGAATTGTACCGCTCTTTTACATCAGTGTGAATTAAACATTTAGCATAAATATATATCTTGGTCTGTCTACAATGATATGGGATTCATATTGATGTAGCATCACATGCATTCCAGACTCAATAGACTGTTAGAGAATGGGTGAGAACGTAAAGTCAATGTCAAAGGCAGCCCTGAAGTTACTGATAGTTTTATAAAGCGTGACAGGCTACTGTAATAATGTAGCAACAATATATTATACTCTGTTTAGAAGCTTTCAATGGCAATATACTTGCCCATTAAAGGACCAAGTACAGTATTTTGTTTAGAGTCCAATGAAGATCATATTACCTCTCTGTCCTTTGCTGTTATAGCTGGATCTGCGGTATAACAACATTAAGGGTGGGTAATTAACTTATCAAAGGAAAGGTGGATTGCAGGAGCCCAAATGCTCAAATGAGAGGTGTTTATGGACAGCCCCTGGGGGCACTCGGATAAAGGCCATTTCGGCACCTTCGCTCGGTAACCAGGCAACAAACATGCAAAGTGCCTTCATGTCAGCCTGCATGTAAGGTGATCAATGACTCAGCACAGGCTATAAACAGCCCTCCCTGATAAAACCAGTGGTCTGCACCCGTAACCCTGGGACGCTAAAGGGCATCGGGGCCCTTCAGCTTTTCGAACACAGTAAAGGAAGAACTCAAGAGGGGGTGTGCCATCCGAGAGCAGTCTTTAGCCTTTGTACATTGAACACTGACACCAGCATTCCCTTAAACTAGCAACTGAAGGAACTTCACCACAAGCTTATACACAATGGCATAAAGACCAAGGTAACACTGGGGTCAACTTCAGCAGGGAGCTGTTCATGTACAGTAATGCCTTGAGTTGGTCTTTACAAATCAAAGCCCTTTCTGGGAAAAGGTATACGTCTTAGAATATGCAAAAAAAAAAAAAAAAAAAAAAAACTTTCAAAAGCCTCAGAGGATAATACTTGCTTCAGATTAGAAGGAAAAAAAAAAAATAAACACACCAACATTCAACAAACCAGAAGCAGCACGGCAACCTAAGTGTGGACTATCATTTCAACTTGATCATCTGAAAAAAACACAACAGATTTTTAATCGACGGTAATACCACAGGCCCGGGTAACAATACACTGCTCAAATTCACTGAATGCTATTAACAACACGAAATGAAGCTGCCTGACCTCAAATTCAGCATAAACACTACGGAAGCCTCCCGATTTCATCAGAATGCTCAAAGGATTAAATCTAGGTGCTTACCGTTCATTGGTCCAGTACAAAATAAAAATAATGAACTTGGCTAGATCTGATTTTGGAGACAAATGGTTTAAGTCATAATGAAAAACAAGAATGAAATTAGTGGATTAATATAATTCTCTAAGTGCACTGTCAGCAATCACCTTGTCAGGGCCTTTAAGTCATTTTTATGAGTCAGCTGCAGTAGAATGTAAAGCCTCAGAGGTTTCGCATAACTAGGCCAGATCACAGATTCCCTTGGGTTCCAATCCAAGGTTTAGGGGAAGGGGGGCGGTGGTATGCCCATCTGCTGCAGGGTAATTTGTTTTCTTCTAGTGGCATTTCTGGACAAAACCACAAAACGGATCCGCCGATTCATTTACACAGACAAAAGGAAGCATTTTGTTAGCTGTATTTACTAAAACTGAAATACAATCTTAAGACATAATATACTAAACTCTTCAAAATTCAACCTGGAGATTCACTGTCAATATTCAAAATTGAAACTACAAAAAAAAAAAAAAAAAAAAAAAAAAAAATGCTATTAAATTATTGAACACGCAAAATTAAGGGTAATTTCATGTGTGATTAAATTTTCATACATCTAAACAATGTTTCCAGGGTATATTTCACAATTGTTCTTGGTCACTGAACAGGCTACAAGAATAATCTAGAAAGGAAGGACTATTTAACAACCCCAGTCCTCTGGGATGAGGTTATGCTGAATACAAATCGTGTTCCCATTTGGTGAAATTGCTCAAGTCCCAACACTGAAACACCAGGTCCATTTTAACTAAGCCGGGCTCTTCAAGACACCCAGATGAGTGGCAATGACACAGGGAACAAATTCAGACTTGTTGCATCATCTTAGCTGGCTAAGTTGACTACAAGATGCCGGGTGTTTGGACTGACTAAAAGTAACATTTGGAATGACCGTGCCAAGTGAAATGTAAGAATTTTGGGAAAGTGTCCTTTATTTAGGCTTATTATCCTCGTGTTGGCAGCAGAAAGAAATGAAATTACAGGAGGGTGGGACTCATTTTAACAGCAAAGTTTTACTGAATGTTCAGAAATGTCAATCACATAACGACCTTCATGCTGAAGATGAGGTGCCATCTCATCTTGCTGCTGAACGTAAAAAGATGCCCTGAGGACAAAGGCTTTTCTCACCTACATTATACAATGAAGCCACACACCTACGATCAGACCTCTTCACAAAGGACCCATTCAGAAAGCACGTGGCAGTTCTCCCTTTCGGCCTTAACCCATGGAGGAGAGCTGCGCAGGAATGAGCATCACCTGCTACTGACAACTACGACTTAAGTCATGAGCAGCTGATAGTCATAGGTGTCAGTGAGTAGGAAGGTGGTGTTGGTTGGGGGGGGGAGAACAAACATGCAGCCAAAGGCATATTGTCCCTTAACCTCAGAAGGTACTTTATTCAACACATTTTATATCATCATAATTTGATCTTTCATTATTTTACACATAAAAATAAAAAACACCTAGGAAAGATTGTGTTTCCTCAGTCATGAGCATACTACGCTATTGAAAAATATAGTTTTGGTTTGTCAACTATGTGACAAAGCAAGAGTGGAGCAGGAGAAGAAAAAAAAAAAAAAAAAGAAAAACAGCATCCGTCATCCTCGACCCTCCCCCAAAAAGAACACCGCCCCACTCAGACCCACCCCTCATGGCCAAAATAACATACCTGCAAGAATACTTCTAGCTAGGGAGATGATCGCTTTGATAATGTGGAGAACATTCCAGAGGCATACGATTAAGAAGGCAGCTTCTTTTGGCAGATGGAGCTTGGGGGAGGATTCAGATGTGCGGGAAACAGAGTCTGCCCCCACCCAGACCGAAAAGGACAACACTCTTCTTGTTCGTCTCATCGGCGCAATCCAGCAGAGGGCCCGAGCTCAGAATCTCAGGTGGGATTTGTGTTTCACCATGTACCTGCGGATCAGAAACGAGGTCAGTGCAGGGAGGACGAGGGGAGGTGTGAGGAAGATCGCATCTCACCATCCTCCCAGGAATGGGACACGGCGGCAGCGGCCAAAGCAAGAGCCACCGACGTCAACGCCAATTGGTACGGTCATGCTGTGCACTGCAAAGGTGTGCGGATCGCCATTCGTGGGCCTTAAGTCTGGGCAACGAGTTTACTATAACAATTAAAAAGGCAGCTTACATATGTAATTAGAAATCCAGGGAAAAGGGCAAGGAGAACCCTTTCGGGGACTCTTGCTAACTGATGTTGAATTTTAGAGGTCCAGTCGTGGAGCTGACCTGTCGAGAGTTTCCCAGAAGCGCAGGAAGACAGGTCTGTCCAAGTGTCTCTTGTGGTGGCTCAGCTCCAAGACTGTGACGTCCCACTTCTGCACATTTGGGTCCATTTTCTGCTCATCATATTTCAGGTGGAAGGCTCTAACTGTGTGTGGGTGGGGGGGGGGGGGGGTTATAAAGAGCCTTTAAACCAAACTGGCCAGCCCGGGGATTTCAGAGGGGTTAAGTGAATCTAACATTCGGGATCTTTAA
>JAACJT020000036.1:6492902-6552475 GCA_009936485.2 Gymnarchus niloticus
AATGATGGAAAAAGGAAGGGTCAAAAGGGCTGTAAGAGGAGAGAAAAGGGGAGAGGAAGCGGAGCATGAGAGAATGAAGGGGCAAGGATGGGGGAGATAAGCAAGGGGATGACGAAGAGCAAAGACGAGGGGGAGGGGGGGCGCTGAGGACTACAGATACCAGGACGGTTAAAAAAGGGAGGAGGCAGGAAAAAGAACGGAGAGACGCTTCTACAGTCCGCGATACGGCTGTATGGATTGTATGCACGGGGAGGTGCGTGTGACAATGGACAGAGAGGCAACGGTGGAGGTTTGGATGACAGCAGTAATGGCGTGCCAAAATGTGCAGACGGCAAGCAGCAGCCTCGTTCCGCCACGGCGAGCGGCTCCAGCCTGAGGTAGGTTCTCATCTGCCTTGCGATCCCCCCCCCCCCCCACCCTGGCCTTTTGTCACCCTAAGAACTCCGGGAGGTCCGAGGACAGCCCAACGGTGCACAAATTGCCTGGGCTTGAGAAAAAAAAAAAAAACCCCAGTGCACAGGGTTCTCCGTAAAAAAAAACAAAAAAAAAAACAGGGACCTGTGTAGCGTAAATAAGTGTGCTGTGTCTGTGCTGCATGGTGCAATTTCTCTCAGGCAGTCACGGCATATAATAAACCATAGAAATAAAATTTGTCCTGCTTGCATTCTCACCTATGTAGCAGCAAACTGAAAATGCATTTCTCAGGTACCCAATATAATGAGACACAATATAAAGTTAAAACAAATGTATTAACACAAATTACTGTGAGGAAATACATATTAAATGCAGTTATCTTGACTACAACACACTGACAACAGTACATTTTTAAGTACTAATCTTAAAATGTAACCTATCCCGGTTAAAAAGCAAAAAAAAAAAAAAACACAACTCTGTACCAGATTAACATCACAGGGTGGCATACAGGTAGCTATTTTTAAAAGAACGGCTCAAAGATGATTAGTGTTTTTCATTTCGCGACCCGGTACGACGACAGACTTTTCTCATGTGCTGAAATATTAAAAAGCGTATAAAGCTGTGCAGCGAGCGAAAACGACCAAACAGCAGGAATTATATCGCTACGGTCAGACCAGTCGGTAGCAGGTTCGTGCAAAGCCGAGTCAGCGGTTACCGGCACACGAAACACAATTCCAAATTTAAAAAATAAATAAATAAATAAAAACACACACATCCCCCCCAAAGGTATACTTACATCTTCACTAATTTTTCAGCTGTTAACTTAAAGTTGACAGGAAGACAGTGGAGGAAAAAAGGGAAATTCTACATTCCGATTCATTTACTCAGTTTTTTTTTTTTTCAAAGCCAAACAGTGTGTGTGTGTGTGTGTGTGTGTGTGTGTGTGTGTGTGTGTCCACGCGCATGCAAGCCCACACAAGAGCAACCCATTCCTTACATTTCCTTAATGTCACTCATAAATGAACCCCATCCCTAACGAAGATAACCAGCGAAAAGAAACCATTAATCCACAGACACCCACAATTTTTTTTTTTTTTTTTAACCACACACACACACACCAGATCACATTACATAACCATACGATGGATCCCCAATAGCCATGCATTCATTTCCCATACCTTCCATGTATATTTATGTCACACATCATAGGTAGTGTTAACATTGACTCTGGTTTGTTTGTGTTGCCTCACCCGGGCAGGTCGGATTGATAAACGAGCCCACGTATAAATCCAGTCACTGGGAACCTGTCACAAATGACCTTTCAGAGTGATGTCGGGAACTGCCTTCCCAGTTTATTAGAGGTGAAGGAAGTCCAGCTGAGATTTGGAGTGTTTCAGCAATGAAAGCAAACCTAGCAGACTAATGAGGATGGGTAAAGTACAGCAAAATCGGCCATTCTGACCTTTAAATCAAAAATGGGCTCTTAATTCATAAACCCTAGCATCATCATCACCCAGGACGATGGGTACAGGACCACTAGAAACTTCAATAAACTCAACCTTTACATTGTTTGGGGGGAGGGGATTGGAAAAAAATCATTCCAAGCTTCAAAACCAGCAAAGACGTGCCATCCATTAAACTTTAAAATCCCAGCACAAAGCACCTGTCGCCCTATTTGGCTGCTCAGAGGCGAGTAAACACTCCGCTGAAAAGCGAAAGCGCTTGGAAGCGGCAGTGGCAAATGCGATGCAGTAAGGGGAACCCGTCGAGCCGAGGCCGCCATTCGACACCATGCCTCGCTATCATGTAAATGGCATGGGATGGATGGGGGGGGGGGGCAGGGAGGGAATTAAATAACCCGAGTTTTTTGAAAATTGCCAAAATGTGCTCTTTCATCAGTGGCTTGTCAGGCTACATTGTAAGAGGCTGCGGTAATAGGAGCTGTTCTTTGACAGAACCTGGCCACTGCCAACAGGATGGACAGGACGAGGTTGAAGGCGAACGCCGGGTGAAAGCTGTTATCGCCATCTGCAGTCCATGAATTCTGCATCAGGGTCTGCTGGACCCTGACAATTCATTTTGACAGCACTTCCTGGCCTGCTGCTGAGAGCCGCGGGGGTGGTGGTGGGGGGGGGGGTTTGATAGCACCGAGCTGCATACCCAGCGATTGTGTCACATTCCGTGACCGACTTTCGCTCGTATTAAGTGACGCCCCCACCAGCTATCAACAACCAATCTCAAGTATTAAGACTTGCACAAAGGGATCCCAGACTTATATGGGAAGTGCAAAAACCTTACCCTACAACTGAAAAAACACACATTTCTCAATGTCTGACCACTACTCCGTTTCTGTCTCTTCCAGAGGACCACGGCACGCGCTATCTGAAGGCCCGAGTTTCTCCAGCGACACACTGAGGCATGACAGCCCGCTGCGTGGAAATTCCAGAGCGACAGTTTCCGGAGGATTCCGCACAAGATGTCTCATCTCCCTCACAGCTACACTGGGGGCCTTAAATACACCGAGCTGCCATCCCCGATGAGGGCCACGCCACTCAAGACGAGCGTCTGACTCGATTTGACGTGACCACCACGTGGCAGAGCAGTTCACGTCTGCATCATGCAGTGGAGGCGGCGACACTGCTGTCTGATCAAGATGACCTGGAACGTCAAGCGGTCGCTCTTCCGCTCCCACGTGGCCGGTCTGCTCTCCCTCGCCTCCTTGGTGGGAGTAGTCGTCTTCTTCAGCCACCAGGACTGGCTGCCGGGCAGGAACGGGCGGAGGGAGAACCCTGTGGCGTTCACTGTGCGGGGTGGCTTTCGCTCGCAGAAGAGCGACACCAACCAGAGCGCGCTCAGGGGCATCTGGAAAGAATCCCTACCGGTACCACCCAGGCCACCGGCTAACGCGAGCTCCCAGCAGGCCGAGGCCTCCCTGCAGGGCGTGACCGGCCTGGAGAACTCCCTGAGCGCCAACGGCAGCCTGAACGGGGAGCTGGGGCCGGGCGGGCAGCTCATCGGGCAGCCCTTCCGCTACATCATCGACGAGCCCGACAAATGCCTGGACAGGAGGCCGTTTCTGGTGCTCCTGATCGCAGCTGAGCCGGGCCAGGCGGATGCCAGAAATGCCATCAGGCAGACCTGGGGCAACGACAGCGTGGCCTCCGGCCTGGACTTCGTGCGGCTGTTCCTCCTAGGCCTGGGCAAGAAGCCCAACTCCTACCAGCAGCGTTCCATCGAGGAGGAGAGCAGGCAGCACCACGACATCATCCAGCAGGAGTACATGGACACCTACTACAACCTGACCATCAAAACGCTGATGGGGATGAACTGGGTGGCCACACACTGCCCGCACACGGCCTACGTCATGAAGACAGACAGCGACATGTTCGTCAACACCGAGTATCTCATTCACAAGTTGCTGAAACCGGACCTTCCTCCAAGACAGAACTATTTCACGGGCTACCTGATGAGAGGCTACGCCCCGAACAGGAACAAAGATAGCAAATGGTACATGCCGCCTGAACTATACCCAAGCGAGCGGTACCCGGTCTTCTGCTCCGGGACAGGCTACGTGTTCTCGGGCGACCTGGCCGAAAAGATCTACCGGGCCTCTTTGAGCATACGGCGCTTGCACCTGGAGGACGTCTACGTGGGGATCTGCCTGGCCAAGCTGCGCATCGACCCGGTTCCGCCACCCAACGAGTTTGTGTTCAACCACTGGCGCGTCTCCTACTCCAGCTGCAAGTACAGCCACCTGATCACCTCTCACCAGTTCCAGCCCAACGAGCTCATCAAATACTGGAACCACTTGCAGAGCAACAAGCACAATGCATGTGTCAATGCAGCCAAGGAGAAAGCGGGGAGGTACCGGCACCGAAAGCTGCACTGGAGGGCCGGTCAGTGATCTAGAGAGGGATGTTACACACCCAGTACAAACGGAGGTCACTGTGAGGCAGGGGCTGCGTGAGACCAGCACATTGATTTTGCTATCATGTACAGTATTACCTGACATTATTTTTTCAATTTAACAGATGTTATGTACTGTAAAGCTGTAATTAATTGAGGAAAATATTTAAAAATGGCAGTAAAAATAAAATTATTGTGCAGTATTGAGCATGCACAAGTGATTAAACTTTACCAGATGCCAATAAAAGTATGAATAAGACGTGTTTAATCTTTACAAGTAATTGTAATATAAACACCGCTTTCACAAAAATAAATGGTTTTACACTGTAATAAAAAGAAGTGAAGAGCAGTCTAAAGAGCCCAAAAGGTGAATATTTAGCAGAAAAAGTGAAGGTGAACAGATTTAGTGGTGAAATCCAGCAAATTACGTATGGTGAAACCCGTACAAATACTTGTGGCCTGATGTTCAATGCACGTGGAGGTATAAATACGTGTAACACACACAGCAAGCTGATACAGTGAGGTGCTTTTTTTTTCCCTTTCAATGTCAGTGAAAACACCGGCCGCATCATGCAACACAAGTTGCATCCGTATCGTCACGTGACTTCGGTGAAATGGAACACTGCAGTGGTCCATTCCGGCACGGCGCATCTCAGGTTATTCTGCCGGCAACAGCTGTCCTAGGAACGTGGCCTTATTTTCCCTAAATAAGATCCAAAAAGGACTTCAAACCGCAACAGTAAAACCCAGATCAGCGCGGTGGCTTTTCTCAGCCCGTCATCCCCCTAGTCTAGGGTATCAGGAGCGGCCTCCACATGCTAAGTGGCCACGATTCCTGCTTGACCATGCAATTTAAACACGTTTGTGAGTGACACATCAGGAACGTGCTGAAAGAGAAGCAAGGAGAAGCCCAGGATGAGGGCTGGCAGCACAAAGGTAATGCTCTCAGATACCCAGGCGCCCTCGAGGCAGACGGGATGTTTTATCGCCGGTATGCTTAAGTCATGCCCAGATAAACTGACTGTTGTCTGATTCAATAAATCACAACAGCACAACGAGTCGCAACATGGGCTGAACAAACAGGATGACCTTAGCACCGAACGGATCTTTCTAAAACCGTTGGGGGAGGTTGGTCATTTTTAGAGATGCCGACGTTTCTCAGGATCCAAACTATTCAACCAACGGCAAACACCTGAAGGCTCCAGGTAGAGTGGGAAGCAGGCGAACACGAACGCCCAACATTGTAGCGTGAGCGTCGGGTGCCCTCCTGTGAAGACCGCCTTGATTACCAGGTGACCTATCATGTGGTTGAGCTTCTGTGTGCTATGGAAAAACAATCGCAGCACACCTGGAGTAAATCACATATGCACAGGGCAGAGATTCCCATGACTAAGTTTCATCCGGGCAAATGAATCCAACGAAAAGTGATCGCAGATTTTTTTTCCCCCAACTAATCATAAAACATTTTTATTGAAACCCCAAACCCCCCACCAAAAAAAAGACACTGAGTGGCACACTTCAGTAAAGCTACCTATAATAAATGCAAAAAAATCCTTCGCTTCCCAGAAGATTTTTCATTATTTTTGCTCATTTTCTCTCCAGCCCCCAACCGGGATGAAATCTCAACAATCTGAGTCTACAGCCTATAAAAATAACCCTGTGAGCATATCAGCGATTCATGTCCAGTTACAAAATTGATCAGTAAAGCAAACCTACGATAAGTCACATACACACACACCACGGGTAAACAGAAAGGGGTGCACATACCTGAATGTGTCACTCTTTACAGCCTCCCTGATTTAGAACGAGCCCAGGGCTCACGGTAATAACCTCAGCCGTTACGAGGTAAATGATCTCAGGTCAGCCGCCGAGGGCGTAACGTATCAACTCTGAGCTGCAGCCACGCTTTAATGATCTCTATAAATAAACCGCACGATCAACGGGAACGCGCAGCTGGCGGATGGCCAAACGCACGGCAGCCGGGGGTCACCCGGCTTCAGAAGTATTTCACACGTGAAGGCAGATGAGCAGATGAAACCTATTTGATTTTTGAAGCACAGTTACAGTTTAATTGATAGTACAAGTACCAGACGATGATGGTGGCCTTCCTAAAAAAGGGAAGAAAAAATATATTCCCTTAATGTTTACAATACACATGTATATTAACATTGTCCAACGACTGCATAGACTGATGAGAGCCAGTGAAGGACAGGGGCGTTAACACGTCACTACACCCAGTACTCAGCAAACCAAACCACAATGCAAGGGGATGCCCAGCCATTACCCATTACGCCCAATGTCACAACACACTATAAATACAGACCCAGAGTTACTACGGGACCAGCGTCAGGTTTCAAGGGTACATTTTAAGATGACTGGTAAGGGATGCATTTTTAACCCGCAGTCTTTTTCCATAATTGGCTGAAAAATGCAGCCACAGAATCTTCTAGTGGCCCGCCGGGCTGGGTTACCCCAGATACCACGCCGGCATTATGGGATGTGATCCCACCTGAGTGTGACCTGATTCTCATTGTCCATACACACATGAAGATGTACAAAAGGTGACTATTTGTCCGTGTTGGGTACAAAACTACACTGGGATTGTAAAACTCAAACCACCTTCACGGTCACGATAACCTTCACGGTTATCAAAATAAAAATACTAATTCGCTCCACGCTTAACTAAATTAGGATTACCGCAACAACTCGAATCTTAGATTTCCTAACAGCATCTTTCCCTGAGAAGTGTGATGTTCGCTATTAGATACCAACACTGATAAGTCATTTGACCATTTCTACAGACTGACCTGACAAACAGATGCTATTTGGATATTGATTTTCTATCAAACAGAGCATCACCTAAAGCAGGGGAAGGAGAGTGAGGGGGCAGATTAAGGGCTAAACAGCCCAGAAGAGACACCTTGGCTGATCAGCATTGAGAACTCGTGTGAGTCAGCGTCCCTGCAGAGCGAGAGGCCTGCTGTCGTGTCTCGCGTGGTGGCACAGACCACGAGAGAGAAAAAGGGGCCAGCCGGATCCAGGTCGGGATAAACTGCAACCTTTCCCAAACGCCTCTGTTCTTTCTTCGGTCACAAGGAGGGGGAAGACAGGAGGGCAGGTGGCCGGGTCTGCGGCAGGCTTGGCGTCTCCTGCTCGACAGACGCACGCCACGTGGGTACCCATGACATGCTTGATCGAGGGACGTGAGGCTTCGGCGCGGCCGCAGATGGCAGGAATGAGGCTGCACAGCACGCGGAACAGAAATAGGACTGAAAAAGTCACGGGACAAACACGTTCCAGGTCAATGGTCACCGGCTCCTCAAAGTGGAAAAACCTTTTTCCCCACCACCAGCAAGATAAAACCGCAGTTCATGACTGCTACTTTGTGGCATGAAACGTAAACAGCGGCCCCATTATGGTAGACTCCACACAAAGCTGGCCGCCCTAATCCTCCACCTGCTACCGTACTGACCCCAGCGACAGGTTTACCGTCGGCCGCCCTGACCATACAGCCACAGTACTGACCCCCAGCGACAGGTTTACCGTCGGCCGCCCTGACCATACAGCCACAGTACTGACCCCAGCGACAGGTTTACCGTCGGCCGCCCTGACCATACAGCCACCGTACTGACCCCAGCGACAGGTTTACCGTCGGCCGTCCTGACCATACAGCCACCGTACTGACCCCAGCGACAGGTTTACCGTCGGCCGTCCCAACCATGTTTTCAGACCCCATGTGGCCACCTGCTCATATTTTTGCCAGCTGGCGACAAAAAAGGTGACTGGAAATTGCTGGAAAAACATTTTCCTTACAACAATTTATCAAACCCCTAAAATCCATATTTGGGAGAAGAAAGCTTAATAGTCACACGCTTTATGTTCCTTGTGACTGAATTTTTCACCGTGTAGCCAGGGCTCAACACAGCCTCACTCCCATTAAGCTCCGGAAAGCATTCCGGGTGCTGAACGCTGCTCTGTGCCAGGCTACAGACTGTGCTGCCATTTTTTCCCCTCTCTGCCTCCAGACCTAATTGCCTCAGCTGCCTCATTATTTAGAACAACGCTCACCTGTTGTTCCCGGTGTAAATCAATTGCTAATTGAAAGGCAAAAAAATAAATAAAAAAAAAATCGGGGAAAAAAAAACCCGTGGACGGGGCTGCCCCCGCTGGACCTCTGGCTCTCCCCCCCACCATCTTGGACAAAAGCGATAAGGGATTAGGAAGCCCACGCAAACAGCCAGAGCAGGAGCTGAGCCAAATGCCATACAGGAGGGAGAGCGAGTAGGAGAAAGGGGGAGAGGGGAAAAAAAAAAAAAAACACAGGTGGTTATGAACTGAAATAAATGTCCTAGTGGCTTATGGAGTGATTAACTGTGCAAAGTGCTGCTGTACAAAACCAGCGGACCTACAAAAGGTAATTAATCATGCCGGGCTGCACGTACTCCTGGAAGAAGCCATGAGAAATGGACTCGGGGGCCGGAGAGGGGTCAGTGAGCAGCGTTGCCTGATGCAGTTATCAATCAGGCCAGAGCACTCACAGCAGTATATGGCGGCTCAAGGATGCCGCGGCTGTCCCGTCGCCTGCAGAATTAGAACAGATGTTGGCGGCTCCAGGCTGCGGGCCTGTGTTACTTCTGCATTTCCAGGGTAATTTAGGACAGTGCTCAAAGCTGGGGGGTGGGGAACACGGACCGAAAAAATAACTACTGCTAGCTTTGCTGAAATTACCTGGTCGTTTCTGCTTAAGTGGATCATATACCCATACATCCAAGTTACAAACACACACAGACATCATGGTAAAGGCACCAACTGCAGAATGTTCACTTTAAAAAAAAAAAAAAAAAAAAAACAAACACCTGAAGCCCCCGACAATATTTAAGTTGCTTAAGAACAACTCAATTTTTTTTTAATGTAGGGGTTTAAGCAAACACGTTCGCCACTCCATCCATCGAATCCACCCAACAGGCTGCTTTAAACACTTTAATCACCGCAGGAAAGGACTACTGGGTGTTTATGACCATTCAGGGGGTGGCATAATTTCCAGAGAAAAATAAGGACAGTGCAAAATAAGCAGCAGATAGAGCTATAACAGATCCATCTCATCTGACACCTGAGCCTAATAGAGCTGGGCGCTCACTTCCACGGTCACAGTTTTAATTAAAGTTCACTGGACCGTAAGTTCTGACCTTTCTGTGTCAGACCCTAAAAATATCAGCTGTTAAAATGCCAGGGAAATTACAAAAACGTGAGTCTTGGGGTGGGGGGGGGGTCATGTGATGGGACTTTTTCCTAGCCCTGTATCGCTCCCTTTGCTCATGGCTGCTAGGAAGAAAACCATCCCGAGCAGAGATGGCTACAGAGTAGGAAGCCCGCATTGGTTAGGCAGGCTGCAATCTATTGGGGAGCCACACGGTAGATTTTGGCAGAAGCGTGCTGGCATCTAGCAGCCGAAAGGTGATATTCACCACGAGCAGCTGCCATATGCAATGAAGAGATCGAACAGATGTTGCTATTTACTTTCAAATGTGAAACAATTGGCCAACAACGGTGGCAAATTCCCTAGTTTAAAAAAAAAAAAAACCTTGCAAAATAGCAGTTACCAAAAAAACAAAAAAACTAAAAACTGTGGTTAGGAGCTGGACCATGATGTACTTAATTGCTGTGGGTTATCAGTTGACAGGTTTACTGGGCGGCTACAGCAAACAGGCCCACTGCAGACGTCTAATTAAGCTTACCGTCACGGACTTCAGAGTCATGCCGTGGTAAGTACCCATCGTGTCGATCTTGAAACCCTCAGTTTCTGAAAGGCGCAGAGAGAGAAAAGTGGCCTAGTTAGTTGCTTTGTATAAAATATCGCCATTTCAAAATGACAATCTGCAAAACCCCTCAACGAATCACATCACATAAATCGGTGTGACTGTACAGGTGCAGAAAGACTGGCCACTTCTGGAGGTCAATTGTTTAAATCGACACGGAGAAGGAAAAGAAAAAAAAAAAAAAAAAAAAAAACACACACCACACACACACGACTAAAAGGTTAGAAACTAGTTTAAATTCCTAGGACACAAAGCACTCAGAGCTATTGTGCTCCTGATAAAAAAAAAAGGTTCCAAATATGACAATACGAAAAGGGGGCATAATGAACATGCAGATTGCGTAACAGTTAATGGGAGTCAGAGAGGAATTTGCAGCTGATTTGGAGCCAACAGGAACACCGCAGTGGGATGAGCCCCCCAAGCCACATCGAATATGGCATGACAACATATCTAAGAGAATTACCATTGATGGACAGTGCAGAAATGTTTCTGAGCATGCACAACATCAAGGGAATCCCCATCTTCCCTCCAAGAGATACTCGCACTCATGCACACGCGAGTGGTTGGTGGGGGTGGCCGAAAAAAAAAAAAAGCATTCTAAGAAAGGCCTTCTCCATCTGCCGGCCCGGCTTGCCGGAGTCACAGGAAAGAATGTGTAGGAACGCAGGTATGAGAGCTGCCTTTCCCTGGTCCGCCATTATTGCTTTCATAATTACCCACTTATATCAAACCCCGCAGCAAATGTCTCTGCGTGTCACCGGGCAGGTGCCTTCCCCCCCGAGTCAGCATGGCACACCCACTACACCAGATTGGTAGCCGGGATGTAAATTCAGAACGTGGATGAGTTCTCTACTACGAGCACATTTTAAAAAAAAAAATGCGGTAATAATCCACACACAATAGCAGTGACTGAATCCATTTACCAGCCTAAAAGGAAGAGCATAGCTAAGGTGTTTGTACCAAACCACAGCCCTATGTGGTGGCACGCCTCTTCCAGAAGACTTGTTTCTGGAGAGATGGGGTGGAGAGGACAAAAGGAAAAAAAAAAAAAAAAAAGCCATAGCAGTAACAATCAATACTTCACCGGCTCTCAGAAGTGGACTGAATGCCGAGACCAAAGTACGAAATTGGCCCAGTATTATTGAATTTGTAACACAGCAACACAGCATGCTCAATTAGCATGGTGAGGCACAAACATGAATCAACGTCCACAGTTTTACCCATGCTCATTCCAGGCGACTGTATAAACCCCCCCCCCCCCCCCCCATTGCAGCCCTTAATTGATCACCAATACGAGGCTGATGAACACAAAAGGTCTCCATGTTTACAATTTAATTAGCATTTTCTTTCTGGTGAAATGTACTTGGCAGGCTATATTTTCATGGTGTGGGCTGATCCTGTGCTCCGGGTTTAAGCGCACCGCTCCCATCTGGACGGGACTGAGCAATACGCCGTGGTAACACCACGAAGACCCAGAGCTGACGATCGGCAGGACCCGTCATTTTAAATCGCTAGCCTACCCATCGTTCCTGCAGAGGTCCAGCATCCCTGTTCATATTAGCAGAGTAATTAGTCATTCAGGAGAGAGCCCTCCCCCACCGCCCTGTTTGCAACGTCGCCTTTGAAATCAACACGCTGGCCGAGACAAACGGCTGCAGCGGTCGCTTCTATGCAACTGACGGTGTTGGTAAACGTTAATCCAGGAGGGCCAGCGGTCTGCAGAGCAGCCGGTTCTGTCCTCAAACATTACTCCGGGATTACAATGAGTCTGCAACACATCCCGCGTAACACACAACATAAATGAGATAAATATCAGGCAGGAAACTAGCTAATAATAAATCTGACAAACTCAGACGGTGCCCTGCACTTTCCCCTCTTCAAGATCACATTTCGCAGGTAATAAAACGAGGGAGTTTGTGCTGCGTTCTGTCACACGTGGGTCTGCTAGGTAAATTTACACATTCGTGATGTGGAACATAGCGACGTGCGGAATGAATTAGAGATGAGGACATCGTGTTTTAATATAGCGGTCGACAAATACCGAGGCTGTCCAGAGCGACCTCAGAAGATGAGAATGAGGGAACCCTTCAGTCGGCTGATGTGAGCACAGAATTATTCCTCAGGGGTGTTACACTACTATAAATACCCAGTCTATAAGAACAATTTAATTTGCATGTGATCTAATCAATAAAACACCTCTTTCAGACCCACACTAATTTTTTATTTTAATTAAACAAACCAGATGACTCAGTAAGGGGAAAATCGGTAAAACAAGAATTTTAAAATCAACTTAAAATACGAACATTTCGCACAAACAAAAATAAATCCATTAGGTTACTGAAAGACAAGGCAAACAGAAGATCTCACCTTCTTTCCCTTTAAACCTCTCCTGATCATATCTGTTGTAAGCAGCAGGCACCGGTGGTTTGTTTCTTATTGATGGGTCCTTTGTTGGGGGGTGGGGGCGGGGTTGGACAGACATAAAATCAACACTACATTTCCACATTACTTATCATACATTTGCAGAGCGAGTTACATTCAAAGCATACTATTCCTAAACCCCTGTATTTTTTGGTATTCGTGTTGTCCCCAAGTCTACAGCGGTACAGGTTTTCGTCATCCCTACAAGATGCTCATGCTGAGACCAAGCAGCGAGGGATCGTCAAACGCTTACCACCTGTGTGGCGTTCGGTGCTGGCCGCTGCTCAGGGGCCCGACCCTCCTCCCGGGCCTTCACAGACTGCAGTATGGCAAATATGTTCTTGGAAAAGTTCTGAAAAAGAGAGAGAGACACAGCCATCCATTAACTGCGGGTGGGTGCATGGGGGCACGTGTTTCACACGGTGTGGGGAAGAGCTCCTCGCTGTCCCACCCCAGGAGAGGGCAGACAAAGGCCAGGGAACTGTCAGTCAAGCCCTAATCATAAATTCAATAAGGAAAGAGCAGAGGTGCGGACGCCACAAAGCCGGCCGCCGTGACGACACGGCGACCTTTGCACTCGCCAAATGTTCTTAATCGATCCTTCGAGACGGCGAGTCCGCTCCTTTCACTCGGTGCATCTCGAGGTCCAGATTCCAGGGTGACACCCGCAATACGCAACGGCAGAAGCATAACAGGTGCCAGACTTGGAATGGAAAGCAACACAGACGCAGCACGGACCATGGGCAGGCGCACAAGTCAACACCTCAGAGATAAATATAGCGACGATACATGAATTTTGGAAGCCGGTGTCTAGAATAATGAGCGCCTCCAGACTGTTTACTGCGGGGAGCCACGTCGACTTCAGCTTATTTCAGTCCCCCGGGTAAGATCAAAGAATATCACCGTAATTACGCCTTTCTTTTCCACAAGATTGCTGTGGTGTGGTAGCAGGTTTTCAACACCATCTTGGGGATGTCGCAATCACCCACGCCATCTGGCTCAAGATGTTGCTACGATGGCTCAAATCCATTCGAAGGTCCCAGAAAAAAAATGCAGTAACCCACCGTTTTCCACAAGGGTCTAAGTGTTCACTGTCAACTCATGGAGAGAAGACAATATAATTGCATTATAATAATCCTTTCATGAAGTGCAGGCATCACCCTGTCAGGCGCTAATGCTTTTAAGACCGGGGACAGCCACTGTCTCCTCCACATAACAGCAAGTCTGACAACTGAACGACTGTATCCAGAAAAAGACCAGAGGGGGCAGCAAGGGTCAGAAATCAGCAAAACTTGTCAACCAACACTTCCAATTAATGGAGTGGCCACCCTTAACTTACTACCAAACCATGTTGATGAGTTTACTTGTATAGTGCACCCCGAATAATTATTTACTTATTTCAGTGAGCTGATGTACAGTCCATATTTACATTCATTACTTTAATTTATGAAAGGTTAACTATAATTTACCTTTCCGCACACAACAGCCTCACCAAGGCAGGAACACTCCGGAGTAATTTCCCCTATCGTGCCTGAAAGCCAAAACTCAAACCACCCAAATAATTCAGGATTGAACTGGTGCTCCAAAAATGCGCCCCAAAAATCAAACACATTTCGGCTTTTCTGAACAAACCACACCAAAGCAATCTGTACAACTCATGAGTCCCGCTGAAGTAACAAGCAAAGGCACAGGATCAGAAACCTCAGATGCACTATCCGGTGATGGCGTATCACATTCAGGCCAGTGGTGCTTCCTGCACCTAATGTACCACAAAGATCAGACAGACAATGACAGAAATATCCAGCGTCTGAATGACAAAGCAGTGGTTAAGGCTGAAGTCACCACGCAAAATGAATCGCTCATTTATACTATGCCGATTAAACTGTACCTAATTTTAATCAACTAAACATACAGATAAGGATGCATTAGAAGGCTCTTAATTTGATTGCAAATAAATGAAATCTGCCATAAAAGGAGCAGCTTTTCTGAATAGAAAATCAAACAAATTCACAGCCCCTACTGCCCCCTGCTGGAAGAGTAGGGAATTACACCCTACAGCATTACAAACAACAAATGTCAACCCAGCTTCATTCTGCTACAGGTTTCTAGCAGACTCCACAATAAATTAAAATCAGAAAGTTGCCATTTAACACAACAGACTATGAATTTAATTAGGCAAATTTTTCCTCAATGTTAAAAACAAACATTTTGAAATCAGCCATTGTCTCTCTTTTTAAATTTAGCATCCATAATCCCATGAAAGCCTTTTGCTTAATCATACACTTGTAATTAGAAATGGGACAACTGAGGCTTCAAAACCCATGGTGAGTGGGAGTATTTTGAATGATAGCCAGCATTTATTGGTCATTCAGGATACTCCCACTCACCACGGGTTTCAAAGCCTCACTCGTCCCATCACAAAACGTACCAACGTCTGTCAAGGTTAACCACCCGCCCAATTTATAAGCATTTCTAAATCTAAAGTTAAATATCAATAAATTAGCTAAATCTTAGCAAGTCAAACGCACTAAAGCTACTGCCGCTACTACAGCTGAAGAAGAAGCTGTGCTGGGAAAAAAAAAAAAATATTTCCTAAAATCGCAGCACACACATGCAAACAAAGGAACTGAAATCATAGCAACCCAGTCTAACCAGATGCAGTTTCAACATTAAAATACTGACAACCTGCAAAACAGCCTCAAACACACAAGTCAAAAAACCACACCAAAATGATTTGTAGCCTTTGCGGCAGAACATTCAACCAAAGCCATCAAATTTGTCACAAAAACCTGTTACATTTTCATACATGTGCACTGCCATGATAATTACAGGATTTCATTGACGTTGCCACTCGAGGAGACTACATTTCAAGAGAACACAAATCAATCATGTGCCGGCCGCTAAAATGATAAAAATAAATCAAAACCAGTCAGACGTGCCGGGCAAGAAAACGTATGGCTGAGCAACAAACGCTCACATTTTGTAACTAGTCTACTCAATTACTTTCAGCTCTGCACCCATGATCGGACTCAGTAACACTCAAGCTGGTGACCGGGTGAAGCATGCTCGTCAAATCCTAAAATTTACGAGCAGCGATTCATGATGTAGCCAAGGAAGAGCAAATCACTCCTGCTGACCTTGGTGTCAGCAGAGCTCGATCACAGCGACCCCTAATCAAGTGGGTGCAAGTGACCATTTCTGGTCAATACCAATAACAGCCACCAAAAAGCACCAGCACTGGAAAAATGTTGACAAACACAGGTTGTCCTATTAGAATAACCAACCTGAGCACAGCAAACGCGAGGAAGAGAAGCAATATAAACGATTTCTCCCCATTGACAATTGCATTTGGCTTTTTTAAAGATGCTGTACTCTTTTCTGTGCGTCTCACTGCTGGCTGAGCAGAATCGTACTTGGGAATATTTGGCAATCGAGGACTAACTGCCTGCAGCAAACAATCACACATCAAGACACTGAAAGTATCTTCAGATTTCTACGTTTTACATGCAAGCACTAGAGATGCTATTCTTTGATTTATTGCCATGGTGTCACGTTTAAAACTGCAAACTATGGAAGTATTGATGATTTAATAAACAAGATCCTCTAAAGCCCCCTCTAAAGTCCAACACATTTCAGTTAAGGGGCCACACCAAACCCAATCCAGTTTCAAGTGGGCCTGCCTATGGGTAGCAAGCTAATGCTATAAATTGGGAAAATGCCACCCTTTTAAATATGCTGCTCCATGGTGCCACTCGAAAGATTTTCTTTTTTGGAGGAGGGGGGTTTTTTACTATTTTTCTCCCCATAAGTGACAGACACAAACAATGGAATGTTGCTTTTGCTAATAAAAATGTGATTATCAGCATAATGCATAAGACTCAATATCTAGTCAACTGGGACACTTCATCCAAACACCAAGCTACTTCACCAGCCCATGAGTGATAAGGCTGAAGGATTTTTTTAAATTTTGAAATTGTAATGTGGGATTTATTCGAATCAAAGAATCCATATTCTAAAATAATCTTGCAGGCCAGATTACATCCTTAATCACCACTTTTCATATATTCACGCGAGCGGCATGATACGAGCGACCTTCAGTTGAACCCCAGGCATCTACAGCACTTCGGCTGGATGGTCCACTAACATCCATCCAAAACGAACTATAAAGCAACACTTGGTGCCTTATATGTACGCGTTTGACAAAAAAGGGGAGCCTTTAGAAAATACATGCTCACAGAAGTGGTTTCCTTGTAAAACCAATCTAATCTTGAGTGCTTTCCTGTTCATATACAAGTTCGTCATTCAACAACCAGCATGACATGCTTCAGACGTCAGGGAGCTAAATACAGCATTTCAATTTCCGTTTTGACTCCACACAGAGTAAGGGAGTTGCCGTGACACTAACAGGAGACAAGGAGCACCACACATTACTTCCTCTCACCTTTCCACTGCTCTGTAGAATAGTGGTCCTCGTTCTCCACACTCGCTCCCGGCTGACGATGTCCCTGGTGACGTCCACCTCCGCGTCGACAAAACTCCTCTGCTTCAGGGCGATGTCGTCGTCAAAATCCGTTTTGATTGTCGAACGTTTCTTCGCCATGATCTTTGCTTTGATGGCGGCAATTTTCTCCACCGACATTGTGTCCGACAGGGACCTACAAGCACAGAAAATAAGGGGAATAAGGATTAAGACGCAGTGCTTCTGAGAGCCTTTTACCACCCAGACGTCTATGGTAAGGGAAATGAGGAGGCTGTTTTCCTGGTCAGTTCTCAGTCACTATTCTCTATGCCTCACCTTTCTCTCTGGAGTTTGGCAAACCGTAATGCTGTCACTGGAAGCAAAACAGCCCACTTTGCATAGCCAAAATTTCATAAGAAAATATGGAGAAAACGCCGTGGAGGGGAAACATTCTGAAAACCATAACTGAGTATCCAGTCACGAGTCATGACATTAGCATGTAAATCAAACTGCCTCACCAGCCTAAGAAAAAAAACGCAAAAGTTTAACCATTTGAACTATGAACACAACTTGGCAGAGCTGGGTGAGCTTCTTTAAAATCAGTAACGTGGTCAAGGGTGAACCAATCCTTTGAAGTGGTCCACAACAGCCGGAAACAAAGGATAGTTAATGAATCAAAATTTGGCACGCAGGCATCGTATATAAAAGTTGACAAATGCAAGACACAAGATGAGATTCGTACCTGATCTGATCAGTCTGCACAATGCCCTCTTTGTGTCCTTCCAGACGGGCGGCCAAACGCTCTTTATCCAAACGCACCCGCTCCTCATCCTGACACACAAATTAAACCCTTGGTGAATGCTTAAGGACATCGGTCCTCATTTGTGCATATTGAGAGTTTTATAGATATTACTGTTTCTCATCTGCTTTTGTTGTCCAGTGACTCATTTGGCTTGCGCTTCCCAAACCACCCACAGGGCAGAGCTCCACAGTGTGTGCACGTCTCTTACCTCAATTCTGGGCTTCTTTGCTTCTGATGAAACTTCGTCAGCCGCTCTCTTAACTGTCCATAGGAAGAGTCTAATTGGTCATCACACCCATGAACAAACATTATCCATTTTCATTTGCTTATACATTTTTTTTCCATTAGAATATATGGTTCTGTTAAATCTAAAGCCAAAAAAAAAAAATCATGAATTTAGCAATTGTTCCTATTTCATTTAATTGGTCGGCCTCCCAATCATTTATTACTTTTGTACAGAACAGACTGAAAAAACACTTTATAGCTTCTCATAACTGCCACCTACAAATGACAACACATTCCTCTAGTTTACAGAAATTATGCATACATAGTAGGGATGTAACGGTATTCGGCATATTATCGAACTGTTCGGTACGCCCCCGACGGTCCAATACACACGCGTACCGCGGTATTACGATATGCCTGTCAATTTCCTATATGTATTGGCATGAATACAAGTGTTTTTTCCCCAAAAAAAAAATACATCTAAAAAACTGGGGTTGTCTTATTTGAGGGCTAGAGTTTAAATGTCATTATACAACAGCAGATGCTGTAAATTATCCGCTTCCTGGCTAACAGTGCTTTGTAAGCAGATACAAGCTGGAGAAGAGAGGCTAAACTAAAACAAATATTCTCTTCGCTCCAACGTGACAATGGTGAGTGCTAGTAGGGAGACAGAGAGGAGCTAATTAGAAGAGGTCCTGCCATCTTTCAACATTTTGGATTCAGCGTGCAGTATGATGACAAGGGGAAAAAAAAAGACAGTAAATAAACTCATTAGGATACTAACTTAATTCTGCACTGTTGTTTTTTACATTTAATATTGCCTATACAAGTATGGAGCCTGTTTAAATAAAATAGAGAAGGCAAATTACTTCCAGGTTGTCAAAGCTTAGACAGAACACAGAATGCTTAGACAGGTAGTTCACTTGATGTTAAACTTTATTTAAAAAATAAAGTGCAAAATAGACAGTCAAAATAAAAATAGAGTTCATTGTCTAATTAAAGGGTGATGTGTTTTTTTTCCTTCTTAAATATAAAGTTACCGAAACCGTACCGTTACCCATACCGAACTGTGGGAAAACTGTACCGTTACACCCCTAATACACAGCACAAGTCAAATTCACAAACCTTGTGTTGGTCTTTGTAATCCAATTTCTATAGGCGCACTTCTGTCAATACTTGCCGAAGTAGCTGCAAAAAAAATATAGAATTAGTGCGCAGTTACAAGACGCCATATAAATTTAAACCATATTTTGGAAGTCACTTTTTACAACTATGAGTGTACACATTATCGCACACACATGTGTGCAAAATTTTTTATTTTTACTTACAATTTTCCCCATTGAGATAAGACAGCAATTCCTTTCGGTCAGGTCTTGTTACGACAGGAATGTTTTCGGTCTACGAGAACAACAGGCACTGTTAACCTCACAGTAGTCAATTGGTGTAAAATTACAAATAAACAGCAAGATACTGCAAAAAAAAAAAAAAAAAACAAGATTTGAAAAAAGGTCACTGCCAGTGCTGGCAAACTGTCAGATTTATCAAGACTGGCGCAAAAATGAACTAACTTACTGCAGCCCTTCGCACATAGGAGGGATGAGGAAGGTGCACATTGTTAAGCAGGAAAAGTATGGAATCCAAAGTGTAGTATTCCTTGGGTTGACCTTCCTTCCCGGTTCTGCAATAAAACAGGGCATACTAAAAAATAAAACTTCACACCCCGACGTGATATTTCCTCAAAGATGGTGGGTGTTGCCTTGCAATAGAAGGCTACTGGTGAATGCAATTCCTGGGTGGAGGGAGAAAGTGCGGATTCTTACCAGGAATCACTATATTACTTGCATAAACATTTATCATCTGCATGTCAAAAACAAACACGCAAATCTACCGGTACCATTCCGATACCTGGGCGACTTCAGAAGTACAGATGCAGGCACCAAGTTATGTTAACGTTTAAGCAGACCACCCAGCAGGCATGCCAGCAACTTCACTAAAAAAGTAACGCCACAGTAAATCTTAGATCCAAAAGGATAATCCCTAACACATTATCGAGCTCAGACACGGCACGGAGGCGAACGGTTCGCCTGACAGGTGGATGCTTCATCTGTCAGGTAGCTAAATTTGACAGACCAGGCAGGTGCTGTAGCTACAGCTGCTACGCTAAACATGTAAATATAACAAACTAAGCGATTACAAGAAACTCAGGGCAGAGCTACACATCATATTAAAACATAACTCCTGCCATTAGTATACGTGCTTAAGAAAGTCGGTGTAGCGCCGTAACTATGTGGCAGCAGCTCGTTTTGTCGAACATGCTGTCTTGCACGCAAGAAAAGTTTACTGAAAACTGCTGGCAGCTAACGAGAAAGCTGCCTTCCACTTAATGACGTAAACGCCCGTCAACATACCCCCAAATGACGTAGTTGGTTTTGACATTTTTCGGCCAAGAAAACTCTCCGAATATAACTTCATCTCCCTTTGCTACGATCTCTTTTTTCTGGATGTTGTACTGACGAAGAACACTCAGTACGTCCGCCATCTTCACTTGTCTTCTCGGAGTGAATCTGGAAGGACCCTGAGCGCTTTTCAACCGAGAGTAGTCCGTTAATGCGCCTGATTTAAATGATTTCGTCACTCAGCATATCATTATAATAGATGACCAAAAATATATAAAAGTTTATATATTTCTGTAACAGCAATATGCACACATAGAAAATATACTTATTTATGTCGTTGCTTTAATTTCTAAAAGAAAACACAACTATGATATATTTTACAGGCATGTTGAGAACAGACTGTTTTGGATCCACTCACCAGATTTCGGCGTAGAAATAGAATAGAAGATCAGGTACCCCTTTAAAATCACCAGCCGACGCTTTTTAAGTTTCTGTGAATGATGTGGTTAGCTACCTGAGAGCCATACTGAGCAGACATCGTTCTTAACATCTTTTAGATAAACAGCGTCGATTAGCATAGCGAATTTCATGTTCTTGTGTTCTTGATGTAAATGCATCCAGAAAACCTTATTTTATTCACATAAATAATGGATTGTGCATGATCATCAAACAACGTTGATCAAATTGTCTATTAGGAAAATATCTCGTATATTTATAATATGATCATATTCTACAAACGGCAGGGAAATATAGCATGAAATCAGGTGACGCGGGACACACTTTAGTTTATTGTGTATACTTCCCATTTTCAGAAGACAAAGAAAAGATCATTATTAGGACTGGCATTGCCACCCACGTGATCAAAATAACATAACTCCATGGAAGTGATGTCACTGAAGGGGCGGGGTGACAATTAGACCGGAAGTTCCCCAGACCAAGATGATGTAAGGTTATTTTTAATGTTAAGGCCATAAATCTGTCAAATGAAAAAACATGTTCATAACTGTAATGGGATTTTATGCATAATATACTTATGCAGTAAAATATATTATAAACTGGTGAAATTGTGTTTTTAACTGAATCATTTTTATGTCTCACTTTATATTACAGTGCGACAGCAAGTTTCAGCTAAAATGGGACAGTGTATTAAACTTCTCAAATGCTGCGATCATACATTTTAGGGATTTCCAGTAATTACATACACAATAATACAGTAGTTTTTTAAAATGAAATGATTGATTCTTCAATTATAATTAACTGAAATTAATTACAATTATAACGGAGTACAGTGGCACCAAATCAGTATGGAGAGCAGGAAGGAGAGGAAAAATCAGAGGCAGATAGAAAGAGCAGGGAACGGCGAGAGAGAAAAACAGGGAGGAAGCTTAATCAGTGGAAGGAAAGAGATGATGGAGGATTAGCCATGTCCACAGAACAGGATGGAGTGGGGGGTTTCTCAGCTGAGATTTTTGGTGAAGGCTTGGAGTGTGCCAAAATCGACCCTCCATTGGTGTTTTAGGGGGACCATGGCACCCAAACATACCATTGGTAGGAAGCCCTACATCTGGCCAGAATATGAGTCAGAATTGGCTGACCTTATCAAAAGCCTAGATATAAGAGGATCTCCCATGCGAAACCATGAAATTCAAAGTCTGGCTTTGCAGTTTGCAAAAGCAAATGGCATAAATGGCTTCTCCACTGCCAAACAGTGAGCTGGGTATTATTGGTGTGAGGAGTTTATTAACAGGAACTCAGACTTGATTGTCCATAAGCATGAAGCCCTTTCTTCAGCTAGAGCAGTGTGTTTCAGTGAAAAAATGGTGAAGAAGTGGTTTTCAAGTTATGAAGATTTGATCATCAGCCTAGAACTGGACTAGAACTAGAAAACTTTCCATCCAGGATCTGGAACTGTCATGAAACAGGACCGCATGATTACTTCCTGTCATCAAGAATGACTGCAGAAACTGGGTCTTCCTGCTTGAGCTAACAGGTGGTGAAAGAGGGGAGATTACCATTTGCCATGCTTGCTTTAATACAACAGGTCCGTATGGGCCAACCCTGATCATTTTCAAAAGCAAGAGGCTCAAGGCAGAGTGGCTTTATAGCTATCATGCTAACACCACAATCAGAATGTCTGATAACAGTTGGGTAAATGGCGATGCTTTTAGAATGGGGAGACAGTTCATTTCCTGTCTTGCCATGGATAAACCATGGCTACATGTGCTCCTGCTTAATTAATAGACATTGCTCACATGCATTTAATATTGAATTACTGATCCTAATGAAGGACAGAAATGCTCATGCCATGTGTTCTCCACCCCACAACAACCACATCTTCCAGCCAGCATGCAGTTCATTTTTAAGAGCCTCAAGCACTACTGGAATGTTGAGAGCCAATGCTCCACCAGGGGAAGTTCCAGAAGGCTTGGAGTAAAACTGCTACTCCTAACAATGCCAAAGCTGGCTTCAGGGGCAGTGGAATTGATCCATTGAATCCAGACTACATTGAGCCTGCCCTGTTCAGTCCCAGTGCAACCAAACAGAGGAGGAAGCTACACAACTAACACAAAGAAACAAGACTGAAGATCTATGTTCAGTCTGCAAAAGAAGCTACAGGGACCAGAAGGATGCAAATGGATGACTGGTTATCCTGTCTTATGTGCCTCAAATTGTCTCATGACAGTAGTGAACGGAATCCTACTGTAGAGGATGTGTAGAAAAGGAAGTATAAATGTTTGTTAATCTCAACCCTAGATGGAGAGCCTGGTTATAGCCTGTGTGTGTGTGTTTAGGGAGAGCTTTTGAGAGAGTTAGTTTTTGGAGAGCCTTACTTTAGTGTTCAGTGTTTATGTGGAACGTTGTGTAATTTTCTTGAACCTTAATAAAGATCTACCAGATCCTAATAGTGGTGTTCTGGACGACCCATCCGAAGTACATACGGCTGAAATCCATGAACAGCGCCTGGAGAGTGTTCCCGACAGTGTTTTACACTGTATTTACGGTCCTTTGAGTTATCAGCGGTTCCCGAAGAACTGGAACAAAGAGCGGTCTCTGCTACATTTGGTCCTTCGAGCCGGATCTACGAGCGGTCTCCGCTACATTTGGTCCTTCGAGCCGGATCTACGAGCGATCTCCGGTACAGGATGACTCCACCCACACTTGCAAGGACTGCCTGTTTTTGATATTATCAATAGTGTGTTGATTTGTTGCTCATCTCAGTTCATCAAAATTGAAAAAAAATGCTATCAATTTTATCTTCATTGATTTAATGTCAAATCACTTACTATAGTGTTCTTCAAAAACATTACATTACTCAGACCTTTCAAAATAAAGTGTTTTAAGTTAAATTAAATGGTAGAAGATAAAGTGTTACCATTCAACCAGATTGAAGTATTTATGTTGCAGAATAATTGTTCTGTTATTTCATTACAATGCAAAATTGTATTTCTTTTGTATTTAAATTTATTGAATCTTTGGGAATATAGAAGTTAAAATTAGGCATGGAGAGCCCTAAATAGACTTAACTCAGGTGTATAACAATATAGAAATAAGGCAAAAATATTTACATGCAAAAAAAATACATACTTTATGGCTATTTGCATTAATAGTTTTACCAGATTTCTTTTTCCCTGTATGAATTGGCCAAACATTGTAATTGTATTGCCCCACATTAACAGATCCAACCAGGCTATTTATTTATTTACTTATTGCAGAAACACAAAAAGGTGTGTCCTGTCTTGTGTAAATATGATATCTACAATTTTTTGATATGGTTGAACATTATATATATATAAACATGCATGCCTTCTTTACCATAGAGACTGATCATATCCTTAATACCAATGTATTCTTAATTTTGCCAGTTTTTATAGTTTTCGTAAATTGTTTTGTCTGCTTACAAAACTGTCATGTTTTAAAACAAAGTAGGGCATCATACTTGATTTATCCTGAGCACCATTTTATCAGAGGTTCAGGTCCAAAAATACTACATTGCCTTCTGTCCACCTGAAAATCACGTCTGAATCATGGTGGCCCAAGGCTTATTCCAGCAATTACAGGTCGCAAGATGGAGGAGGTAGACAGCGGGATGTATAGAGACAGACACTGAGGGCAGTTTATAGTCAACAATTCAGCCAAACAGCAGGCCTTTGCTATGGAAACCTGGATACATAGAGGAAATCCAGACATTTACAAGGGGAACATGCCAACTCCACTCCCTGAAGGTGTGAAGTGACAGACACACCCACAGTGTCACCATGACACCTGGCCACATGCTGCAAATGTTTCAACACGTTATGAAAAAGCTTCGGCACAGTGTTTTTTTATATTCCAGGTCCCAGGTGTGCAAGGTGGGTTCTATCAGTCCTTCAACAGATTTTAATCGCACAATATATTCATAATATGCCCTGTCAGATATGATTTTGCATTGTCATTAGAAAGTATTCAAGGTTACTAAATGTATTTCATAAAGTTAGTCTATCTATAAAGAAAATATTTAGCAAAACAAATGATGGCAATTCATTCCTCTCAACCCTGCAAATCTAAATAACTGAAACACTCAAAATATTGCTTAAGCTTAATATTCTTAAGATAGATACACCACTTGGATTGAATGTTAAATATTCCACTGAATACACAGACAAAAATTCTGCTGACCGACAAAATAATAAGTTTTGATCATTCTTAAACTTTATAAATATTTTTTACTTAATCTTGAACATTTTGCAAGTACATGTTGCTGGGTTATGAGAATATTGAAAGCATTGTTACAGAAGGGCTCGATCAAGCCTAAGAAACTGACTGGAACAGAAGACCATGGTGTCTCCAGACTGTAGAAAAATAAACGTTGCTTCACTCTGCTCCAGATAATTACTCAACCCGTTTAAACAGTGGTTTTTTCAGAGCATGTGGAAGACCACGGGCGACCATGTGTTTAAAGGTCCTGCCACAGAACCAAAGCACTGTTTTCTTCACAGTGAAGTCTCTGAGTAGTAATATAACACTCGGGAATTCATTCTGAGACACCACACACATATATGCCTATACTGTACAGAACCAGGAGGAGGCCAAATTTATGTTCTCCTTTGTTAGTCTCCTCTATGTGTCCTTCTACTACAATGCAGCAAGTAGGCTGTTAACATCCAGGTGTGGTAGATGAGGATGAAGGAGCAAAGCTTCTCTCCTCTTCCTCTTTTGATTACTTTACAGAAGTTACCAGCTCGCAGAACTAACCAGCCTGCTTTGATTCTGAAAGTCACCACTTACAGCACTCCCGTTTCAAATCTACTCAGGCCTTTTCGCCAACACAAACTTAATTTCAAAATTTCATGTTAAATACTTTTGTATAGTGTATAACTATACAACTTAATTGTTATATTTGGTAATGTGTAAGGAATACAGCATATTTTGTGGGAGGTGCCTGTCGAGTGACCATTACAGATTCAGCTATTTTTCTCAGAAAAAAAATCACCCCTCACTATGAAGTATGACTAACTCTTGTGTTTATTTCTTGTTTGAAGTATAAACCATTTCAAATTCATTTAAAATACAGTTAAGTGTTACAGAAATATACAAGTACATTCAGTTGCAGTGATCACATCTAAAAAATAGAGAAATGTGACGTTAGTTTGAATTAGGGTTCTGTGTTTCTAACATTCTGACGCTTAAGTGTTGAGTTCTGACAGTATTTCATCTATTACCTGCCAGCTGTAACTTTGTCCGACAAAAAAGGTGGATGCATCTTTGCCAGAACAATACAGCACCGGAAAGCCTCTGTGGGAATGCACAGTAAACATTATTCTAACTGGCAATAAAGACTGTAAACAAATTAAGAGAGAGAGATATAAAGAAGTCCTTCCAATCCGGACATCAGTCTTACTATGTGACTGAAGTAAAAATATTTAAAGAGAATGCTACAGTAGACTTCAACCCATTATGCATTAACTATAAAAGATTAAAAAATGGTTGAAACCACTTCTCTGGTTTTATCTGAACTGAGCTAAACCTGGAGCATAATACAGATCAAATAATCTCATAATGTACCTAGTACATTGACAATACACAGTTCACTAGTAGCTAAAGAAAAAAAAAAAACTATTTTGTGTGTTTAAATGTAGATAGTTCTCTGACACACAAAACTTGCTAGCAGCACGCTTAACTTTTTCCTAAGAAAATCCTGGTCATCACGTAACTCCTGTCCACTTCGTTTTGCTCATTATAAAACACTTTTTAAAACATCCTTGGGCCTTTTAAATTTATATTAAAATTGAAATTCATACCAGTCTGAACCATTTTACGATATTGCCATGTATTCTAACACATGACCGTCCAGCCTGCTGGACAAAATTTTTAATTTCAGAATTAATTTCCAATAACTAGTGAAAAAAAAATTAGGACTTAATGTTCCACTGGACTCATCAGTACTTTTAATCCTTAAATCACTGGTGTTTAAAAATGTTTCAGCCATTTTTTTTCCCCCCTGCATATAACGTTCCTCTCAAATTCGATCCAAAGCGAAGTTCTGGATGACTTGTAATGCTCCAATATCAAAGCCAAAAATGTCAATCATGCCTCGATCCTCTGGGTCTGCGACGGAGAATCCATTCGAAGTCAAACCACACACTATTAATTTGGAGGCTAATCCCATTTTCTGAAAAAGAAAAGAAACAAATATACAAATTAGTAGCACAGTTAGCCACAATAAAAACAAGTCATGGCTTAAAGTTCACTATAAAAGGTAAAAATGAGACAAGCACCTCGGTTTCGAAATATTTAGGAATCACCAACTATTACAACATGCACAACTTTGACCAGCCTATAATCGGAACTTAAACTTTTTCCAGTTTTCCGCCAATTAAGCGACCACCCGCCCTTGGCACTTAATCCCATATCATAGGATGAAATGCTCTGGCCATCCACACACATGTCTGTGCATCCTCAGCGCCTCTGCCGGCCGAACCCTTCCAAAGCAAGTGCTGTTGTTGGTCAGAATGACAAAGACGTCTGTAGGCTTCTGATTTTCCGTGGCCCACAGAATGGGGAGAGCACAGTCCGTGGGCCCACTTGGAATCTAAAAGCAAACGGCAAAAACAGAAGAAAAACACCGTAGTTTCACAAGCACTTCGAAATCCCAGCGGCTAAATGAAGTCGTTTCTAGGATGTTGAGAAAGCATTCACATAATGCCATTTTCATTTGACTGCTCCTTTAAAAAAATCCCGCCTTTGACCCACCTTGACTAGTTCCGCCGTTACTTGCGCGAGAGACATGTCTGCTGTGACAGTGCTGGGAATCACAGTTCCTTCAGAAAACACCACAACCTGGGCCTCCAGTTCTGTTCGTGCGATGCCCTAAAAATCAACATAAACTCTGTGTAAATACACACACCACCAAGACCTGGGGGGTACTCCACGAAGCAAGCTAACCTCATAAGCCAGGCTTATTTCAACAATCCCAGCTAACTTTCCCCAAATTCAATTCCACAAACAAGGCTAACCTGAAGCTCCACTTAGTTACTATGGCAACATTTGCTTTTTGACAAGCCTGCTCCGTGTCAGGCTAGTTGTGAAGCTTAGCTTAGCTTGACGAATACTATTGAAGAAGCCGTGTGACGTCTCTCAGCACGTCATTCCGTGGGGCTGGGAATATTCTGGCACTGTTCTCTCTCTCTCACTCAATAATTACTGATTTCATGCAGGCGACTTCAGCTACTCAGACTGTATAAAATGAAAAGGAATGCATTAAAGGCTTTTACATGAACAACCATGGCGTGCCCGTTTATAATCCAGTTGATGAGGGAGCGTGGATCATTCGTAGAGCTTTCAGGCCACTGGTTCCATGAATGTTTTGGCTCAGGATACAGTAGATCCCTTGGATGTTCTGGATTAATATTTATACGAGAGCTATAGATTTAGTAGATGCAATATTAAATATTTGTGTAAATTACTGGAACCTCACATTTCTAATTACACTCATCGCTCTAAAGCACCTACAGTTTCATAGTCTTAGTGTATCACTTTGCATTTCTTTTCCACTGGCTCATTTCTTTACATTGTTGGGGATGCAGAACATCTAAGCAAAGCCACAGTGTGCCATAAAATTAGAAAGGTTCGCGTTGCACTAAAACAATTTCTAAATACATTCATCAACTTTCCTTTCCACCGAGGCATTCTTGTCATCAAGGAGACTTTCTTTGAAGTTGATGGTGCTGAATCTATGAACATCCAATCATTTACCACACATTAATCATAAACTGATCAGTGACTTGGATTATTAACTGCATTTGGTTTGCCAGGCTTTCCAAACGTCATTGTACCCATAGACTGCACCCATGTCAATAAGGGCTCCAGCAGGTCCCACAGAGCCTGATTACGTAAACCGCAAATCTTTCCACAGTATTAATGTACAGGTACGTACTGATAGTACCTTATGTTAAGTACATCTAAGGTAAAGTGGTCGTCAAACAATAAATCTTCTGTCATCATTACCATCTCCCAAAATGTTTCAGATGGGATGCAATGCAATTGGGGTTTTTAAATTAATTCTGTACAAATGTAACTCCAACTAGATTTACCCTTACCATTTTGAAGAATGTTTATGTATTTAATCTTCACTTGCTGTCTTTTAACCCCACTCATGTTGCTCCTAAACCAAGCATTATAATACGTGCAATTATATATTTATCACTTTTTGTCTCAGGTGGACCTAAACAATTTGCATGCTGTCCTTAACTATTTTACAGATGTGTTAAGAAGTAACCTTGAAAGTACAATCGTGATTAGAATACATTTATGTCAACGAAAATGTTATTATTGTAACTATACCTTTTAAATACTTAAAACTGTTGTAATACCGCTGTCTTGCCTTTGCACTGTTTGCACTGTTTGCACACATGCACTTTATGTTGTTAGGTGTAGTCTTTTGTAGTCCTGTGCTGTGTGTAGCACCGTGGTCCTGGGGGAACGTTGTTTCGTTTCACTATGTAGTGTACTAACTGTATATGGTTGAAGTGACAATAAAAAGCTACTTGATTTGAATTCTGACTGGAGAAATTCAGGGAGATTCAGGCAATTGACAAAACCCGAAGTTGGGCTTCCAGTTAACTACAGGATTTGTTAAGCCTGCTTGATAGAATAAGCCCTTGCTCAACAATGCTTAGACCCCTTCAAAGTTTGTGAATAGCTATGACAGCAAAAGCTGCAGTCTTAAGCTAGAAAGAGAAATGGAGGAACCTGTAGTTATGAGTGAGTTTGAAAAACAGCTACATTTTCATGACCATGAAAGTTATTTTAACAAACTTAAGTTACCGAGCGGAAAAACATTGCCGGAACCTTCCGGAACAACAAAGTGGGAAGAAGACAGGACAAATGTTTACGTTTTACGTTCATCTGTGTGGAACATTGATTCTGACAGTCATACACACAACAACCCGACATGTTCACTCCAAAAGGTTGATTATATAGGCTAATGCTGCTGTGTTTTCATTCAGACTTCACGATAAACAGCAAGACTTCCATTCCCAAGTTGCAAGCGTTCGTGTTTTGTGGTGTAGGATCATAAACCCATCTATTACTTTTGATGTTATGGAATCAGAAGTCCTGATGTATATGGTATTGTTATATGAAACTGGTAGGACATTATCTAAGCTGTCAAGAATATATTGTATATTATAAAATTAGTTAATGCCCTGCAACAGACTGGCATCCTATCCAGGGAATAACTATAGTCTTGTGCCCTATGCTGCCCAGCCACTGCATGACTCTAACGAGGGTAAGTGGTCTCAGAAGATGGATGGATGGATGGATGGATGGATGGAAGGAACTCTGAATAAAGGATAGTAACTTAATGGTTTCCTCCGGAACCGTTCACGACACGGACGGTTTCTTTCCCTTTGCTCTTGTCCTCCCACACTGACGGAGCTTCTGAAAGGAGATCTCACCATGGTCACGGCCGCAGCTGCCGCGGCTGCATTCACGGGACTGCCCAGAACCGTGCTGCGCGTCGACACACAGACATCCACTGCCAACACAAAACG
This sequence comes from Gymnarchus niloticus, assembly GCA_009936485.2. Lineage (NCBI taxonomy): Eukaryota > Metazoa > Chordata > Actinopteri > Osteoglossiformes > Gymnarchidae > Gymnarchus > Gymnarchus niloticus. The sequence continues at coordinate 6,523,373 of JAACJT020000036.1, forward strand.
CTTCCCGGTTGGCTCAACATTCTGGGGGAGTGAGGAATTATAACAATATCATTATTACAGATTTAACAACACAGGGTGTATTGTGCATTTACACAAACTGCCACAGGAATTAGTGTCAATTGTCATACAGCAGTAACTGACTCAAGTTTGTTGGCTTCCAGCCCCTACCATAAAGCATTTGTTGAATGCCGAGTCCAGCGTCTGGACAACCGCATCATATGGTTCCCACTTCATTTTTCCTCTGTTCCCTTGACCTTTCGTATATGTTTGCAGAGCCACCAAAATATGAAAGGGATGGACTTTAGCCTGGAGTTGAAGACAGTCAAACGGAAACAAGAACACAGTTGGCAGCAAAAATCCACCGACAAAAGGGGAGACACAAAGCAGACAGCATCACATCCTGACCTTCCTGAGAACAGATTCATCCTGGAGTCTCTCACAGACCAGCGCGACATGAGAATCGCCTGGCTGAAGAACCTTATCAGCTGTCATCTTTCCCAGGTTCCTCAGCAATGCAGCAATGGGCATCTCCTTAAGTAAAGCCCTGCACACCTAGGGTGGAAAAAATATGGGCAGAAACTATACATTCTGGTCAAGATGCTTGGCTTTCATCATCATTTACCAAAACTACCCACACGGCTTCAAAGCATAATCAAAGGGAATCACAGACAGATAAGCGTGTTGCCAACCTCTTGGGACTTCAGGTGGTTTGTCAGCAAGTGTTCCAGCTCTAATCCATGCTTCTCTATCAAATGGATCACCTCCAATTCATCCGTAGAATGCTTCACCTTCTCCACAGCTTCCAGGTACTTTAGAACTTCGCCAATCTCATCAGAGTTCTCTGTACTGCTGTATGCTGCCTGGACCTCCTTCCATCCTTTTGTGATGTATTTATTGATCACAGAAATACCTAAAAACACAGTGTGGTCTCAAAAAGGGGCACAATAATCACCAAAATCACCAATTACTAACTTTGTTTTCACAGGATTATCTATCTGCAGATTTGACTTGGCTCTTATTTGCTGTATTAAAGCATATTTTGGTCACCTTCTCTTCCAAGACCCAGTTCACAAAATGGCCTTCAACTAACACTAAACCTGTCCTCAAATACATTTCAATGTTTACAAAATAAATTAATAAAGACCGAAAAGTCATCAAACACTGTTACTTTATAAAAAATATTCAATTTCTTAACGAGTCCTAGAGGCCTTGCACAAACTGAAATAATAGATGTTTTCCTATATAATGACAATAATCCTGTTTACTTCATTAAGGATCACAAGTTTGCTAGAGGTTATAAGGTGCAGAATTTCAACAGATCAGGAGTGTCCAGCAGTATATACTCCCACCTGGATTTGCCGGCTTCATGTGCGACAGCCTCAGCAGATCTTTGTGAGACCAGCCAATCCTCTGCTTGTACTTGGTGACTGCAACTGCTAGACTCATGGGGTCCTTCCCGTTATACCAGTCCGAGACCGCTTTGCGCAGGGCTCGGCCCCAGATCCCACACTTCATTCCCTCCTTCAGCTCCTTCTTAAACTGCACGAATGCGAAGAGGTGTGTTGGCTGGTCGCACACGTCCCCGACCGCCCGGTAGGCCGCCTGCTTGGTTTTAGCGTCGGAATGCTGCGAGCAGACAGCCAGGGCGAAGACTGCCGGACTCGGTGCAACAGACACGCCTTCCTGGGTGAATTTTTTGATCTCCTCAACCACTTCGCAGCCTCGCCCATCTTCTATCAGCCGAATCAGCACCGGCGTATTCTCCATGCTGGGCTGTGGTCCCTTCGCACTGTACGTGCCCCCCTCTGACCCGAAGCACAGAAAGCGTCGCAGTCGGGTCATGTCGGTCACTTGGAGGGTGTCCTCGTTCGCCGGCGGCATCATCGTCACCAGACCTTGCTTAGCCTCCATCGCTGTAGGGCCTTCGTACTGAAAAGAAAATCATTAAGTGTGCCGTGAGTCCAAATTAGGATTTACATAGCATTGGCCACGGCATGTGTTTTGTTGGGCACTGAATGATGATTGAATTCCAAGGATAAGCAATATACTACCAGGATAATATTAATATGAAGAATGCACCAGTATGCATGCGTTGCCACTAGTGGGTGACATATCTTAGACATTGGAAAATAATGCTTGATGTGACGCTCTAGATAAACTGAGCGATGTCAAATTGAGAGTTGCGATCATAAAGCTCGCCACGACAGGGGGACCTCCTAAAGTGAGCCAGCCAGTTGTTCTGAAAAGAAAGCCCTTGTCAGCAAGGAGGAGGAGGTTAACCACTCCTCATCGTCGGAGACGGTCTATGAGAGGAGAAAAACCTTTTAATGAGAAACAAAAAATCAGAGCAACTCTTAATTGTCTGGACTAATAGAGTATGTTATGGAAGAGCTCACTTGGTGCATACAGTGATAACTCGAGAACGAGCAACAGCCTTTATCATAAGCAAAGATGACAGCTTTGGCGAACAAACTGACGATTTATCTTCTCGCATGAAGCCGAGAGTCTGCCTGGTTATTTCTACGTAGCTCGATGTCTACCATGGGTGAATAGGCAGCCTTGGAGAACTCAGATGAAGATGATGATGAAGATGAGCACTCGTCCAGTGTGTTAGTCAGTAAAGCGATTCCGTGTTATCACTGCAGCGACGTGCAGCTGGCTGGATGGGTGGGTGTTAAAGCGACCCCGACTGCCGACTGCACTCGCCACCTAGTTAAAGCCCCCGATCGGACATGTCGCTGCGGTGCTCGCTTTGGAGAGAAGGAGCGGTCCTTGAGGATGAATACTCGCGGCGGCTCTGACGACAGGGACGCGGTGTCCGGGCGGCTCACCGACAGGCGCTGGTGTTCACCAGATTCCCGTAAAGCTAGAGATCGCTAGGCGCCGGCGCTTTCGCGGAGCATTCCCGGCTCCAGACGGCGTAGGCCCTCCTTCCAGGGATGACCGACGAGCCAAACGAGGCTTCAGAACCCGAGGTGGGCGGGAGTATCCCCTACCAATTAACGGTGGCTTTCACCAGTGTTCATTGGTTGGTTCAGGATTCTCCCGCCCACCACGGATTTTGAAGCCTCCTTTAGCGCCAGCTTTGATTGGTTGGTTCAGGATTCTCCCGCCCACCACGGATTTTGAAGCCTCCTTTAGCGCCAGCTTTGATTGGTTGGTTCAGGATTCTCCCGCCCACCACGGGTTTTGAAGCCTCGTGTGTCCCATGAAATACCAGGGTATCCTCCGAAAGCTGGACGGCAGGCGGCCGCAGTGTACCTGACATCTTGCACGTTCCTCGGGTTTCTTTCGCCGTATATAATTAACCCATTTTACGGTGTGCTACTCCAGGTCAATCAATTTCCCGTTTCACCGTATCCAGCCCAGTCTCGTTTTACTGAATTGGTTATATTTTGGTGATATTTAATCCCTGACGCGGAAGTTCGTCTTACAGTATTCACGCATGTAAGCCTACAATGACACACGCATACGTGTACATACTGGTGATACATACTGGATAGGATAGTCGCTCAAATGCAGCTATATGCGGAGTATAAAGAAAGCCTTAACATTTCGTTTCGGTTCCACAGGGTGTAGCATTTCAAAAGGCATTTCTGATTTACAGGCTGAGCCGATGGATTGTCCGGCGCTAATATAAATTGGATTATAAACGCCAGGTTCATCCACAAAGTCGGTGCTTGTCTAGCAAGAGGACCTGCTGCCGAGCTTTTCAGTGCTTCCGTTCCCCCAACACACATTTCATAATATCGGAGATGCCTGTCTGCATACGGACACTACGTTTATCTCCATGTTTAGGGGTCATTTTTATGATGCAACACATTCAGGGAAGTTCCATCCATCCATCCATCCATCCATCTACCAGGAGTTGGACGAAAAAACACATCATGGAAGGTTTATTTGATTTCCCAACATAATAATTAGTAATTATGTCTAATGTTTTTGTTGCACCTGACTGACTTCTGAAAGGTTCTTCTGTATATATGATCCTATTAAAGAGTTATTTAGTGAAGCGGATAAATGTATGGCCACTGGCCGGATGAGACATTAACACTGCATGTACGAGTGGACTTCGTTCACTCATTCGTATTTCCAGAAGACCTCCTCTCCTGTCTGTCCCTCATTACCAAGCACACATTTTTTCTCTCGTTGTGACACAGAGAGACGATCCCATAAAACAACCCATAATAGAAGCCCCGCGTACAGTAAACGGCGAGCAGTGCGTGCTGCTCGGTCACCGGCTTTGTCGCCGTGGTACTGGGCGTCTCGGATGTTACCATGGAAACCAAACGACCCTCGAGGTCACGTTCAAAAGGCTGCCGGGAAATCGGAGCGTCTCGTAGCAGCCCTGCGCCCTCCGTGCTCTGCTAGCCGCGCCCGTTTGTGTTTTATCTCGATTTTCGCACTTGCGAAAGGCGAGTTTCGAAGATGACAGGGAGCGCCGGAGAATGGTGCCTCATGGAGAGCGACCCGGGGGTCTTCACGGAGCTCATTAAAGGCTTCGGTGAGGCGCTTATGGCTCGCCGGGCTACAGGCTAAAGCTACATAGCAGCAGGCCAAAAGCGGGCGGCTAGCCCCCTGGCTAATAAAGTGACACGAAACGTGGGCTAAACAATATAATGTGAATATTATGTGACAGTATGACGGTGCTCAGGTAAAGCTGCTCGTAAAAAAAAAAATAAAATAAGCTCACAGTTTATTCTTCTTTAAAGGCATCGTCAGCCTGCTTGGCTGCATTGATGTATTTGACTAGTTAGCAGGGGAGGTGAGCACGATGACATGCTGTATTCTTAGCGAGTATAAACTTCAGAACCGCAGCGCAGGAAACCGAGTAGCCCTGTGCCGTACGCATGGAGATGCTTCGAGTAGGACGAGCTGCTTTTAAACAGCTTAAGTTTAAGTGAGCTTGCTATCTTTACCTCGAATACATGCTTCAGTAAAGCGGAGTAAACGGGCAGCCAGGAATGCCAGGGCATGACCACCGGCTGTAGTGTTTCGGATGGCGCTTCATCCTTCATGTGATACGCCTTTTAACCCCTTCATGATCTGCTGTCCGTAGGATGCAAAGGAGCCCAGGTTGAGGAGATATGGAGCATGGAACCAGAAAACTTCGAGAAGCTGAAGTAAGTAAAAATAAAAATTACAAGGATGTACAGTACTGTGCAAAAGTCCTGAGCCGCCCCTCATTTCTTCATATGTTGCTTCGGAAGAGCCAGACTTGTATTTTTTTTTTTTTAATGTAGTCTTGAGAAATGGATCTCCAGGCTTCCTGAAGGACTTTCAAAGTTTTTTGGCTCTCATTTTCAGTCCAGTCTCTGTACTTGACCAGTTTCAGAGGAATGTCGTTTGTTTAAGCCACACAGTGACCTACGCATGACTCATTCAAGCATAACAAAGCCATCTAACTTAAGGCATGAACCAGCGAAGAAACAGGTGCTGATGATTACAGATGATCACATGATGTTGCAATAAATCACTGTACCTATTGCCCCGTTTTCCTAGCAAAATAAAAATAAATGAGGGGTGGCTCAAGACTTTTGCACAGTACTGTATGTCTTATTTAACTCATGGGTCTGTGAGGAATCAATTTTTTTTTTTTTTTTTTTAAAAAAGAATTTGCCTCCTCACAGTGTGAGGATAGTGTTTAGCCATGATGGGACAGGCTGGAGAACCCGTGTACCTTGTCAAAACAGCCAGTGTTCCTTGCGGTAGTAGGAAGTTGTACTGTAATCATATAGCGCTTCATTTCTTTGCAGACCAGTTCATGGGCTGATTTTCCTTTTCAAGTGGCAGCCAGGAGAAGAGCCTGCAGGCTCCATTGTCCAAGACTCGCGGCTGGACCAAATTTTCTTTGCCAAGCAGGTACGAGTTATGGAATGGTTGCGATGGATCACATGACGAGTGTTGTGAATGGATGGTACCATAGTGCATGTAGTATTAGAGTAATTGTGCCGCAGATATTATGGGCTTGTGTTTGTATAATGCATTTGGTGTTTGCACCTGCCTCCCAGGCCATCAGACAAGCATCTGTCAAATAATTGTCCCATTGTTTAGCTGGTAGGAGGGCCCATTGCAAGGGAACACCCTGGATGGGATGCCCGTCAACACTGTGGGCTATTTAGGGTGCTTTCATGCTAGCACTTTGGAGCAAACAGACCCGGGTTTGGAGCAAAGTTTGAACACAAAGACGGTTTGTGAGCACTGTCTTCTGAACTCGAGTGCGGGCCGAAAAACCACATTGGAGTCCACCTTAAAACGGTGGTTCAGGGTACGATTTGTGTGGACTCCAGTATGTTACACTGTTGATACAAACACTCTGCTCTGCAAGCTAATCATGACTGACTGGCTTTGCTGGAAAGAAGCCTGGCATCCAGGAGTCGGAATGATGACGGAAATACAGCGTGTGTGTGTGTGAGTGGGGGCAGCCGAGCTTGGGTTCTGTATCAAGGAACTGTATATGAAGGCGCCCTTAGAAACTCACCTTCACCTAACTGCAAAGTAGAACCCCCCCAGCCCAGGAAGCTGTGAGGCACCACAGATATTCCCCAAGCCACTACAGATAGTTTAATGTAACTAGAATGCATAGGTTTTAAGTGCAGATCTTTTTTTTTTGATGTTTCATCTCTTGTCCTGATGTCGCAGGTCATTAACAACGCATGTGCTACCCAGGCCATCATCAGTGTGCTGCTAAACTGTTCTCATCAGGACATACAGCTCGGAGACACGTTGACCGAGTTTCGGGAATTCTCACAGAGTTTTGACGCGGCTGTAAGTTACCCTGTTTTTATGATGTTATTAAGGTACTACATACTCTAATATTCTGACGCTGAAGATGGCTGTGTTGTGTAAGACCCGTTAGGGTCTTTGTGAAGTCTTTTCCTATAAGGCTGCTGTGAATTTTGCTACATTGTTTTAAGACACAGCTTCAGAATGACTGCTGGTGTTGTTTCTAGTGCATGTTACAAGTGTCCGTATGGAATAGAATGTAAATGTCTTCATTTTCGTCTGTTCTTTTCAAAAATCCAATCAAAGATGAAAGGTCTGGCCCTGAGCAACTCTGACGTGATTCGACAAGTTCATAACAGTTTTGCCAGGTAATGTCTACTAAATGTACTAAACAAATACATCATTTATTTGTACCTGTTATTGCCTTACAATAACACTGAGTGCTTAAGTGTATTTTAATTAATGTGCTGCCACATCCAGAGGCTGTCAATCTAATCAAAGCATGCAGTTGTGTATCTTCTAAAGCAATGAAAAATGGAAGCATTTTGAAAGACTGCACTCACTTTGATTAGTTTAAAATCATATCGTTCATTGTTAGGTGCACATCATAGAACAGAGCGCTATCTGTCAGTGCAGATTTTTGTGAAATAGTCCAGAGTACTTTTGACTAAACCAGCCATTGGTTGATGGTTACGCATTTTCATTTTGCTCTGGGAGGAAGAGACGGAGTTGTTGTGAATGATGATTTTTGCCCCTCCCCCCCACCTGTCAGACAACAGATGTTTGAGTTTGATGCAAAATCATCTGCGAAGGATGAAGACGCGTTCCACTTTGTGAGTTACGTTCCAGTTAAAGGCAGGCTATATGAGTTGGATGGACTCCGTGAAGGACCCATTGACCTTGGTATGTCAGTGCACCTTTCTTTTCGGCTAATGGCTTCCTCACACACCTGCATGGCTTATGAACGTAGAGCCGTTTGATTGATGTGGTTGGCAAGGAAACTGAACGGTCTTTGCTGGCGTTCACCCACCTTTTGGATTCTCCTTTCAGGGGTTTGTAACCAAGATGACTGGATAAGTGCAGTTCGGCCAGTTATCGAGAAAAGAATTCTCAAGTAAATGCATCCCTCCATTTTAAAATAAATGGCCCATAATTGTACACATCTCTCTGTATTACATGTGTATACATGTGCACCTTTTTCTAGGTACAGTGAAGGAGAGATACGGTTTAACCTAATGGCAATAGTGTCAGACAGAAAGATGATATACAACCGCAAGATTGCAGAACTACAAAGCCGGCTTGCTGAGGTATGCGGTGCCTGCAAGATTATGGAAATTGTTTTTTGTCCTTTCTGTTCCTCCCTTCCATATTGTGTTTATCTTCAGTACATTTTTATGTATTCCCTGACATTTTGGAATATTGCTTCCATTCTGAACTTTACGACAACCCTCAAAATTAAATTGAATGTATTAGGGAGGGTCACTTTCTAATATTTCTTATTTGTTGCTGCCTTCCCGCCTGTCCCCCCCTAGGAGGAGCCAATGGACACTGACCAGAGTAACAATCTGCTCTGCTCCATCCAGTCCGAAATTGCGAAGTATCAACTCCTCATCGACGAGGAGAACCAGAAGCTGCAGCGATACAAAGTGGGAGTATTTGCTGTTTATCATACGTGTATAACAGCACGTAGAATGTCCGTGTGTGCCATTCATGTTTGAAAACCCTTGCCTTGTAGATGGAGAACATCCGCAGAAAACACAATTACCTTCCATTCATCATGGAACTCCTGAAGACCTTAGCGGAGTATCAGCAGTTGATACCATTGGTGGAAAAGGTTAGGGTGTCATATCGCTTTGAAAGTTGAACCACTGTCCGTGTAGCTTTTGGATTTTTATGCAGGAACATTTTTTAACATCTATGGCTTGTATGAATATGGTTTGAACCCAGCCACTGGGGAATGCGTTGTGTGTTTCTCTGCCGGTCCCAAGCCCAGATAAATGGGGAGGGTTACGTCAAGAAGGGCATCTGGTGTAAAATTTTTTGCCAGATCAAATATGTGGACAACAAAACCGATTTCCATACCAGATCGGTCAAGGCCTGGGTTAATGACAACCTCCACTAGCACTGTTAGCCAACGGGGTGCTGGTGGAAAGTGAGCTACTGTTGGCCGAAGAAGGAGCCGAGGGGGAAGGCGTGTCCAGAGGCAGGAGGAGAGGAGGAAGGTTAGGAGAGTGGAAGTGAGGGTAGGGACTTTGAATGCTGGCAATATGACTGGTAAAGGGAGAGAGCTAGCTGATATGATGGAGAGAAGGAAGGTTGATATATTGTGCGTGCAAGAAACCAGATGGAAGGGGAGTAAGGCCAGGTGTATCGGAGGTGGGTTCAAATTGTTCTACCATGGCGTGGATGGGAGGAGAAATGGGATAGGGGTTATCCTGAAGGAACAGTATGCCAAGAGTGTTTTGGAGGTGAAAAGAGTGTCGGACAGAGAGATGAGTATGAAGCTGGAAATCGAAGGTGTGATGATGAATGTAATTTTACACTGCCACTGTCTTTGTGGCAGTTTGGATGGATCATAGGAAATGTGGCACTCTAGTGTTCCTGGGGAAACAATTTTTGAAGCTGGAAGATTGTGCTGGGGACATAAATAAAACTGTGCTCATTAAGCAAAACACAGCGGTAAATGGCAGTCGGTCAATTATGACATCTTTGCGTAAGACTTCGATATCAGCAGGGTTAGGGAATGCATCATTCATGGTACATTAACTGCTATTTCCTATATGTTTTGTAGCCGTTTGTCTGGGGGGGGGGGGAACAATACTAAGTTTACCATTTCATTTCTCCAATACCTAACGTTACCGCTAGATGGTACTGTTGTCATTCAATCGTTATTTTGTAACGCGTTTAACTGTTTAGTTTTAGTTTCAGATACCATTTTATTAATAGCATAGATTAGTCACAGAATTGGCCAGTAGTGATTTTAATTTGAAAATCTTAGTATTGTTGTCATATATAGGTCCATAAATATTACTGTTTAGTTTCATTAAGATATGTAAAGACATTAATAATGAACACTTCCTAACCTTTGTTAATATGTAATTTTTCCTATTTAATGTGTTTCCTTCCCACCCAGGCAAAAGAAAAGCAAAATGCTAAAAACGTCCAGGAGGCTAAATGACGGTGATAAGGCATTCCTCGGCGAGTAGCCTCGGCACCGCTCGTCGCAACGCGACGAGATGTGTGCAGAAAACACAGGTGACTTCAGCTGTCCAGTCCGGCCTCTCAAACGCATGCATGCAATGGAACGTTGTAGCAAACCTTCCGTTCTCCTGTCACAAATTCTGGCTAATTGACTCTAAATCCAGTGATTCACATTGTCAGACTTGATATAAATTTTCTCCTCCAGTACCCCTTTTTATTTTACTTTTTTTGTAAAAGTTGTAAATGATTGATTTGTTAAATTGCTCATTTAAATTGTGATGGCAGCATCTGAAATGCGTTGGACTTTGTGTTTTGGACATTTTGTTTTTAAATATGGATACTGTTGAATCATTGTCAATAGGTGGCGTTGTTTTTCCAAATATGGCCACCTTTGTTACTGTGTGTATTACACCAATGGGGAGGGAGGTCTTGTTAGGCAATGCGTAATTCCCTCATGGCATCAAGTCTATAAGTGGGCAAATAAAAGTCATCTTATGATAACGGAAAAATCCTTCGACTCCAGTTACTGTGTCTTGATGGTGCAGAATAAGAGATGATGTGTGGAGCTGCACCTACTCCTGTGAGCACAAAAACTTCCTGGGCTTGCATTAAAGCGATGCGAGTTAATGGGAAGTACCTTTTGAAAAAGTTGCCAGTCTAGCACGGTTATTCCTGTCTGAATTGATACATAGTTCTGAACTTAATTTCCGCTCTTTAGAGATCTGTCTGGCAGGGTTTTTTTTTTTTTTGCTTTTCTCTGCAAAATAAAAATGGTGATGAGTAAAGACCAGGAGGCTGTTAATTTAACTGGTGTACCGCTACAGGAAAGTACAGTGAGACTCTGGCTTCTGCAACCAGTGAGTCAGCCGCATTGCAACAGTGACGCAGACAAGTGGCGGTTAGCAAAGCGCGGGCGAATGCTGATCTGAGCTTAGTCTACTTTATCTCTCTTCCTGTCATCGATGGCCAGTATCAGGCAGGGTCTGCTGATGCGACTGTGCTCATTTCTGAATGATTAGAAAGGAAATGAGTTCAGCTGGGTGGCTCTGAGCTAAGGCCTTCTTGTGTCCTGATTGAGTTTGCTTTTCAAGCCAGTCAGTGGGTTGTCATTTGACTTGCTGGGGGGGGGGGACTTTGTTGTGTTTATGGCAGTGTGCTGGGAAAAAATGTCATTTTACTTCCTGGAAAGTAACAGTTATTAGGTGTAATTGTGCTCCAACAGGGCGATGTGCTTTACCAGCTAACCAAAAATAAGTTGAATTTAATGAAGCATGTTGGGCACCGTGTCGATCCCATTCTCAAAATGCTCCGGCGCACCGCTGTCAGCCTGTCGGGGAATCCAAGAAGCTCGCGAAATCAAGTCGTCCTCAGTTTTATTTATTTTATTTTTTTTTCAAATTCGGGATATTTCATACTACTACTGTTAGTTTTAGCATCAGTAGCGTCGCTAGCATTGCAGATGCCACACATTTAGTAACGTAGGATGTAAAATCGTTTGTACCCCTGCCAGTGAGATCAATTGTCTTTGGAACCTTCCTGTCAGCCTGGTGCATCTGCATGCGTCAGTTTCACTGTTGATGACAGTCAGGATCTTCCATGACCCTCGTTCACAGGTTTTGACATCTTGTCCCTTAGCTGTCACCGGTATTTACTCCTTTAATAATCATTTCGGTTCCAATGAAAAGAATCACTCTCTCCATTATGGAAACGATCCATAGGTCTTATCGTATATACAGTATATTAATATGATTCAATGTATGTTTTTATATGTAAACTCATAAGCTATTGCTAAAGTTGTTGTAAAATGAATTTTAGGGTCTCAGACAGCTGGTCCTGGTTACTCTTGCCAGTAAAAATAATCATGTTGAACCAAGTAATTTTGGTAAAAAGAAAAAAAGATGTTACTGGCAGCAAACTTGTTGAGATGCTGCACGTCCTGTGTCTGTTTGGAAGTTGACTAATAACTGAATCTGTCGTGTCAGGTGTCAGTACACAAAGTTCCCAGTGAGGAAGGGTAACCGGATATTCTGGTCTGCTTTCTCTGCTGGACTATTGCTTACATTGAGTACATCCTGTTTTTCCTTTCCTTCCAAAGTGAGACAGTGATGGATTGCTGTTAAAGCTACTCAGTAATTGTGCTTTCTCAGCTATTTGATCCCAAATACGAACTGGTTAATTCTTTTTCTATATTTGGTAACAAGGAGTTAATGTTCACTATCCATCCACATTCTAAACTAGTTAATCCTGTTGAAGGTCACAGGGTGCCTGGAGCCTATCCCAGGCAGCCTTTGGGCACAATGGGGGGGGGGCAATCAACCCACTGCAGTGCACAATCTCTCACACACACACACACACACACACACACACACACACGCGCACACACACACTGTGGACAATTTAACCCCATCAATTAACCTACAACGTATTTCTTTGGACTGCATGAACCAGAACATGCAAACTCCACGCGCACAGAGCCGGGGTCCGAACCCACGACCTCAGAGGTGCGAGGCTACAGTACTAACCACTAAGCCACACTTCCCCCTGTTCATGTACTCAACACCACAATATTTTCTTTTTTTTTTTTTGAAGTAGCAGAACGTCTCTGGTGTTCTGGAAGCCAATGATGTCACAGTCGAGATGTGCCTTGCGCGTCAGTTCAGTTATCCAATCTTCGCGTATGGACGCTGTCGAGTTGCATCTCCGACATTCCATTAATAACCTGACTCTTAGTCACAATGAATGCGTTCGTAAGTCTAGCACTTGCGAACACTACACTGTCACAAGTCTAGCACTTGCGAACACTACACTTTCTGTGCGACTTCTTTTAACAAAGATTTAGAACATTGTGATAAACGGAAGGCATAGTGTGAGAAGCTAGTGTAGTATAGATAATAAAGAAATGGTGTGGAACGGAGATTTCTGACATCCTGTGTTTCTCGTCAGGCTTACGTCGGTGACAGCCTGATACTTGTCAAGCTTTCTTCAGTGTTTCTGCAGCTTTAGGCATCTTCATCCGGCATCAGCACGTAGTTTACGATAGCTAGCTTTCACAGATACGTCGCCTTTTAATATGGCAACACTGGTACTGGTATCTATCGCGTCATTTTGGTGCCCGCCCAGTGGAAAAAAAATCAATATTGTATTTTCAAATCGCCCCGCAGGCCGGAGAGGAACATGTATGAATATCAGTTTTCCTAAGTTCAGATAGGCCTTAAGTTTGGAAATGGTACTTTAGTCGGAGTTTGCCTATTTATGTGGATGAGCGACCATAGGAATTGACGTTTCTGTTGGCTGTGCTCTGGTTCAGGTCGAAGGTCAAGACTCTGCTCTGGCCCCTCTATGGCCTGGATGAATGTCTGCCAGTCCAGTGAAACCTGACTTGCTTACATTATACATCAAATGTGAGTCATTTGTACGTGTGGCTGAGTGGTTTCACAAGTGCAATTCATTTGAATGCTACTGTGACAAGCTTCCAACATATCAGTGGGGAAGGTATTGTTGTGCTGGTGAAAAATATAGAAGGTGGAGATTTGTTCCACTTAGTTTTTTGATATTTGTTAGGGCTAATCACTTCAATCTCTGCCAAGTTGTTCATCCACACACGTGTGCTGACTGAAATTTATGTTCACTTTTATTAAATTTGCTTTCCATTTTACAACTGTTGATCTTGAGCAGGGTCCAAAGAGGTATTTTGCAAAAACACCTGTATTTTATTAGTCTAGATGACTCATTTCCTGAGATTGTGATGCTGTCAGCTGACATGACCTGATATCAATTCCTTCTAGCTAATGGTTGGTACCTTTACCTAAGACATCTCTGTTGTGGCAACTTTTGGATTGCTTCTTTAACAACAGCTCAGGTGTTTGTGTGACACCACCACAATGCTATAGCGTTAACGACAGAACTAGTAAACGTGTTGTTGTGAAGGATTGGTCTTCGCGTGAAGAGTTTTACTAAGCCCAGATTATAGCTTTTATAGGAATTACATTCACTCGTACTTGTAGTTAGTAGTCTGTTTATGTTTGGCATTTGCAATTTTTTTTTCCCCTGAATTTGCTATGTATGCAAACATTTATGTGCACGTTTATTATTAATAACTTGTAAAATGTATTTTTTGAAGGTGTATATCTGTTATAGTTAGCTGCTAAAAAAAAACTAGCTGTTTTGCTAGTTATTCCTATTATGGTTGTATGTGGAAAGGCCTCTGAGTGGAAAAGATAAGACTGAAAATGAAAGGCGACACGAGAGTTTGTTTAGCAAAATGTACACACGGGATAGAGCTGGATGCAGAAACTCCCAAGTGCATGCTACCTAGAAGCCAGAACAAAAACAAAATATAAGTTGTTCAAAAAAAAAAATTCATATATAATCAATACATAGTCAATTTCATACACATCCATGTGGCCAGACCTGGGTTTTCCCATAAATCTGGCTTGTTTGCATCATCCTCTGTTTTTAGCATGAGTGTGTACCCTGCTTTCTGCAAAGTACCTTTTTTCTTTACCAAGTACAGTATTTTTCAGTTGATGCATTAACCTTAAGATCTGAGACCTCTGCACTGTCATATTTCCTTAACGAACCGTAAACGTTTTCTTGAATCTCTATAAAAAATAAATTATAGTCCGGAGTGTGTTCAATGGAAATATTCATTGGAAATTAAGGACAAAGGCAGACGGGGACAGCCACTCTGGGAGAGCATCCGTAAGCTGGTTTTACGTGTTACTTAAGCAGTACATTGTGTGGTTTCACATCTCTATCAATTTGAGCAGGATGGTGTGAGCATTGTGTTTCTCCTCTAAGAGTCACTGAAAACACTGCAAGGCAACTCGGAGTGACGTAGACCAGCTTAAACTGCTCCCTACCTAAGGTTTGTCACCTCCATGTAGAGTCAGCATGGACGTGCCCGGGCCACGCTGCTTCCCCAGATTTATGAACTCGTCCAGCTGGGTTCTGAACATGTTATTAGAAGTTTAAAGCTGTTAAGTAGCTGGACAGGGTGACCTCAACGGTCCCATCATCTCTTTCGTTTTCCGTCAGCTTGCAAAGACTTGAGTGAGCCTGACTTATCAGTCTGGCTGGAAATGGATAAAACCTCTGACTGTCAGCTCTACTGCTTAAACACCTTTCATCCTGCTGCGAACCAGCAAATAAATATATATCACGGTATTTGGAGGTTTACTCGATCATGTTGTTTTATAAGAAGTAGCCATGTGTTCATTTGTACAATGAACAAATCTCAGGCTTGGTTATGAGTTGTTTTTCTGGGTTTGTGAATTTTTCTGTCGCTGAGCAGATTTTGTGCTAATGAACCATTCTCCATATCTTCACATTGTGGCATCTATGGGCCCTTAAAAGTAATGACCAATGATCAAGAAAGTAAGCGTTAAACTCGGATTAGCTCAGCTATCTGTTTAGTTCAACATCAGTAGTTGATCTGGAATAATTCAGTCGGCCATAAGTCAGTCGTTTATTTTTTTAAAAAGGTTTAAATACTAGAGTAGTTCTAAGCATCCATGGCTACACTGTGGACAGCTGCACAACTGCATTAAATAAATACCTTTTATTTTAAGCAGATGTCCACGTTTATACATTTCATTTTCTCCGAATGTGGCCGAGACTCTTGGGCCGGTCAGAGTCGTCCCCTCGCAAGTGGTACAATCCAGTTGCAAGTCCCTGATGATAAACTTCCATAATGGTGGGGGGGGGGGGCTCCTTCATTAGCCCTTCTCAAAATAAGAAAAAAACCTGCAGTCCTGCTGCAAATGAATCCCACACTTGGCAGCTCATCAGACCATAAAAAACTGCATAATTATCTTCATACGTGCTACACGCAGTATAAAGTTTGAGTTCATATAAAGCTGCATTCACATGTATATATCACTTCTGCCAGGGCTTCTAGTCAAATGGATAGTGGCTTTGGGTTGCATTCACTGGACAAGGCAGCTGCATTTCTCAGAGCCGGCCTGCTGCACTCTGAGCCATCTTGCAGCCAGTTGGATTAATTAAAAGTAGGATTTCACTGTGCTAATCAAGTGCGAGACATAACCACCCTAGCGTTAAGTCCGTGATGCTTTCATGTGAATGCAGCATAACTTGGACTTCTGTTAATTAAGGGTAATTCGACGTGGGTACAGCTGATAGCATTCACAGAAATAATAAGTGAATTAAGTTGTGACACAGATTATGAGTAGCAGATATTTGGCATGTGCCGAACTTAATAACAGGAATGATAAGTAGCTTGCATGGTTATTATAAACTTTATCAATAGCTTGCCTATTTAATTTTCCCCTGTGGATAGTCAAATGACTATATGTAAACTTTTAAAAATACTTTTATAATTTCCTAATTTTATGCAAAAAAGATAATGCTTTGGAATCACTTCTTCCTTTCCCCAGAGCGAACTTCGAAGAAAACATGACCGTAGTTTTTTTATATTCTTCTTTTGTGCTGTGGGTGAAGTTATTTGATATTCAGTGGCACAACTACTCGAGAGTTGACGTGGATTGCACCTCAGCCAAGTAACAACCAATGCGTCCTGCCTTTGACCAAAGACTCCCACTGGAAAGGCCATGCGAAAATATGAGAGTCCTTGTATGCCAAGTCCATAGTCAATGTAAAGTGCCCTAAAGCCAGGCAGCGAATCAGTTAGTTGCTTCTCCTTGCCAATTCGCACAGTTCCTTGTAGATTTCCGACTCTTTAAAGCGAGGGTACGAGCTGTTTTCCATCAGACTGAAGACTTTCCTCTGGGCCTTGACAAAACAGGTAGGAGTTGGCGTCTGAAGACTCTGAGCAATCGCATCCTTGGTGTGAAAATCCACATTGATCTGAAATTGAGCACATGAACATGACAGGTCAGACGTCTTAGTTAAGCAGATCATCAGCTCATAACTACAATGGTGCCTTAAGAGTCAATTTGCAATGGAAGACACTGAGAGAAAATGCTGAAAACAGATATATATATATATATATAACAAAATTTTTGTAAATGCTTGTGGTATTGATTGCACTGATGATATTAAAAAGAAATGTACCTCTTTAGAGGACTCGCTCTTAATGAATTCTTCATAGATTCTTTTGGCTTTGAAAGCAAGCTTGGAAGGAGACTGTATCTTTCTGAACTCTTCACACGCAAGCCAGAACTCAATGTTCTCCTCACAGAATTCCGACTTCAAAAATATCCGAAATGCCATAAGTCCGTCTGTGAGATTCAAAGTGGAAATTTTGGTTATCTTTACACGTGATGGCTCTGTGGACTTTGTCATTCATAAATCCCCAGTGCACGTTGCTGCCAGTCCTAGTTCACCCTGGTAGAACTTTTCATTTAAAATGTTATTTCAGATAACATTAGTATTGATGTGAGCCAAACAAGTACTCATACTTACATTTATGGGAAAGCAAACGGTCTAGTGACTCGGACCATCGATTTACTTCTTCAACAGTCGGCCTACATCGATGAAAAGATGAAGAAAAAAATTATTTGAGTTCAGGAATTGCTACATAAATAAACCTATAAAATTTTAGGGTTGATGCTTGGTTTCAAAATTTCAAATGTAGTTTTGTGTACCTGTACATCTGAGTCGCCTTCTTTGTCGAAGAATAATTCTGCAAAAAGAAACGGAGTCTGGAGCTCCAAGTCTTGCGTCTGGATAATTGAAGATGTGATTTATCAGTTTGGTGTATCTCTTAATGGCATGTTTCATACAAGCACAGCACACAAAGTTAAATTTGCTCTCCAACTATGCCTGTGCACACTTTTAATGCATGTTGTCCTATGAATAAACAGCATTAATAAGAGTTATCAAATATTTAATACTCAACCTCAACTTACTTGTTCTCTGTGCGAGATTCTGACAGAGCCTTCTCACAGTGTATGCATGCGGTGTCCATTTTTGTTGACCTAAACAAGTGTTCCCGATAGAAACCAGTCTGAAGGTTATGTGTCTTTTCTACTCAGCATTAAACCTGCCCTTTAAGGCTATTTATGTACTTTTTTATAATAGCCACTTCAGAGGCGGTCCTATTCATTTTTCTTCAGTCTGATTGGTTGCCATGTGTCAATACTTTTTATGTGGTGAACAAGAGCATATGTTATCCAGGGTTAAGTGGTGAGTCCTGCCTGAGGCAGGGTAAAGGTGGAACGGCTTCTTAACAGATAGGAGTTAACGAAGAACAAAGGGCTTCCTTTATTTTCTAATTATAGCTACCATTCCTGGCATAGCTCGACACATATTTGTTTGGGAGCAGTCGGTGATACTAGGACGTGAACGATTCGTGACACCATTATTTATTTTCTGTTTATTTTGTATGAGTCCACAGAAGGACGGCTTCTTTCACGTCAGCAATTGTGATGCGATGGTTAAATGGGCAGGGTGTCTAGCTCTGTTACTTTGTACTGCTAGGGTTGTGGGTTCAAATCCTGCTTCATGTGTGTGGATTTTGTCTGTTGTGTGTTAGAGCACGTGTGTCTGTGCCCTGCAATGAGCTGGCCCTCTGTGTGCCATAAGCTGCATGGGATACGGCATTTTGGACAATGGATGGATGTTAAGCAGGAAGTGTTTATGCCATAAACTCCAAAGTTGATTTGAACTATGTTGTTCAATGAGCAATAAATTTGTTTGACGTTTTATTTTTGCTCATTGTCCCTGAAGAGAACAACAGGTGCTAAACATATTTGGGACATATTCTGGACATTTCTGCAAGAGAAATCAGTAAGGTGTGTCTTCTTCATAGTTCATTAGAATTACGATCAGTCTAAAAATGGCACATCCGAAAATAAGCACTGCTAAAGATAGCACAAGGAATGTATTGTACGCAAGAGCCCAAAGTATGTGATTGTCTTCACTCTGACTGAACACTAAAGAAGGAGGATTCTACATGGAGATATTAGATTCAGTTGAGAACAATCTAGCAATAACTTTGTGCACAGGGTTTTAAAAGATGCCTTAAAAATTTAGAATTAATTATTTTTCTTAAAATCCATGCAGCATAGTCTTTTTGATGGCTTTTGGAAATGCAAACATGGCATCTTTGTGCAAACTAATAAAAGAGGTGTCTGTATTGATGGGCAGGTGGTGGTAGATTAATAAATGCTTTATTAGTTTAATTATTTGAGAATTCAGGGCAGTAATTGAAATTCTTTTTTTACTGCTACATTACTGTTCCACTGAGAGGAAATCTGCTGAAACTATGAAAGTGTGAACAGCGTTTATTCTCTGTTTGTTTTTCCATGTGGTGTCTGTAATTCCTCCCATATGGGTCCTGCAGGGTCATTTCATATGAACACATCCTAACGAACAAAAATGCCCCCGGCCGTATCTCGCAGATGCCAGTCGCCGACTCTTATGAAATTGCCGCCCGCTGTGCTGAAGAGTTTCAGCTGAGCTACGTAAGCATTGAGGAAATAAAAATAAGCTTGCAATCCATTAAGCTATGTCGAAACCTGTGGCCTGGTAAAACCAACGGCTGCGGTAAAATAGGCAAATAAAATCTCTCATCGCACAATGAGTGAGGTGAAAAAATCCTGCAAAACCTGGTAATGAGTCTGTGAGGCAAATTACATATGAGTCAGGCTACAATAACATGCTCATTCAATAAGAGATTGTCTATAGGCTGTGGTGTTCTCTGTGGCCGTGCCATTGGGTCAACAAGGAGTAGTATGCCTCTGTTTTCAAGTGTAAACCCAACTGCAGTTACTCCCAGTCACCTTCAGTCACATAACTGACCCTTGCACCAATTCAATTACTGGATTGTTATCCCTCAGTGCCTCTCTTGCCTTTTGCCGCCGATACATCTCACTTTTACCACAGCTGTTCACGTTGCACAAAAAAAGACAGAAAATTTCAAAAACCAAGGCCTTAACCTGTTATGTTAAAACACTGAATAAATGCATCTTTTGACATTTATTATAAATGCACATTAATTTCTGTGATTCTGAGAGCCTCCATGGATTCCCAGCACCCGGGAAACTGCAGCCCCGTTCCCAGAGCTCCCGTCTTCTGGCAGGGTGATACTTTAATCCGAGAGTGACAGACTGGAAAGGTGGAGATGAAAGTGAAAATATTTATAGTGTGGTCACTCTGCAAACAGCGGTGTAGTGTACAAACCTACCTTTGTGAGCTCCTGGTTTGACACACCACACCCTTATGCTGCTCAGCCCTGTGCCTGACCGTCGCCATCACAAATTCTGGACATATGTGACTGAGGACAGAAATCTCAGCCCTGAGTCAAACATTCATGCTGTGAATAAGAATCTTTTGAGCTCTTTTTTTTCCTTCTCTCCATGACGTCTTGAACAATGACACCAGATCAGCTAAGCTGATATAATAGTGTAATATTGCATAATTGTACAGTCTTACCAAACTGGTCCCGGCCACATTTGCCATAGTGCTTGTTAGGTCCACAGAATTACTGATGCTGCTTGCTAATTTACATTTCTTTTTGCATTCATTTGGGTGGGTGTGAAATAAATAGGCCTCGTAATTTCACAACAAGACCGAATACCAGCTGTATTTTTAAATGGCAGCTTTTTGTGCAAAACCAAATCGAGTCTCGCACCGGCAGTCAGGTTTCCAAAGAAAAAGCGGGACTTGTGATCTGCTGGGAAGTGCAGTGTGGTTCGACCTGAATATGTCACGAGGGTAGAGGTGTATGACAAGAGTCTTGGTGCTTCTGAAACAGTTTGCTTATTCTGGTTGTAGCAGATATGCTACCTCAGTTCTCAGTGTGTCAAAATATGTGGATATTTTATGTGGCAGAATTGGTTTGCATGGCAGGCATTTTATGCAGATCCAGTTATAGCTACATGTATACATAAGTTTGTAAGTTTAAAAAGTTTGGTTTCCAATGTATTGTGCCAGCTTTCTTCCTGAGATGTAAATCAACAGCCTTCTGGTGAAGTACATCATGAAGTTTACATTTACAGAATTTTCGGGATCACAGTGTTTATTACTGACTATATAGTGTTAGTGTAACAGGGAGTATCAGGGTAGTATCAGGTGCTATACACCCCCAGGTTTGCAGGTTCAAATCCCACCCCTGCTGTGTGTGTGAGGAGTTTGTATGTTCTTCCTGTGTCATGTGGGTTTCCTCCAGGTACTCCAGTTTCTTGGAAGCATCTGCCCTGTGTTGGACTGGCATCCCGTCCAGAGTGAAACCCCAGCTTTTTGCTTTCTGGGATAGGCTCCAAGCCCCTGACCAGGATCAGTGGTTGGAAGACATATCGATGGTCAATTAAATATCGTTAATCTCTCTGCGCAAATGTGGAGTTTTACGACACGAACTTTTACGTGGAACATACGATAGATCTTTCTTGCATTTGTTAGTGGGCAAGCACAAAACGGATTTGCATTTTTCAAACACTGGACACTGAAATGAAAATTCCTGTTGCTATAAATTCCCCCTGAGCTGTTCTATTATTAACATTATTCAAATATAAATAAAGCCACATCTACCCAGAAAGGAAACTCCATGCATTTACTGGGGTTCATGTGCCGGCTTGTAATTGTTTGGGTCAGCGGATGACCTAAAATGTTATGTGGGGTTAGGTGGCTTCCTTTCCAAATACTTAACTGCAATAAAAAATAATTGGGTGAGCTGTAATGAATGCGCAACATTACAGGGACTTTCTGCTGCTGGGACCTGCGAGGTGTGTAATCGTCATTTTTAAGGGGGTATTTTACAGGGCAAAAATTGCTCATTACGTGCAGAAGCTGTATTCCAGTCATCAAGTTATGTATTATTTGAAACAAATGATGGCTAAATTATACAGAAATGAGTGTAAAAATTCAGTTGTTAAATAAGACATCTTTTTCCACTGGGTTTGCCTTGTAGGTTTGGTGTAGTGCGATGCACCAATGGAATTTAAGCAATTAAGCATTAAGCATTGGTTCAGCTGCTACCATATAGTAGTAAAAAGCAAAATTGCTCATTTCAACATCTATCCATATATTTTCATTTATTGTTCACCCAGTCCAAGATCACATTGATCCTGTAGACTCCTCCAGGAAGCACCCAGCACAATGCAAGTAGCCTGACATTCATCAATTATAGACACAATATTAACATTCTTTAGTGCCAGTATGTCTTACGTCTACAGTGCTTGAAAGATCGGCCGGTAAACCTTATGTATGCAACTAGAAAACCTGTGGCTCATGCTGCTGATGTAGGTACGATTTAACCATTACGACCATTGCACTGGGACTAAATAGTGAAGATACCAGCCATGTTAAATTTCAAAGCATCTGTTTTTGAAGTTTATTACCCCTTTCTCACGACAGTATTACCATACTGACGTAGCTCTCAATCTTCAATGTCAACAGCTTCACTTAC
Organism: Gymnarchus niloticus; assembly: GCA_009936485.2. NCBI lineage: Eukaryota > Metazoa > Chordata > Actinopteri > Osteoglossiformes > Gymnarchidae > Gymnarchus > Gymnarchus niloticus. The sequence continues at coordinate 6,545,628 of JAACJT020000036.1, forward strand.
AATAATTGTCAATCATATGAGAAACTGAAACTCGACGCTTCCTGTTTCTCAGCTGTGCATCCTGCAGAAAACCCCAGAGATTTTTGACACGATACATAAATATTTTTTTTCTCAAGCAAACACGTGCATGTTTTTGAATCTCAATATTGGTTCATAAATAATAAGCCATTTCTCATAAGATGTGCGGCTTTCAGGTACTGAACTGTGGTCACTCAATTCATCTGAAAAAGGTCTTAAAAAATATCTTTTTAGGAAGCCATCTTGTTCTGGAGCCTGTCTTGTTGTCTTTTGACAAATCCTCTTCTGAGGATCTCATAAACATTACCAAAAGTTTTTAATTATTTTCTTCATATCGCTATCTTAAAACACTAATGATGAAAAAAAACAAAGCCTCAACACTATATCTATGTGGACAGACATGCATTGAATTGTTACATTTCCCATTCGTTCAGAGGTACACACTTGATGAAAGCCATTTAATAATACTACCATGCATTGCATGCACTAGATCTCACCAAAGCAGGGCTCAGAATCATGTGGCCATGCCAGCTCTTGCAGTATAAGCCTAACTCACAATCTCATGCTGACTAATGGTGCCAGCTCCACAGCATGTGAAAAAGAAGTAGCAAGCTTCGCAAAGAGAGAGCCAGGGCAGGATTTGGAAAGTGCAGCCTCAAAGAATGAGGTAGCCTAGCAAAAAATCCATCCCGTCTGTAGTGAGAACAAATGATCAGAAGGAAAAATCCACTGGAAAAAAAAACTTCCAGTGAGGGCGGCATGACGGTTCACTGGCTAGCACTCACACCTCCAGGGTTGCAGGTTCGAATCCTGGCTCTGTGTATATGGAGCTTGTACGTTCTCCTTGTGCTTTTCAGGTATTCTCTTAGTACTCCAGTTTCCTCCTGCAACCCAAAGACATACATTGTATGTAGGCTAACTGACATGTCTAAATTGTCCATACTTTATGAGTGCATGGGTGACATCCAGGGTGTCCCCCATCTTGTGCCCAAAAGCAGCCTGGGATAGGCTCCAGGGCCACCGTGACCCTGAATAAGGTTAAGCAGTTTGGAAAATGGATGGATAGTCATCAACAAGTTATGTATACTGATGTGATTAATTACTTTCATTTAACTGTACCATTTCGTATGATGCCCCTGAATAATTTTTCATTTTAACTGTTTATTTCTAATAAAATTTAATTTGCTGTATTGAACTCTTGAGAGAGGCAGGCCCATATTAAGTTAATTTTACTATCTCTCAAGTCACATTGCTATATTTAACCATATTCATCTTAGAGAAAAGAAACTACATTTTTTTGTCTGGTATTACTATATTGGAGCGAATGAGAGTACTGCTTGTCTGTCAGCTTGCGCATTCTCCTTTTGGTATTTGAATGCGTATCAGGTCATTTGACTTGCTTACGTGATATGAATGTGGTTGCCATGGTAAGGCAGAATGAAAATAAGGAAGCCCTAATGGAAACTCTGGGCGTGTTGCTGCAGCGCTTTGAAAATACTGATGACATTTGCTGGAGTGCACAGTCCAGACCTGTACAACACCAGACACTTCCCCTGCAGACTACAGCCACAGTCTGCCCTTAGTGAGAAATGGAAAAAAGAAAAAAAAATCCCGCCAAAACAGAGTTCATTGACAGTTATGAGCTGGAGAATGATTCAGCTTTATTTATTGTTTCAGTGTGTTAATTTAAGGTAACATCGAACATCCAGGAGAAATAAATAGAACATATACTTTGACATTAAACAATAAAAATGCACATAAAATCCAAAACAAGCTTTCATTTCCGTCTGTCCATACGTCCAACTTCTGACCACTTGTCTCATAGAGGGTCACAAGAAAATGGTCATATTATATCATCATTATTTTTACATAACTGCATATTTTTTCATGGTTGCTTAATAACTAGAAATTAGGTACACAATACATCTGTGAGGAATGGCTACCACACAAAATCCCCTGATAATGCTGCATATCTCCAGTCAGTTAGTGCTGAGTAATTGTATTTTGCAGTAATTTAGCATTACAAAAATCCATCCATCCATCCATCCATCCATCCATCCATCCATCCATCCATCCATCCATCCATCCATCCAAATGCAAAAACAAAAACAACATATATACTGTTGGTTCTCTTATTAGCTATGCACACACAGCCTGGAATATATGTTAAATGCCACAATTTTATCGGTCGCTAGTTTACCCCAAAGTTGTGCACGTGTAAGTGATAACCAAGAGAGACCGTGTAAATGATCTACCACTACTCCAAGCAACTACGAGATGACTTTTTGTATTAGTCGCAAGTTGAGATTCGTTTCTTTTCTGCGGACTTCATAACTCCTCCACTGGGGAAGCCTGGATGCTGGGTTCCATATCCGTCCTACTTGTCTCAGGGTCTACCTCTTGATATAAGTGAGGTTCCTGTGTCCATTTTGCCATGTTTGAGTTATGCCACCCTGCTTCTTTGTTGGAAATCCCAACTATTACAGTCCAAATCCAGCACTAGGATCTTTCTACTCAGCTCCTTACATATTCCATAGATTCCAACAGAGTCCTGTAGATATCTGACCTAAGAAACCTGGGGTAGGAGTCTCTCTCCATTAGTCCGTATACGATCTTTTGAGCTTCGTCGAAACAGCAAGTGGTTGGTGTCTTCATGTTTCTTTTTATTGACTCCCGTGTCTGATGATCGATATTAATCTGGACAAGAAAGGGCAACGGGAACATCGTCAATGTTCTAGCTCATTCACCCATGTGCTGCAAAGGACGTTGCATGCATCAAAAAGGCCACCTTTTGACGGTTAAAATGTACCTCTTTTGGTGACTCTGTCTGGATGTACTGCTCGTATATCTTCTTTGCCTTGGAGTTCATTTTCACCGAAGACTTGATTTTTTTGTATTCTTCACATGTCAGCCAGAATTCAATGTTCTCATCACTGAATTCAGACTTCAGGAATGCATGAAACATAGCCATTCCATCTGAGGAGAGATTATGGTACTTTGTCAGATCGTAGCTAGTACAATATATTATCGTAATTACAGTATTGCCGACAACCGGTTTTTTCAGCATAAATACATGTTGAGTATTTGCTATGAAAATCAGTTTTTAGGTAAAATATTTGACAATAACAACAATAAAAAAACAAACATCAGTATTTAGGTTCATTTGTGTGAGGCTTACATTTTGATTCAAGAAGCTTGTCCAATGACTGAGACCACAGGTGCGTCTCCTCTGGGTTTAATCTGTAAATTACGTAAAAAAGACCACCCGTTAGTGGCCGGTGTGGGTTGACTACACTCAGTCGTAGGGCACCTCTGCTGTACTTACTTTTCAGAAGGGGCCTTGTGGAAAAACATGCACTGCAGGTGACAGACTAAGTTCTTCCCTCTGAGGACAGACGAATGAAATGAATGAGTTTCCAAATACACTCTTATTGTTACCTTAAAAATGCACAACAAATGAATACCTCACAAATTCCTATGCGAAAAATGCTTCATTACTTGCTTAACTTAAAATTTCATTATAATATGGTCTAATCAGTCAATACTTTAGATGTAATTCCTCTAAGTCATAGGCAGTACTGTATTTTTTACAGCGATTGGCCATAAACTCACAGAGATTTGGTCTTCTTCTGGTCTTCTGCTATCATGCTGAGTTGCTACAAGTCCTTGGATTGCTGAAATCGAGCTGAGTATGTGATGGAATTGGAGGCTTTCACTCCACAGCAATAAATGTGACCTCTCTGTTTCGTTCTCCACGCAAACTGCTCAAGCTTCGCTTTTTTATACTGAAGCCTAGGCAGAGGAAACCACAGGAAAAAGAGGAAGTGAAGTCTTTCTCTCCGTTTTTTGACTGGGCTACGAACGGCCCTGCGTCAGAACTAGCGTAACTGTACCTTCTCTGAGCTTGTTTGGCTCGTTAGATGTTCACAATGGGGCGCGTAGATGCAAATGTGACTGTGGAAGCCACAGAACAAACACGCAAATGCTGACCTTTTACTACTTCACTATTGTCAAGAAATGCTGCAGAATTGTGTTTTTGCATGCAGTCCCGATGACTTGGATATTTTCAGTGTTTCATGAAACTATACCATTGCTAATATTGTGTTCATTACTTCAGCCTTCACTGTCAAGTCACCATGCAATAATTTTTAATGAGCTTTATATTTACCAGCTTGTTTCTGTTTTTGGTAGCAATGTTCATTCAAGGCAGCATAAACTGATTTTTCCCTCATCGCATCATGCGCTGCATTCATGCATGCTCAGAAGACAATGGAAACCTCCCGTCTCCTTTTGGCTTGCGGCTCAGAAGTCTGGGGTGTAACATTGCTCACTTCCCCTTTGCTGCCATAGTGATAGATTCAGTTGAGGAAAACAGCGCCAGATTGGGCGATAAGGTAATATGCTTTTTTTCATCTGCAGCTGCAAGAGGAACTTAAGGGACCGTGGGAGACCACGAAGAACTGGGCCATTAGTCATGGCTCAATTGTACTTAATCAATCTCCCCACTGGGCAGTATTTAAGGGGCAGTTAGGGCATGTGTAAAAGACGGAGCAGACAAAATCTTAATGAAGTCTAGTGGTTGTAAAACTAGAGCAGGTCTGTTTGGGATGGTGGAATGGTGTTGTACCTTTGATGAAAGTACTTAACCTCAAGTTCTACTGCACAGATTTACTTCTGTACAAAAGCTTAGCTACTTTACATGGTGGTAGAGCAAAGTAAGTAATGTTGCATACTACCGGTCAAAAGTTTGAGAACACCTCAGTTTTTCTTCATATTTAATCAGTTGAAATACAACGAATGACCTAAAATGGTGAAAAGGTAAGCACTAAACTGCCAGATATTTCAATTTAAAGTTTAGGTTAGCAAAAACTAAAAAAAGGAAATTTCAGAATATTACAAATGGGCCTTCTTCAGGGAACAGCTAATAGGTTACAACCTACAGATGTTCTGCAGCAATGGAAGTAAATGAAGCCTTGCAAGTTGAAGCAAACAGTTTGCACAGGTGTCCCAACTTCTGTGGATTACTTAAAAGCTGCCAGTCTGTCTTAAAGCAGAGTTGGGACGGACTACACCTGCTGTTGCTACACCTGCTGAAGTACTACTTAACAATATCACACTGTAGAAAGTTGTCAATACCAGTGATAATGGCAAGAAAACGGCAATTAACAAATGAAATGAGACAGAGAATTTTCACCCTTAGAAGTGCAGGCCTTTCATTTAGTAAAATTGCAAAAAAAAAAAATCAAAGTGTCAGCGAGTACGGTGTCCTATGCAATCCGAAAGGCAATTGGAAACTGGAAGAAGGTCTGATAGGAAGAGATCTGGCAGACCCAAAGTCACAACCAAATCAGAAGACGAGTTTCAAGCACAGTGGTCAAAAAAGCAAGTTTCAGTTTCTACAGTGAAGAGGAGACTTTGTGTTGCAGGTTTGACAGGGCGAATGGCAGTAAGAAATCCATTCCTTAGAGGACAAAATATGAAAGCGAGGCTTGCCTGGGCAATGAAATACTGGCTGTGGACTACTACAGAATGTAAGAAGGTCTTGTGGGCCGATATATCGAAATCTGAAATCTTTGGCTCATCATGCAGGGTGTTCGTGAAAGGATGGTTCCTCAATGTGTGACGCCAACTGTCAAACATGGAGGAGGAAGTCTGACGGTCTGGGGTTCATCTGCTGAAGGGAGAGTTGGTGACTTGCTCAGAGTGACTTGCATTCTGAATCAAAACTGTAACCACAGCATTTTGCAACACCACACAATACCTTCTGATCTGCGTCTAGTAGGCCAGGGGTTCATCCGACAGCAAGACAATGACCCAAAACATACCTCCGGCCTACATCAAAACTACATTAAAAGAAAAGAACAAAACATGGAATGGCCAGCAAAGTCTCCAGACTTAAACCCCATTGAGTTAGTTTGGGATGAACTGGACAGAAGGGTGAAAGGAAAGCAACCTACAAGTGCAATACATTCGTGGGAACTTCTGCAAGAGTGTTGGGAAGATCTTTCTGACCAGTATTTGATTTCCCTTATAGAAAGAATGCCATGTGTGTATGACTGTTATATCAGCACAAGGTGGCTACTCTGAATCCAAAATTTGAACAAAAATTTGTACACTTAATGATTCCTTGACTTTTTTTTTGCCATTGTTTATTTGTTCTATGCCTTGATTTCATGAAACATTAAGACATTAAACTGCATGCATAAAAACTGAAAAAACGGAGGTGTTCTAAAACTTTTGACCGGTAGTAGAAGATGAGTCCATGGAGCTAAATAACCCAATTTTTACACATTAATGAGTGAAAAGTTATATTTTGGATAGTTATATGGTCCAAACAGCCATACCTGCTTCATTATTGTGAAATTGCCATGGGCTGTAAAAAATAAATAAATAAACAACAAAAAAAACAAAAAACAAAACAAGACTGCTCAATGAGTACAGTGAGGCCTTAAAGTATGTGCTTTGGACAAATGAATAAAAAAATGAATGAAAAGTAAAGTAAATGCTATTCAAGCTTCTCTCCATTGACCGTGTCCAGAATTTCCACCATTGTGGGTTTTAAAGCCATTGTGGCATTAAAAAAAAATCACAAGGTCACACTATTGACAAATAAACACTTTTAAATGGCTTGCGTTGGCTCTGATCACTAATCAGACACACATTTCAGGCAGAAAGTTTTCTCTGTAGTTACTGAACATCTAAAATCATCCTTTTAGGTATCAGTATTTGGGAATGTGCAAAGAGATCAAACCAATCTATATTAAAAGAAATCAATCCTGACTGTTCATTAGAAGGACAAATAAGGAAGATGAAGCTCAAATATTTTGGGC
>JAACJT020000036.1:6554782-6577490 GCA_009936485.2 Gymnarchus niloticus
GGACAGGGCGGCCTGGCGTGCTGTGGTTCATGGAGTCGCGAAGAGTCGGACACGACTGCGTGACTAAACAACAACAATTTGGGAATGTTTCATCTGAAGAACACACCCAGGGATCGTCACGTCTGTCCATCGTTTTTTTTTGCATTTTCAGTCCATCACGATCAAAAGGAATTGGACAACATGACAGTGAAATGACTTTCTTCATCCCATTTAAAGTAATCAGTGCATATTTGGAGAAAAGGTACGCTATTCATTTTTTTCCAGTGGTGAAATCATGAGAGTAAAATAGAAGGAAACAATTTATGCTTCATGGACCTTTGACAATAGTTTTTATGATTATAGCTTCCCTCTGTGTTGCTAACTATAATAAAGCAGGTTCATTACTTAGAGCCCACTGTACAGTTTATACTGTACCTGACCTCAGTGAGCTCACTTCAGCATCAGCAGACTCCACCTTACAGTCCTGTGTCTGTTACCATGTACTTCAGAGATGAATAGAACACAATGGTACATGTAGCTGCTTCAAAACAATCTGCTCTCATTCTGTTCAAAGGCTTGAGTGGCCAGTAATTTTAGACGCGGTTCTGTCTGTCCGTCCATCCATCCAACATCTTCCCATTGCTAATCCGACAGAGTGTTGCAAGGAACCCAGGCAACACGGGGCATAAGGCTGGGGAAACACCCTAGATCAGACACGGGTCTTCAAATGTATGCCGTTGCGTCAGAGTTGGCCCATTAGATTGAGTTCCATAACCAGTGTGTGACACAGTCATTTTTGTCATAAACGGAAGATCCATGCATATCCATGCATACATCAATTCCTACTTTTTTAATACCGGCCTCGATTGTTTCTCGGGCGTTTTATTATGACAATGACATTTTCGTGTTGGGTCATGCTTAGTCTGAAACGAACAATCTTTTGCATACAGCAAACTGACCGTGGATGATTGGACTTTAAAAATGGGAACAATGGGAAGAAGTGTCATGTGACCAAGCAAAACATGTCAACAGAGTGGCTGAGTGTTTGAGTGTGTGGTGGGGGAGGTCCCCCAGTATTTCTCTCTGAAGCCTTCGGAACTTCCCCCTACATGCGAGACCAATCAGCGCGAGATTGTGTCCAACCCCACCCTTGGTCTGGTGCTTCTCACCCAATTCAGGGTGGCACCTTCGAGAAACCGCAGGGCTCTACTGAAAGAAGCAGGTGCTCTCTTTACCAACTGTGACATCCTGGTGTCTCTGCCTCAAAGGCCCGACTGCTAGAACATTCCCACGAATCACACAGGCTCTGAGCTCACGTCACAGACACCAAACGTGTTTACCAGCTGCTCGACAGAAATGTTAAATTCAAACGAACAAACATTCACTGATCGGAATAAGGGCTCAAATATATATAAAAAAGTTGCGTACCGAGTGTAGCACTCAGAGAGATACTAAAGGGGATTTACACTAGAGATATTGCTTACAATGTAGTACACATAGCTAAGTACTTGAAAAGCAATATTTTGCTTTTAATCACAACTATGGTGATTAAAAAAGTAGAATTCCCACACATCCGGAAAGATGCAAGGTACAATTCATTGTTCTGTTGGAGCATTCACATTTCTTCATTTGCTGAATGTGAGGTAATTTTGAATTTTGCTCGAGCGTCTGAAGGTTTACAAATCTGAGAATTTCAACTGTCACACACCAGAGTATAAAATGAAAATTAAAACCTGACTTGGAATAACTTTGATAATGCAATGAACTTGTGAGAAATGAGGAAAACATTCACTTATGAATAATAATTTATTCATCCAGGAAAACCGGTGTCTGGTATATATGAAAATCATAAATGCTATGCGTGTAAAATGGGGGCCACCAGCCAGGTTCAATCGATGAAGAAATAACCTCCCAAAGACCCATATCGTCAGCTTAGGACCCCAGTGCAGGTCTTGCTTTGGCTTTGACTAATTCACGTCTGATGTTATTTCCATAGTACACTCACACATACTCAGTGAAGGCGGCTGGAAATGCTAACATGAATACAACATGGCTAGTGTTTAATGATCCCAGATTATGCTGGCCTTGAGGTACAACCCCCAACATTACAGTAAAACCATGCTCGCTTGTGAATCAGTAGTCTACTTTCTTTTTTGAAGGGAAGTGTGATTTTACCATACCAAAGACATCTGCGGAAAACCTCAAAAGGGAAACTTTAATCTGGGCAATTCATGTGATGCAGTGATTAGTCAATCAGGAGTCCTCAGCAGACCCCGGGGCCAACCCAGAACACTCTGGAGAGATTATATCTCTCGACTGGCCTGGGAACACCTTGATGCCCCCCGGAGGAGCTGGAGAGGGGGTCTGGGCATCTCTGCTTAGACCGCTGCCCCTATGACCCAGACCTGGTTAAATGGTGGATAATGGATGGATGGAGTCTTCAGCAGATAGCAGTTGTTTTTGCAGTTTGCTACTTATCGCTTTTTTGTTAGTAGTTTCAGTATCAGCTGTCCAGCTGGGATGAGGAGCAGAGCTCAAACTTGCCGATTTCTGCTCCTAGAAGCTTTTCTCCACGACTGGGAACGATTACGCTATGACAGGAATGACGATTCTATCACGGCAATTAGGGTTAGAAACCCTAAACATTTAGGCCAGGCCTTTCTATTTTAAAGTAAATGGGACAGAATGAGGTGTTTAGACAAGTTACGTTGCTGATCTGCCATGATATGAAGTGAGCGTACTTTCAGCAATCATATCATAGTGACGTGAGGCAATATTACACTGAATATGGGGCAAAATTTCTCTTTTCATGAACATGAATAAAACATGCATCTCACAGCATGTAAAGAGCACGCTTCGTTTATAGGGCAAATCATTTTTTCACTCAACCGTCAACCATGATGTGCAGTCATCAATTTGCCAAGAGCAAAACAAGTACGGCATGAATCGTGTTTTTATGCGACATAAACAGAAATGCGTAGTTTATATGTGCTGTAAAACCAAACACTCGTTCCTTTCGCCAGCTTATGTAGTAATAGGCAAACGAAATAGCAGAAGACTGTCGCTTGAGCCACACCCGTTGTTTTCCACTGGCTCAAATTCACCTGGTAGATTAATCTGCTAACCGTGCGGAGAACCGGTCGTTCATTCAACAAACTGGTCTGGCAGAATTCATGTACAAAGAATTGCTCACTGTGTACATTGCAAACAGCTATTTAAAGCCATTAATCCAGCCTTTATTGTACTCTGAAACCAATTATATTGCACCAAGCTGTAAGGAAAAACTATTTATAGAACAATGCAGGTTCCTTGCAGTGGGTTCTATTTTTAGATGGAGCTTTTTAGTGCTATAACAGAAGGTCAAAGTAGTTCTATGGCATTGTCTCCTTGATTTCAAAGAACCTTGAGTTATGAATTGCATTTTAGTGACTTCCGGTCCGTGAACAGAATAACTTCTTTACATAAATGTGACACTTCACAATGTCAGGTGAGACAGCAGTCACGGCAAAATGAGACAACAGATATATTTTATTTAATTAAATCGATTAATTTATTGTACAAAGCAAAACATTTGTGCATTGAGAGGGACAATATTTTTAGTCCTCCCTTCCGATGGCTCAACACGGTTATTGCATAAAGACGAGGTGAAATTAGGATTTGAATATTAATCCAGAGTAAAGATGATAGCATGGGCAATTGGTAATTTTACAATTTAGCAATGAAAGCAGAAGGAAACAAGTCATCATTCTAATTAAGGCCCCCTCATACCCTTACCTTCACCCACCTCCACCCTTCAGAGGACCCACACTTTCCTACATATTCAAGTCTAGGAGGAAACAAAAAAAAACATTACAATCAAACATAAAGGAAAAGACTGACTATTTAAAAACATGCTGGGGAAATGTCACCTCAGAAAGAACTTCCCACTTCATGAGCCTCAGACACCAAAACCATTATTAAATCATTTCATTTAAGAAATGACTTCACAGTTAGACTAAGACTATTGCTTTTGTTAGTGTCAAGCATGACCTTCTGTACAAGCCTTCACAATAGTGAATGGACAAGACAGATGACAGAAACTGAACCTATGACTTACAGAAACTCAGAGAAGGACAGGAAACCTTGCTTGTTTTTTTTTTTTTAATCTTAAATCATTAACATGGGAAAGTACAAAAGCACACTGTAGATGTAAATTTTAAAAAGTCCCTTTCTGTTCTGCTGCTGTCAAGTGGAATTGGGGCTCGAGTAGATGGCAGGCAGCTGTCACTGTGTGAAAGCTGCAAGGTCGAGTCGCAGGACAGGGCTGTTGTACCCTTGAGTGACTTGTTTATCCTGAAGTCCTTCAATAAGCTATTCTCCTCCATAAACGGAGATGAAAAACTACAAGCTGCTTTGAATAAAGAACTTCTGTGGGTTGCATAAATGTGATGTTTTGTAATATTTTATCATGCATTAACTTGGTGTACAATTAATGCAGATGCGAGCAGTCTCCTTATGCCTAATCAGTTGAAAATCTACCTTTGTAACATGGTCTGGATTAACATAGCTGAAGCTGGCATCACCATCACTCGTGTTCACACCGACCTCGATAATTTGGTTTGATAATCAGCTAGACAGAATGCAGCTGGTGTCAAGCTCACAGAGAGACGCATTCTTGATAAAGAGGCATGTTCTGGAAAGATATGTCAGCCAGGTAACGCCCATGTGGAGGACCGCAGATGCGAAAAAGATACGATTACATAGCTGACAGTTCTGACAAGCTGGCGGCTTACAAATAAACATTTTTACCGCAGTTCTACAATTCACCATAATTCCTGATTTTTGAGCTATGACATCTCCTGAAAACTTTCAAACTTCAACAACAACAAAGAAATTTTGGGAAGTTATTGTTAATTTTACATGCTTTCTGTTGTACTGTATTGTATTGTATTTGAAGTTTATCAAATACAGTACGATAACATGACTCACCAGCTTTACTGATCATAGGCTCTGTGCTTTAAATAACGTGGCTATATGATTCAATAATACATACGATTACGTGACTAAAGAACCATTTTAGTGAAAACGTTCTAAATCCTTTACTGACCAGTAAGGCATAATTTTAACATAATTCTGTGTGATTCTTTTCCTCATCGTTTTCCCATTTGTAGCCAAACCAATTTCCCCATTATGAGAAATCTTTTTCTAAAATTTGCCTGGGCTCATTCATGGGTCACTGGAAGTTGCACATAAGCCTTCAGTGTTAGGAAATAATTATCCTCTTGAAATTATGACACGGAAAAAGGATGCACACATTGCACACTTCAGATGTTTCAAAATGTTTCTAAATTCTTCCGGAATTCTTTATATTCATTGTATTTCAGTGTCACATATTAGGAGTGGAGATGAGTGCATTCAACAACCAAAGCATCAGCCTTCGGCTCCAGGGTCCTGCCGGTCCGTTTGGAGCCAGACTCGCTTTTGGATTTCCTGCTGGGTCATGTTCATGCACGGGGAGATGAGGAACATGTTAGGTGATATGGCCAGGTCCTACGATGGTGGCGCCCGACTCCTAACGGAAATCTCATGTATCACTTTTCCCCAATAGGGTGCAATTACCTATGCCGGCATGCTGTGGGGTGGAAACGTCGGGAAGGGAGCATAAATATGGACATATTTATAAACAATATGTGTATGTAATTACAATCCACTGGTGCTGTAGCCTTTAGGAATGAAGCAGCTTTTTCTGTGTGCAAAATCTGATATTAAAAAGAGCTGGGATCTCAGTTTACTTCCGTGCAAACTTGGTAAATATGCTGTTATATTGTAATGTTGTCAAAAAAACAAAAAGGCCACAGCATTAATTCCCTGGTGAAGTGACATATGCAGTGATTTGTGTTTTTATTGGTATGTTTTACAATGAACCTTGATCTTCCTATTTACCTGACAATTTGATTAACCGCTTTATGGTAATGTATATTGTTTTTTGTTACCCTGTATTGCAATATATAATGGAGCATGTCAGGCTAATACATTTTAATATAGAAAATGTCCTTCTTTGGACCAATAAAGCCTGTCTTTCTGTATGTCTGTCTGTCTGTCTGTCTTCTTTTCACTGTAACCTTAATTCATTGTTTTCCTTCAAGCTGGATGTCTCTGAACCCACCAGAGTACATGATTTTAATTTTATTCTTCTAAATGATAAATTATAAATGCATTTACTACTGTGCCATGAATATAAATTTACCAGCTGCTGTTGTATCTCGGCAGCAAAACTATCCCATGCATACAAAGTAATTTAACAGCATTTTGACTCGCAAATGGAGTCTCTGTAGGAAAGCTCGCTGCCACACAGCTCCAGGGAGTCAGAAGAACTGGTGAAAAAACTACTGACAACTACTGACAACAACTATGTTGTTCCGAGCTTCTAAATTCGTGTGCAGGTGCCAGTTGATGCTCAGCTGTCTTAACCATGATTCCCTCCATCATCTGCCTTTTAAATTCCTAGGATCATTACGTATAAAGATGAATGTGGGCGGATCAAGGGCCGTTTAGAGCTTTTAAGATTATGTTGAAACAGATATAATTTATTATTAGTACCACCAAATTTTAGCTTAAAGTTTAACTTTATATTTTTATTTATATAAATAAACCTTCGCTTGATAAAGCCGCGGGAAGATGATGATAAATGACTACTTTAATTCTGTGTAAATAGCTACTTATGGCTAATCATTTTCTCATTAGCTTTTCTCAATCACTTTCCATTCTCGATGCCAACCTTAAATGAATTTTTCCAAACAGACAAAGCATTGTCCCCAGCAAGTCTCAGCCGTGATGTCCTCACAGTCAGCCTGTACCCGTTGCTCTGCCTCAGCCATGACGTCCTCACAGTCAGCGTGTACCCGTCTTTCTGCCTCAGCCATGACGTCCGCACAATCAGGCAGTCAGACTGACAACATGGTCTACAGTCACGGCCCATATTACATTTGGCACTCTAGGATGCCATTGGCCTCCCCTCCCTCTGTACCTCCTTCCCCTTCAGGCACTCCCTTCTCCCTTGCTATACCATGCACTTGAACACCTATTCTAAGTTCTCAACCCTGTCGTCCACCTAAGTTCAGCTCCATTTTCAGGTTCAGTGCTCCACACTGTACCCAGAGTGACTCAAGCGCAGCATATGTTCTTGAGTGTAATTTGTAGCAGGACATTCATCCGTGGGATGACAATGACTACGTGACTTAATTTGTTTTCCAAGGAAAATCACTTTACTTATGAACTGATTGAACATGTACTCATACCTCACACATTTGTCATTATTGATGCATTTCTCATCTGTTTAATCAAAACAGATTGTATATTCATCATTGTTAATATATGTCCTCACTCGTGCTGATGTAGTTGAGCTTCAGATTAATTACTGTTTGCAGAACTCTTTACATGTGCAACATTTATAATTCTATAAGGGGCGAGGCTAGTATTGAAATGCTTGTTGTGTGTGCTTTAACATTAGCGATTTGTGTGAATGAATGAAAAACGATGAGAGCACCGCATTAGAATACGCCTTTGCTGTGGGGATGTGAGGAACTCTCTTTGGAGACTAGCGTTTGTGGTGTGTGAAATGTGCAATAGCGACAGAGAAACACGGTAGTACAATTTCCGTTTGCGTTGATCTTGGTCATAATTAGCAATTTCCTGTAGAGCTCCGTCTTGACCGAGTATCATGTTGTGACATAATCACGAAAAAAAAAAAATCTTACAAAGCAGGGGTCAAAAATTCAAAGCCCAGCCTAAAGGGCAACGTAATTCATTACACAGGAAAAGCCCAGAAGCTTTTAAAGATGATACAGAGGAGGATGTGCTTCAGAGTGATAGAGTGGGCTCTTGACTTGGAAACTTTTTCATAATTGGTGTACGATAATTGTCTAACTTATGTAATACGATTAAAATTAAATGAATAGAAACACAGTATAATGGCAGAAGTATCACATTTTAATGCACTTTCTGTGTATGTGTCTTTCTATATGGAGACATTAAGTGAAATTCACAAACATTCCTCTATTTTACCACCTCAACTAGATGCTGGGGGTGTCTTGGTTCACCCACTGACAATGTGACATAACGTTTAATCAGAACTGCTAGTTATTGTCTATGTAAATGCAATATAACTCACCTTGGGGTTGCTAAGACCACAGAAACCAATGCCTATATTTCCCATATTGTGGTCTTTCTGGTACTAACCACAGAACCCCCCCCCCCCACACACACACACACACATACACCCCAACTAAAATAATAATGACAATAAGATCTCAAGCAATTAAAAATGTTGTTGAGATATGGTGCTTATATAATATTGATTACATTATTGAAACAGGCCTTTTTATCAAGCAGAAAAGCAAACAGAGGAACAAATATCCAGCATCAATGAACTATACAGTTGCTGACCACTTCTGCTCCTGTGTCACAAGGAGTTACAATGTCACCTGAACAGTCACATGCTCCTTTGTCAAGTGAATCGGAAGTGAAAGCCTATCGTGTTTTCTTTGTCTTTAACATACCCCTTCCTTAAATATCATTTTGAAATATCATGTAACGAATGTCTGTTGGTTGAACTTTCTTTAATTTCACCATTTAAATATCTCATACCACTTAAAATGGCACACTTTCACTACTTATAATGCCCCCCAGTTATGAGGTATTGGAAATCTACAGCAGCACAACTAGGCTACAAGTTACATAGACAGATAGATCCTTTATTGACTCCCGAGGGAAATTCATTGAAAACGTGGAGCAGACGGGGCAAGTATTTCTCTCGACTCTCCATTCTAAAAATCTAATAGGGTGCCTACCTCCAGAGGGAATATATCAGGTATCAGGTATTAAACTGACAGGACCAGATATTGCTACATTTCATCTAAGCCAAAAAATCGAGAAGAGATGGAGAGATAGCTTTTTAACATATTTTTTTACATAATACATTTGCGCTGCATTAAATAATCGGTGTTGACATGTAAATTTCCTTGGAGACTGTTTTGTTCTGCATATTCAATCCGCAGTAGAAATTTACGTTACGCACTCCGTCACAACCGTTCAGTACCGTAACAGACACTAATGATCGCAGCACTATGTCGCCATCTAGTGTCGAAAACTAAAATTGAAACAATAATAGGCGTAAACATTAATCAATTTCAATACGCTGTATGAAAACTATACTACTCAATGGAAAACGCATAATGATTTTGCACTTCACTTCTTATTTACATAAGTATTTATTCTGTGAAGATATAAACTTAGTTCTAACACGGACTCTACAAACAGGTATACTTTGCTTCTCAGATTTACACAAAAAAAAAACATACACATAAGTATGATTCATGCTACATAGTTTCAAATAGTTAATACTTATGCCGATTCTTAAAAAACTATCTCCACGGTATAATTTTTAACTTGGTCAATAGGCCCTCTGTCAATAAATAACACAATTTCCATCTAAGACTCAAGCATCTTATCTTCACATGGATTGTACTTCCATAGCACATAAGCAGTGAACTGCCTCGTTCCACCATACTTAAGGAGTTTATATGATTTCACTCAGCAGAGGCAGAGACGCCACTGACCACAATGCGGCAGCAGAAAGTCAAGTTTTTTATCAGCTATATTTTTGCTTTTATCACACTCTGTGGCAATGTGCAACATTCGGAAAAAAGCTGCTTGAAACTGAACTAATTTAAGCACAGTATTATTTGGTTTTTATGTGTACCTGTTAAATACCACACTGCAGTAAAACCTCCCAGAATGATGGAAAGTGTTGTTTCATTTCAATATTACAAGATACTGTGTAAATATTTTTGAGCTTCTTTCTGAAGGTAAGATTTTCATTTTGACATTTCCATGCAGGTACAGTATAAGTAAATCTGACTTTTTGATCCATATCACAATGGTTTAATTGCACTTTTCTGGTACACTTTAATTACAGATTGCATGTGAATAACATTTTTAAACTGGCCACTATCGAACAGTAATGTGCTTGTAATTAAAACATTTAGGCTTAAAAATGTTTTAATCTGAGATTCCAACTAAGGAACTGCAAACTTTGAATGAAACACAACATTAAATTATTTGACTCTGCCTCTCCAGTCTATCTATTGTTCTGAACATATTCATTGCTAGCCTGACTTCTTTCTTTCCAGAAAAGATTCAAATATGAGATAATTGTACTCCGGAGTGGCAAGTCAGTGGATTCTCTCAGAGTCACTGTTGTCTCACACCTTCAAGGGTCTCGAATTTCCCCCCTGATGTATGGATATGAAGTTCGGGTGTTGTCTCCATGTCTTGTGGATTTTCTCCAAGTACTCCATCCTCTACTCTTGCAGTCTGAAGATGTGCAGTTAGGCTGTCTGGTGTGCAGCATGTATGTGCTTTACAATTGTCTGACATGATATCCAGGGTGAACCCCAGCCTTGTGCCCTGTGATGGATTGGCATCCAATCCAGGGTGTACCCCAGCCTTGTGCCCTGTGATGGACTGACCTCCCATCCAGGGTGTATCCCAGCCTTGTGCCCTGTGATGGATTGGCATCCAATCCAGGGTGTATCCCAGCCTTGTGATCTGTGATGGACCGGCATCCAGGGTGTACCCCAGCCTTGTGCCCTGTGATAGATGGGCATCCCATCCAGGGTGTATCCCAGCCTTGTGGTCTGTGATGGACTGGCATCCCATCCAGGGTGTACCCCAGCTTTGTGCCCTGTGATAGATGGGCATCCCATCCAAGGTGTACCCCAGCCTTGTGCCCTGTGGTAGATGAGCATCCCATCCAGGGTGTATCCCAGCCTTGTGGTCTGTGATGGACTGGCATCCCATCCAGGGTGTACCCCAGCCTTGTGCCCTGTGCTGCCTGTGATTGGCTTGAGCCCCACTGTGACCCTGACCAGGATAAGTAGTTAAATGTTGGATGGACACCTGCTCTCCCAGCACTCTTGATTTGCTATTTCAGTCCACTGTCAGTATCATTCAGCAACTGTCATCTAAATCCTGGGACAATGGAAGACGTTAGCTTTATAAATATCACGATATTTGAAGCATTTCCTATGCTGAGTCATTATAGGCTGGGGATAATCACGTTCTTTAAAATAATTTCTAAATAGGTTTTGTCAGTCCACTGCTTGCAGACTCACCCAGCTGAGGTGTAGATGACTCACTGCCTCGTCTCTCAAGTTATGCAACCAACTGGAAGGGCCAGGACATTATGCAAGAATCACATGTGTAAATTTAACTCTGCCTTGGGCACATCCAATGACTCGTTAAAATTAAGAAAGTACAAAATGGAAATGGTGCCATTTAGTGCATTGATCCTCCATCTTTTCTTGTGTAATTTGTTTTGCTCGTGGATGTGCCCTGAACCCTTCTGACAGTTTTCACCCAGGCTTTCCAAAGTAGTGCTCCATTAAGTGTCGATATTTAAGTGCTGAAGCCCTGGCTCTCCAAAATGAAGGAATAGAGCAGAAGTATTCACTGAGCTGTGCTCTGCTAAGTGGTTATTAAGTTTGTTCTGTGATTGAATTATGCCCACAAAAAGGTTTTGGCAGGAACATAAACATAAGCAGACAAAAATAAATGTTCAAAGTAGCATGGCTACCCATTAAACTCCAAAACTCGGAACCAATTACCAAAATATTTCCAGAAGGATCCAGCAATGGTGAACAACCATTCAGGTTTAAACTTTTCAAATCTGATCAAGTCCAATTAATCTCAGCAGATTTAAGCTGTTAAATATTTGCTATTGACGTTGTAAGCTACTTTCCTCCATTAGTTTTCCTTCAGGAGTTAAGTGTTTCTCTGCACTTTTGCCATGAAACCTCAAATCTGTACTAAGAATTCACAGATGTGCAGTACCTTCCTCTACACTGTTGTTTCGAAGGATACAGGCATTGTAGTTCCCAGTGCAAATAAGTGTGTTTTCATGGCAATAATATTCTTTTGTTATTCCACTTTGTAGAAAATGAATATATTATATACCTAGGGCAGGCTGTACAGTACTTTGTGAATGTGCATTCATATTTATAAAAATTGCAGGCATGCAGTTGCTAATTTCACTGTGTTGAAAGCATAATTTTTTCTATATACGAGGTTGAAGTGATATGTTTAACTATCATGTGTATTCTATGCGCTTGTTTCTGGACTGGAATTCCCTTAATACCGTGTTTCTTGTTTTATTCAAGCCTTAGGAATATTTACTAATTAGGCAAATCAAGTTACTCCACCGCAGTATGAGAATTTTTTTTTTCCACTCCTCCATTTTGATTTTTTGTGGTTGAGTTTCCAGATGGCAAAATCCACTCCCGGGGTAGCCCATCTGCTTTGCCTGCCTATCTGTGTGTTACTTTCCTGACCTCAGTCACCTGTGGTTTCAGTACCTTGGCCTGCTTTGGCTTGATTGTGTTTCGCAGGGATTTCCTCAGTGGTTCGTGGACCACGAATCATTCCCTGACTTTTGCCGACCTAAATACTGTTTAAAAATCAACACCAGCACTCACGCCTTGAAAAAAAAAATCAACACCAGACGCAACATTTCCTGGGATTCCTCTCTTAGAAACTGGGGGGAAAAATGCAGCAGACAGACTGCTGCACAGTTTTTAACCCTCACACCTCATTCTCACATTTAAATGAAACTTCCCTCTTAACACCCTCTGAGTATACTGTAAACCTCTACTGCTGGACTTTACCGGTCATCATTAACACACCGCAACTGCCCTGTCTCTGGTTCCCGCAGAGAACACAGCGCGCATTCCCACAGTTTTTATACATCTAACGCCAACAAATATGTCTTCTGTACTTTCTTCTGAACAATTCCCAAGATGAGGAAAGGGGGAAGACAAGACCGCCAGAAATACACGAGGCATCCATTACAGCAGCGTGGTTGCAAACACGAGCCCCTGGGAACATTTTCACTTTGTTACCCGTGATCTCCCGTAACACCTGGAATATATATGATGCAGATATGGGACACATTTGACTAAAGCATGATTAAAGTGCTTCTGGGAAACTGGGCTGTGCCCTCACTCCTCCAAGTTTCTTCATGCCTCTAAAGAACCTGCATTACCATATTGTACCTAACATTTCTCAAGACACACACACACACACACACACCACATGGGAAAAATAAACTAACTCTCACACAACCTTATTTTGAAGGAGGTTATCTTTTTATTTTTTAAGCAAACATACAGTTCTTATCGACGCCTTGATCTTCTGCAAATTTAATGCGGGACGAACCACTCGTTTGCTATCCGCCCATCTTTACTTTTACAAATTCAAATGCCATCCCAGTGACGCGTACGGAAGACTGTGGACTACTGTCTCCACACGGAGGGATAAAGAGATAAACTTAAAACTACATTGTGTCTTGAGAGCCGCCTGTGGGCCTGATTAATTTGCTCCACCCCGACTGGAACACAGGGCAAGGTGAGCAGCGTGATTAAGCGATGCTTCTGCAGGGTTGATGCTTGAAGTTGAGGAAGATTCACAGCGGAGGGGTTTTTTTTTGTTGTTTATCTCTCATTGTTTTCTGCTGATGCGATCTGTCCATACACTTCCCCGCAGTGGGATGTCCCTCTTCCCCACATGCATTATGGTGGAGAGGAAGAAGGGGAGGGATACACAGAAGGGGATGAGGAATAGAGACAGGAGGAACAGTAAGAAGGACTGGATTGGAGGAACGAACATTTACATCAATCCAAGCTGGTGCCCGAAATTGATCCATGTGACCAGAAAAAAAACACAGAACAGACATTTAAAACAGAGTGGACAATCAGAAGAAAATGAACACATCAGGGCAAACTGGCAATAAAAAAAATAATAATACCACGATGATGAACTTTAGTAACAAATCAATAACTAGGCTGTGCACACCTGAATAAGCAGAAGACAAGCAAAATGCTTCATATGTTACCAGGCAAAAGGATAAAATATTGATTTTTAAAAATATTTTTAAATGGAATAACAAAGGAATGTAATCTTCACCCTATGAGCAAAACTTGTTTCAATGGTAAGAGAGTCGTGAATGAATCATTCTTAACGTAGACATTCAAGTCATCCCTGAAGAGAAATCTTAAAGGTCTTCATTCGTTTCACTGCTAATGGTGACAAAACTTAATTCTTTTCCTCTACATGCTTATCGTTTTATGTTGTGCTGTGAATGGCTTAAACTACAGCTAGGTCTCAGAATAAATACCAAGTAATTTAGTAAAGGAGGCGAGAAGCCAGGAAACAGCCCCGAAGCCTGACGTTCTCTTCACGTCTCTCCAGCGTCGCCATTCAGGTTCATCTCTTCTTCGATCGTGCCAAGTATGCCTGGTATATGTCGGATTTCAGGAATCTTGGGTAACAGTCCTTTGCCATCAGACCATATATTAACCTTTGCGCAGTATCGAAGGAATTGAGGCTTGGCTGGGAAATATTTTGTGTTATACATTCTCTGGTTCCACAGTCAATATTAATCTGTAAGGAGGGAATATCCATTTTATGTTAATTCATTTCTGTATTGTGTTTTTTATAGTGTTGTTATTTGTTTGTTTGTTTGCTTGTTTATTTCCCCCGATTATGAAAAATGATGAATGTTCTTTGATGATATATTCGAAAAGATTTCTACCTGTCTTGGGGCCTCCGTTTGTACAAACTCGGTGAAGATCCTGTTTGCAGTAGAAATCATCTCTGGAGTGGATTTAATTTTCTTATAATCCTCACAGGCCAACCAAAACAAGATATTCTCCTCGCTGTATTCAGTCTTTAGGAACTCCCTGAAAGCTATCTGGCCAGCTACACCAAAAGAACGTGTTTGCTGTTATTAATAATCGATGCAGTCAAGAAAATGACCCACGCACATATGAATGCCACACATCTACCCAGTTACTGATATTTGATATTCTCTGCAAAGTGAAAAACCCTCACCTGGAAAAAGAACAATTTTTTTTTAAGCAAAAGCACAGTTTTTACTTAGCTCATAAGTGACACACATAATTTTATATTTGCATTAAAAACGACTGAAAACCAGGACTGGTGTCGTTTAATTTCCAGTGCTTTCGAAATTTAAAAAACATAACAGTAAGCTAAATTCGTACATAGAGCTACCAAAAAATGTATGATTGGTTTTCTAATGGGGACTGATAAATCTATTAAGTGCTTTCATCATTATTATTGATTTTTTAAAATTTTTAATAAGTCTGTCATATATTAAAACACAGAAGCTAATTTATCTTTTATCATGTAAATTGAGACTGATTAAATCAAGAGCTGACAAAGCTCAGAAACTGAGATGCGACGGTCCGATCGAAACGATCGTCAACCTGAGATGAACCCTTTAGACCTTTAGAGGTTTTCGGGCGCTCCCACTTTCAATACGTTTATAAAATGTCATCCACATATTGCAATCCACCGAAACTACAATGATCTAATCACGATCTGTTACAGGCAGAGGATAAATGACACACAGTAGCAATTTTGTAAAGGCATTCTTACATTTACATTCCAAGAGCTTATCCACGGACTCTCCCCAACTGGCCACATCCTCCAGGGGGTCCCTGGCAAAGCAACAAAATCTACCCTTGAAAATAGCATTGAGATCTTTTACTAGTGACAGAAGCAGTAATATTTGTGTGACCTAGCAACTGGCTCTGTGACTGTGTTTCTGTTGATGATGCATTTTTAGTTTTTAAAAAACAACCATCACCCTTGACATTCTGCTGAGCTTTTGGTACCTAAAGCATCAGTCCTACAGTCTTAACATCCAGGATGTATTGTTGTAAACAAGGCACTGTTTAATATAGTTTATTAATATAGTAATACACTATCCTGTTGTACTATGATAAACAGTAGCCTGACCATTAGCATTAGTGTATTAGAATGATAGTGTTTGTAGTGTATTTGGTATTTTATACGTAAATCTATTTAGAAACTATTGGCTGCCAATACCTTCCTCATTTTGGAACTGTACGCTTTCCTAAATGAAGGTATGACATATCTGAAAGACTTGTAATATGTTATACTCAAGCATATATATCAAATATCACACCGCAAAAGTTATTCACATTATAAGGCAGCTTCCCTACAACATAACACTTTAATTAGTGAGACAAAACCGATTGCTTAATCTAAAATTTTAAAAGATACTCACTTTATTGCCATGCCTGTGTGCTTTGTCCTCAAAATGCTCCTGTAAATCTAAAACTGAAATTGATTATGGGGTTAGGGAATCAAGTGCACTGACTGATCCCAGCGCGTTTGCTTGGTGAAAACAACACATGGAAATTAGCATGCAAAATATCGTAGAGCAGCTCTTCATTTAAACCTCTCCTTCCTTCCCTTTTTGGCAGCTTTCATAAACCTTCGAAAACATATTTGGCTGTGATTTAATTTGCATTCATCACAACTGGAGTAATAGAATTTACTCCAGAGTCATTCGTCTTTCAACGAGGGTAAACATAAAGCCGCAAATAGGATAGATGAGTGGTTAAAACCATACAGTTATTAATATATTATATCAAGGGTAATTCATTACTTTTGCACACCATAATTGATTATTCTCACTAACTAAGCAATAAATCTCACTGTTAAAATTGATATTGACAGTTGCAAAAACAATTTCAATTAGCTCGGCTGGTAAACATTTTGCTTATTAAAATACATGATAATTACCAGTAGGATTTGGTCTTAGCGTGCAAAATCATAGTAGCGGCTTAACTATGGAATACGCAAAAACAAATGCATTCTTATGTACCTGTACTCATGTGTTTACAATGGTCAGTAAAGTAGGCCTACCATTCATTTCATTCCACTAGTTTAGAGATCTGACAGCACTAGACATTCTGTACACGTCACGCAACCTGAATGGCAAAAATAAAAACATAGCAACAAAAAAACCTATAACTACTGTTACTGACTGATTTTTTTTACAAGTGGAAAAAATTTAGCTTTTGTGAGAGAATCATCCGTGACATTGGTGAAAAACATGAAATGTGGTGACTTTGGGGAAGAAAGGGCCTTTGATGTTTGGAGAACATTATTTGGGAAAGGTCAAAGAGGCCGCTCTGACTCAAAGACACTGATGTCATATAATATTCAACAGGAGCAACGTCTGCAAATAATGGGATAAAGTACTGAAACAAGGAACATGAAACCTAGTATTTAACGAATCTGCCTCATTAATCGACCTGTTAACACAGGGCTTTTACAGACAGGCAGCCCTGCATCCTAGGATTAAGATGCATTTGCTTCCTTTACAGTAAAATAACCAATCAGACTCTTTAATATGCAACGACAGCTATTTGTACAAATGTCTGGTCACATTCTGAGTTAATCTCATTCTGCTGTCAGAGGCTAACTGTGACATTTAATCCTAAAACACATTTAAAACCCAAGTATATTTAGCATGTGCATTTTTTTGCATTGACCAGTATGCAAATTTCAAATTATTGTTAGGTAATCTATTTTTTCTTAGTTTCAACTGTACTGAAAGAATACCCAAATTGTAAAACCCAATTTTCTTGATATAAACATTTTTACACAAAATGTAAAGCACATATCTGCTTACTGAAAATTCAGTAAGTTTTGTCATGCTGTTTAAGGAACATCAGTTTATAAGTTACACAGTTTATATTACTGGACACGAGTCTCGCTTTTTAATTTGACTGTGATTAATTTTTTTCCGGAATGGAAAGGAAGACACCCGATTTTTTTTTTCTTCAGTTTTGCTTAAGAGGAAACCATGACTTGCTTAAGAAAATGACTGACGACAGGACAAAAGGTTTCATTTTGCAGAGGAAGCTGGCAGTGGAACCACCTGTCCATTCTGATCACGGTGAGGCCGATCCCAGCGATTCCTATTTGGACACAGACGGCCACGAGCACAAATGGAAAATGGAAATGACACCAGGTGATGTAAAACACAGTGGCGATCTCCATTTGCATCAGTAATGAAAAACAAGGCAAGCAATTTGATTTTCAAAGAGATTCTGTCACACATTTTCATGGTGTATGAGTGCTTATTTATGCCTTTTTCCCAGTCGTATTCCCAGAATGCCTGAAAGTATGTTTCTACTGTTAAGGATTTCCCCTCACATTTGTCCCTTCATATATTTAAGCTTACTCACTTTCTGTTTGCACGAGTGTTTGGCGTACAATGCTGATGGACAACGAAAGGTGAATCGACGAACGCACTTGTTAATTCAGTTAAGCTAACAAAGAAATATCCCTCCTATACATTGTCCTTACAAATACAAGGTGTTTGCTAACTCAGCTTTTCTCATCAAGCACACATATAGATGCACAAACAGAAACTCATATATTATATACTCTCCCCCCTCCCCCCAGGCAAAATTAATGCAGGCAGCCAAAGTATACAATCACAGTTGCTTGCACTGAAGTAACCGACCCTGTTACTGGTATTATAGAAAGTTTGGTATATAAGGACAACAAACAAACGTGAGGATTACAGTGTGATAGGCATGTGGCACATTGTGGTGTGAATGCTAAAGCTGACTGTCAGTAGGAAGGCACAAAATCATACGTTTGAACCTGGGAACTCATGTATTAGACAAGAGAAACAAAATATCTCAAAAGCAGTTTTTAAATTGTTTCCCCATGTTATGAGATTGACTGGATAGTAGATAGATTTTCCCTTCTAAAAGGACAGGATTAGACTGAATTTTACAAAATAAGAATGTTAAAAACTCAAGTGACTAATTACTTTCAAATTAGCTGTGATATTACAGATTGTAAGAGCTATTTACTGTATGTATAAGATTAAACTGGGAATTATAGCTGTACATCATAATAGAAATTAAACTCTTGTAAACCATTTTCAAATGATCAAAATGACTTAAAAGTATTAGAGAAAGCCGATTTTAATGGTTTTAACTGTCATGAAATTGAAGTTAGACATCAAACACATGCTTTCTTATCCCATTTACATGCTTATAGGCCAAATAGCATTACAATGAATTCAAAATTCCAATTCACTCATCTACAGCCAAATAAATTGTTCAGCCATGAATGAAATAATCTCTATAATCAGTAGTCAAGTCTATGTGGTGTACAATGTTGAAATCAAGAAATGTGACCGTTCAGGTAGGTGAAGGAGGATTTGATGTCTAAATGATTATTATGCACAATCATATAATGCACAAGGTTATATAGAATATTCTATGCTTATTGTATTCAAAACTCTAGGTTTGGTGTATAAATATTAGTGTTCCTTTATAAATAGTTGCTGGTAGATGTCTCAGTTTTTCTTGTATAGAATTATGGTTGGAGTATACATGTAAAAATACAGAAATATTAATATAGGCGTTAATGTTTTTCACTGTCAAAACAAAACCAGCATATTCTTGATGGTCAGTGCACATAATTTCTCAGAATTTATTAAAGGGGTTACTGTTGGCAGCTGTAATACTAAAGTAAACATTATGCCACTTATGGATCTCAAGTTGCCCAGACGTTTGCGTTTTCTTTTTTTGTGATAAACTATAGTTTGTATTTTGTAGTCAGGAATGAAACTTCGTCGTCATAAAATTAATTTTCCACCTGCTTATTAGCTTAATAAGAAAAAAAAAACAGGTAATGTAAATAAAACCAGAAGGTTAATGTAACAAGGTGGTTCAGAAATGTGTTGTGTGTGTAAACTCAATGTCTAATTCTGTTCAATAACAGAAAACAAGGCATGGTTCTATACAATAACAAACAGTATGCTAATCACCAGATATTTGCATAAGCAATAAACATCTCCATCTTCATGGCATTTAATGGCACCTACCGCCTAGCTGTTACCGAACATGCTAATAGGAATACACTGAGTAGGTGTAGCAGATGTAGTCCGCATATTGTCCACCCTCCTTTGGGGGTTACATTTTAAAACGTTGCCTGCCCAGCCGACACACAATATGTGCCATTACTGTGAAAATTTACTGTATAGCTGTTCCTAACGGAGGTCTTCAGAAGACTGAGCTAAGGAGGTTAGGGAATGAGAGATGCGTATGAATGCATGACTGATACAGTGATAGGATGGGATGATTACTTTCTTAATCGACTTTCCTTTTGTGCAGAATGGTAAACAGGTTTCTAGACTTCATTTGCATTTTTACTGCCTCAATAAAACACAGCAGAGATTTAAGATTTACATAATTCATTATGACCATTATAAACAGGGTCAGATTCTATTACATCACAGTGTTAATATATCACCTTTCCTGTGCAGTCTGTGAAGTAGGTGTTTATTTTACTCTAAAGCTGGTATTGCCTTTGTTTTGAGGTTCCCTCTCACAGATAGAGGCATGCACTTAGAGTCATTCTAACACTTAAGGTGAGTTCAGCTATTAGCATTGATAGCAGCCACCGGGTGGTGCTGTGTCTCTTCATTGCAGCTGTCACCTCGTCGTGCTACCGTGGGGCCCACAATGATTTCCACATTTGCTGTACTGGAACACATGATTCCTGCGTGGCTCCACATTGATTTAGGTGTGCTTTGAACGTCATTTTATTGCTCGCTTTCAAATGGGGAGAAACTCTGAAGCAGGAGATGCTTCATGTCCGGCGCGTAGCGGTGCTGGGCACTCGTGTGAAAATGCTATCGAGCCACAACAGCATGAGGAGGAAAAAGAACCGGTTCTGCGAAGATCCAATGATCTTTTGAAATATCTCCGTCGGCTGGCGGCAGAAAATGAGATTAGCCGCAAAAGATAGCGAGCCGATCGACCTCCTTCATCAGTGAGAGTGCTGTGCGGAAAGCGATCTCCACGAAACCTAGCCGGAGACCACTGGCCGCTTTAGTGACGGTGTCGCAGCGACAGTTTCGTGCATCAGAACTACACCATGACCGGGATAATGGTTAGTCTGAGCCGAACCACTCGATGTGAAAAGGATCATAAAGATATGCAAGGCCGAGAGCACGCTCACATTTTTATACCAAAAGTGACTCGTGATGGGAGAGACTTATACTGTACATTTTCCCTCCTGATTTTCCCTGCTGCTTCTGCTGTTAACGAAGCTGGGAAGCTGGAGGGCTTCCATTTTCAAACACACTTGGACTTCTCTAATTGCTTCTCTCCCACAGTAACCCAATTTAATTTCACTGTGATAGATATTAATAAGAATGAAAAAGGACGATAACAGCCATCTTATAGCTATCCTTAACCGCCTTTCCCCCCCAGAAGTATTGTGTGATGGCAGGCATTTTGCTTGTCTAAGCATAAGGCTGACTGGAATTTACATGCGGTAGTTACCCGAACACCTAGAAATTCGTGCTTCAAAACTTTAATGTCAAACCGCCATTTGTGTTACACTGGTATTGTTTAAGAACAGCAACCGAATATGGAAAGTGTTCAATGAACCTAAATACAATTGCTTTCAATACTTAAAATCCTAATAGCCTACTTTAACGATGCTTCCTGGGGCAGCCTAGACAAATACATTTCTTAGAAGTTAGGGAAAAATGAAATTCCTCTTACGTACATGATATTCTCAACCTCTTTAGCCATTCTGCAAATTCCGATCGAATCTATGGGTGCCCCCCGGAAACAAGGTGAGAGAACACAAGGGAGAGTTCCACAGTGATTTCTGTTCCTGGTATCAGAAATACTTTCTGAAGACTTTCAGGCCCTGAAGGTGCTGGTGTGTAACCTTTTCATTACAGACTTCTCCAACTGGTATTTCCGTAGAATGTAACAAAAGAATCCGATCACTTGAAAGTTACACTGTGGGGAATGCTGGAAAAAAAGTGCAGCAAAAGCTTTAAGGCAGAAACCAAACGTATGACGACTGCAATTATGGAAAATAAAAAGCATCACTTCCCATTTCTTAGGGAAGACAAGCTGCTTTTTCTCCTTGTCACCTGAAAAATGAAATTTTGCTTAAACCTAAGCACGCTTCCTATTAATGCAGAGGCTTCCTGGGTTGATACCACCAGTCATACTGTTCAGTTACTGTGCCAAACGTTGCGCCAGCTTCACAAATGGGCTGCATCCCGTTCAGTGCTGATTGTACCATTAAAAACATGTGGCATGTGTTATATGACGAGCACGTTTTATTTTTCCTAATGTTATAATTGCCGTTGAACGTGGTGCAGCTGTTTGTCAATTCTTGGCATGACACACAGTACCCTGAAATCTTGGAACAACGGTGCCATGCAAAATACTCAGAGCTTGATGTCACCCCACTTACCAGTAAAATAGATATCCACCCCCTCCTCCTGTAGCAGATGAGCAAAGACCCATTCTTGTCTGAGAGAACACCATCTAAATCCCCCATCATATCTCAGGACAAACTATAATCTTTCCCAACTGAGTTTTCTCACTGTCAGGAAATGTCATGTATGTCCAATATATTGACAGTTCACTGATTCCATACACACAGATCCTTTTGCAGAAATATTTTTCCTCTCTTACTTAAGAATGTTCTTCAACTGAGAATTGTTACATATGTTAATCACCCTAAACATCTTAATCTGACTACAATAGCATAGCACACACCACTTAGCACTCCCGGGACCACCCTCAACCACACTAGGTCCAGCCTTACCTGAATACTTGTGACACCTGCTTAAGGGACATCCTTGAACTGAGGTACTTTATGATTACTGATCATGATAATTGCTGACTTGTTTCTCCCCTTTGCATTTCTGACTGGTGAATCTTAGAGAAAATAGTAGCAAAACAATTGTATTCGTTCCTACAGAGAAGTGGCATAAATGAAGTGTTTCAATCCG
>JAACJT020000036.1:6577590-6591050 GCA_009936485.2 Gymnarchus niloticus
GATTAAAATATGTTTATCTTCTATTCAGTTTAACTAAGGTTTTAAGCCCTTTCCAGACGCGCACGGAAGGACCTACATGCGTATATACCTTTGGCTATCCACTTGGATTCCGACGTTGGGCCAGGGGGCAGCTCACCCTTACAGCAGGACAAACACCAGGCCAGAGCTGCTGTGGAGTGGCTTCAGAAGAACACAGTGAATGTGAGTCCAATTGTGAATCTGTGGTAAGACTTGAAAACTGCCATCCACGAGCAATCTCCAAGCTTGAACGTAATTTTCCAAGAAGAATGGGGAAAAAGTTGCGCAAGGCCAGTGTAAATGTAGAAGCTTATCTAGCATGACTTGAGGCTGGCTCTAATTACTGCCAGAAGTAATTGTACCAAATATTAAGCTGAATGGTTTAAATAAGTTTGTAAACAGGTTTTTCCATATTGTTTAATATTCTGTGATGTTAAACTCACATTGACTTCATTTTGATTGTCATAATTTTAAACTTAAATATCATCTGAAAAAAAAAAAATTAAAGTATCATTTCCTAGCTAGTAAAATGTATGATTTTGGCATGGATCTGAATACTCTTCAAGGCATGGTGCACGTATGTAAAAATGTACATAAATGTTTCAGATGAAACAATGTTAAAGTTAATGTTATGTTATATAAAATGAAGCTTATGACAGACAATGAGCTGGTGCCATGAAAAGTTTGAATTCACTCAACTTCACTTTGTGGTGTTTTTTTGAATAACAAAACATTTTCCAGCTTGGCTAGTTTATTCATTTTTAATTAGAAAATCTGGTTTCTTTAACAAAACATTTCAAAAGAAACCATGTTACTTTTTCATGGCAATGCATGCATATTTTTTTAATTGTGTCCAGCTATTTTATCGAACAATGAAATGAGATTCATGGCAGTATAAGTGAAAATAAAAAATGAAGACCTGATTATGTTATAAACCATGCAAAATTTGGCTATGATAGTGTGTGCATCTGACACCAACTGCTGTGTGTATATAGCATTCCTCTTTGAAGCCCAGTCTGTTAGGACTAAGGAAACGATATTTCCGTACTTCTTATCCCTAAGGGATCGATACTGCTGGGTTTTTCAGTAGCAAGTTGTGTTCACGCTATAGACAAAAGAAAGGGAGTCTGCATTTAAAAAATTGGGGAAACTGGTTTCCTAAGCGTGCTGGATTTCAGGAAGCCACAAAGTCATTGATTGTTTTATATGCATTGAGCCATTTGTCCAAGCTGGTGGTGCCACTTTGTTTCTGCGACACAGCTGAAACCGGCTAGATGATAATAGAGAGGTGTTGCTTGGTGATGAAAGTCTCTTATCAGTTGGGTTGTCTTTACGATCATCTTCTGATTGGGGAAAAAAAAAAATCATCTAAAGGTGTTCTCTTCAGAGGTTACAACAGGTCAGTGTGGTGTCATATACCAAGAAAAGCCATCTGGTCAAAATTCCGGCCTTTGACAGTCTTGGTCAGTAAAGCAGAGATGGAAAGCAGCTGTACTGTCTGTCTCTGACCATTTCTTAATCATTTTTGTGATTCAGCCTCCTCCTAATACTTTGAAGGAAAATGTTATTGTGATGCAGTGCCTGAATAGTAGCAGATCACCACAGTATTAGAATGCGCTAAGTAGGCAAACTTCATTTCCAGCCCAGATGTCATTGTAGTTACTAACATCTTTAATACAGTTGATAGCCAAATTCTGGATAAAACAGTGCCCCCAGAAGTCTAAGGCCTTTTGAGACATTTTGGAGATGTCTTGACAAAGTGATTAAAATAACCATACACTCCCCATGGTTTAATCATGACACACAGTCTCCAAAACAGAATTGTCATAGACGAGAGCGCAAATGGAAATTTAGAGGATCAGAAGTATTGAAGTTGGCATGGTCCTACAGTTTGCAGAGATATTAAGGAGCGAATCTTAGGCCTCGCTCAGTTTACTATTCTAGCCTTATTTACAATGAAAGAAATCATTTTTGCTACCTATTAAACCTACCCAATAAGCTTGAATCTGTAGTACCAGCTAATGTTGCATGTGATGATTTCATGGACTATTTTAAAAAGAAAATCAACAACATCAGACAGCAGAAAAAAACCAAACAGTCCAGTAAGCATTATGGAACAAACACAGTGTACACATTCCTTTAGTGTCTTCGATCCTGTTAGTAAACAGGAGCTAGGAAGACTACTAAGCAAAGCTAAACCTGCCACATGTGCATTAGATCCAGGCCTGGATGAACTACTATTAGAAACCATAGGTGTGCTGGCAGGATATCTACTGTAACAGAATGATGAACACTTCCCTGTCTAGTGGTGTTGTGCCTGATAAATTTAAAGTTGCAGTCATTATACCACTGCTCAAGAAAGCAAACTTAAATTCTCAGGTACTTAATAACTACAGACCCATCTCTAATGTTGGATTGTCATGTTAAACTCTAGAGAAAATTGTAACGCCTCAACTTCAGTTGTACTTGGAGGAAAATATTATAGTTGACAAATTCCAGTCTGGTTTCTGTCAAGGTCACAGTACTGAAACTGCTTTAATTTTGATTGTGATGACATTTTAGTAGCAAGTGATGCTGACAATGTGACAGTGCTCTTGCTCACTGCTGCTTTTAACAGTCGACTGTTTTATTTTGCTGCATAGTCTTGAATCAGACGTTAACCTGTCTGGAACAATGCTTAAGTGGTTCACTCCTATTCTACTAATCATTATCAATCCGTTCAGTTATCTAATAACAGCAGTGGTTCATCTGTGTCACCAGTTGAATTTGGTGTACCACAGGGGTCAGTGCTTGGACTCATACTGCTCAATCTATACATGTTACCACAAAGTAATGTATTAAGAAAACATGATGTTAACTTACACACCTCTGCTATTGACATGAAATTTATATTTCAGCTGCACCAAATGATACCTCATGTATTGTTATTCTGGCTATCAGCATTAGTAATGTGAGGGCTTAGGTGAGTGGTATCTTCCTGTTACTCGAAATGGAAAAAGCTCAGGACCTACTTTTAGACTGATTGGAGACAACAGTACAGAGTGGCCTAATATCGTCACTCAACAATGAGGTGCTGAACTTCCATATTTGCAGTTGGGCCTGTATTTTGTGCACCATCTTAGACATTCACCTCTCATGTAAATCACGTTGACGCAGCGTTGAAGGCATGTTTCTTGCATCTGCTTAATGTTGCTATGCTCACTATTCAAGATGGTAAAAAACTCAATCATGCGTTTTTGTATATACTCGATTACTGTAATGTTCTGTTGTCACAAAGTACACAACAAAACTTAAAGACTTTACAGTGCATTAAGTATGCAGCAACCAGGATTGTCACTTGGAGCGGAAAATCTGAACACATAACCCCAGGTCTTTATTCTCTCCATTGGCTTCCAGTCAAGTTTACTAGCCTACTTGATTGAACTGATTAATGGCTATAATGCAAATCTTTCACTAAGATCACAATATTCAGGTCTCATACTTGTCCCACATATAAATAAAGTTAATGTTGGTGCTAAATCCTTCAGTTAGAGGACCTCAAAAATGATGGAACAGTCTTCCAGGATATTCACAAGATGGTGAGCCAGTCATAGTCTTTATATTAGGACTGAAGACCTATACTTTAGGCTAGCTTGCACACACCTAGCTACATAAGACATTGTAATTTTGGCTTATGGTGCTGATGTACATGCCCCTGTGGTCCTCTGCATTTACCAGCAAGGCACAAGCATCCATGCTGATGTTCAATGCTCTGTTTCTTCCCACATCTCTGGATGGCCACCATTCATTCGAAGTGGTGGCTCCAAGTGCAACATATTTGATGCTAGAACCAAGATCTTTGAGGGTCAGAATAATGGCCTTGACTATAATGTGCTCTTTGAAAATATGTCAGTCATATCTTTCCTTGCTCTGTACAATGGTAGCATGCCCGAAGGGGTGGGCAGCCAGTTGACCTTGGACCCCCGGAGGACATTTCTCCTTCCTGAGGAGTTTTCGGTTCCTCTACTCTGTAGTCTTCAGGCTTTTTTCTTTCTTATCAATGTTCATTGTAATTACCACACACTCCTGTTAAGAGCCTTGGTGCAACCGTGTCATGAAAGGCACTATAAAAATGAATTATTTACAGCAGATTCTCGGTCTGTTTATTCCATGACTGGGGTTAGTGTGATAATGTAGCATGTGGTGAACAAACGTCTGTTTAGCACATTAAGATTCATTCCTGCTTTAGCGATATTTGAGACGTCCTTCAGACTCCGTGTAGATTCTGAATGTTCTCCTTGTGTCTGCCCAGGTTTACTCCCAGAGTCCAAGACCACAACCTTGAATTGGCGTTTCTAAATTTCCCTCCATAAGGTTTTACTATATGTGTACAGTAAGTCTGTGCTCTGTGATGGACTAGCATCCCGTCCTAGGTGTACCCTGCCTTGTGCCCTGTACTTCCTGGGATTAGTACTTGGCTCACCAAGGCCCTGTGCTGGATTAGAGGCTATGGAAGGCATTTGACTGGAACACTGAAAACAATAAACAGATAAGCAAGTAAACAGCAACCCCTCTGTTTTTTGTTCGTATGTTATTATTTTTGGAAAGAAAATCCACTTCCATGGTTTCAGGCAGTACCATCTTTTTTAACATTTTAGTTTGATCCTTTAATCCCTCCTTGTTGCCATTTTTATTGGCAAGGAGACTATTTTATGGCAAATTAGGGGTGAATGTAACAGACAGGTGAGAGAACCAATGGCTGGACGTATTTTGCAGGCCGCCACACCAATTATGAGCAGTAGGGAAAGAGCAGGAGAAGAGAGAGTCCACAGTGTCAGTATATGCGGTTTGTTGCTTTTCACGTGATATATGACTTATTTTAGGCCGGCATATAGGAATGAGTATTCATTCTTAAAATATATTAGGTTTTTGTGTTTGTTTGTAGCATGGTTGTTTAGATGTAGCCAAACGGACTGCATTAGACTCCCTTGCTGAACACCAGATGGTGATGGCTTAACTTCAACAGAATGTATTGGGAATAGATGCTTGACTTAGCTGAGCCCTCTGCTATGTATTAAGCTGCAGAGAGGAACACAGCCCACAAACAAAACTGCAGATGCTGTTTGCAGCCCAGTTGGCCGATTGCTGACACAAGTACAGACGTTCTACAAAAGAGACATAAATTTGGTGACAAAATTAAGAGGGTCTTAGAGGGATCTGTTCACTATATGAGTATATAGGAATTCTGCATTTGTGAAGCAAAAAAAAAACATTGACTCTCCTTGGAGTATGTTTGTTTTGGTATGTTTTCTGCAAAAATCCAAACAAATGAGATGAAATATTGAACCTTTTTCTGATCTGCTGTTCACGTTCAAGTCCAGAGAATGATTCAGATGTGAATTTGCCATGAATTTTGTTTTCCCCACATGGCTATGTGAAGGTGAGGACTAGAGTCACTTATTGATCCCAAAAGGTATACACGGTTTGCAAGTCTGCTCCATAGGTCCCTGGACGAGGGGCACTAATCAATCAGAAACCTATAACTCCGGATGGTCTCTCATTGCTGAGTATCAAATACTAAAGGCAATGTATTGGCATGGCAGTGGGTACATCCCCCATGGGTGCACAGTGCTGTTCTCGTAACTCTTTTAGACAAATTGGTTTGTTTTGATATTTTGGTTCATTGACGCATTTTTTTTTTCATTGCATGTAGGCTAAAATCCTGTTTAACATTCTTTCTCACAAAGTTTCATTACCTGTTTTCCATCCCATTTACAGCTAATAGCAATGACAATGACAGAAAGGGCTAAACTGGTGCAATCAGGGAAACAGTTTTGACATCCAAAGTGTTTATCTAGCACCAACACCTATACACACTATTCCAAGATGACTAGAGTGAATTTATGCACACAGATGTCCGCACAGACTTCCTTTTTTCAGCATTTTATTTCTTATTTTAAAGCATCCTCGGAAAGCTTTAGTATGTCTGTAGTTGTCAGAATCGCTTACACAATAAATATAATGTACAAATCAAGAGGGATTCATGTCTAATGTGTTGAAAGGCTACTTAAAATAATTTATTCATCTGAAGCAGTGTTAATTTTTATTGCAAGATTGATATCGTTATACTATTCATGACACTTGCATGTGTTAATAAATAACTGCAATGCTTATATTATATTAAATAACTGCAATGCTTATATGCTCTTATATTAAAACGGTTGTGATGATAGTGAAGGTTCCAGAAAATTTGGATCGTGCTGATGAATGGCACGACACATTTGTGAGTAGCTATATCCACACGTCGGCGTTGGCCGTAGCTTCACCGTGATCACTAAAAACACAGGATCGGGATCTCCGTCTGAACATGTGTGCCCCGGGTATCTTCCTCTTGGTGAGCCGCAGGTAGATGTTAGACTGGAGGAACCTTGGGTAGCAGTCCTTTTTCATTAGGCTGTAGACTTTGCTCTGTGCCGCATCGAAGCAGGACACCGTGGGACGTTGGATGTTCTGCTGGATGGTCACTTTCGTCGGGTGGTCAATGTTGATCTGTGAGATGGGGTGGAGTGGAACCTTTGAGACCGGGTACACGGTCCAGAGCCTGGCGTAGGACTCAAGGCCCAGTGTCTGCAGCAGATCGATCTCTGCAACGGTTGGTCCACACGCTCTCAGCTGACATTACCGTCTCCTTATATTATTCAGTCAACTGAAACTTCATGTGGGATCAGGGCTTATCTCTTATCGGATACATGGAAATAGGAAAGAGCAAAATCTTTCTCTGTACTTTGTTTTGGGCCTTAGCTCATTAGCATATGAATATGTTTTAATGCTGCAGTTATGTTTCCAAAATGAGTATGCAGGACCCAGCAAAATGATTTGATGTTTGTTTATATGGAATGATGTGAATAAAATGACCAACTTGCCTTTGCTGAGGAGGAGATATGCAAATGTTATTATTAACTATGAGACGAGGAAGTTTCAGAATGATGACTGTACAGGCAATTTCTAAATAGAAAGATGGTGTCTGACAGAAAGCTTATAAGATAAAGTGAGAAAAGTATGAATGAAAATTCTTACTTCTTTCGGGGCGTCTGCCTCAATGTATAAAGTGTATATCTTCTTGGCTTTGGCATGGCGTTTACTGTCAGAGCGGGTATTCTTGTAGTCGTTACATGCCAGCCAGAACTCGATGTTCTCTTCGCTAAATTCTGACCTCAGGAACTGGCTGAACATTTCCACTCCATCTGCATTGCGAAGGGCAAGATGTGGTGTGACCTTACAGTCAGTTCTGTTTAAATTTCCCTAGATTTCCTTGCAAGCTGCAGAACCAGTAAATCTGTAACAGACAATGTGTGGCAGGATGGACTCCATTTTGAGGTTATTGTTTACAGTTTGTAGTGAACAAATTGGAATGAACAACACAGACAAATTGAATTTGGAAGAATATACGATGTCTCTTTCCTAGATTTTTTTTTAGCAGTGATAAGAAAGAGTTTGTAGTGCTATAAAGTGCAAGCAGCTTACTTTATGAAGTCACAAAGCATCGCTCAATCTAAGATTTCTCTTAAAACGATTTCAGAGGCTTTATTGTGGTCTTTACAGGTTAACTACTTAAACTCTACTTCTAGGTTCTCTGTTAGTCAGTTTAAGAGATTTTTGTGTTGACAGGCATTTGGACATATGTGATCGCATTGGATAAAATGTGCCCTGCAGGCATGTGATTTTATTTTGGGTTCTGCTATAAAAATGTCAGCATATTATCAATGGTATTTATGTTAGACCTTGATTATAATTCTTGAAAATGTAATAACTGTGACTTTAAGTGCAAGAGTCATAAATAAATAAATAAATAATAATAACAACAATAATAATAATAATAATAATAACCTGAATGGCTTAGCAGTTCTTCAAAAGATTCAGCCCATTTCAAAGCTTCTTCTGTAGAAATACTGTAAAAAGCAGATAGATAATGCAGTGAATGTGTTATGGCCATAAGCATTTGCACGTTAATGGCATTCGTCCTGCTTAAAAGCATTTCCTGTGTTTCTGCATGAGGAAAAGCTCTTTTCCATTTAACAATGACATCCAGCTGATGGTATCAGGAAGCTTCAAACACGGTCACCTTCTGCATATTACAAAGTGTTCTATTAAGAGAACTTTTGTTGTTTAGGGAGAGGCAATCCCATATAGGAAGCACATGGATGTATAAAACAGAGAATGTACAGCAGTCAGTTTTGCCTGCAGTGATTCTTATTAAAATATGTTCAACAACAAGGAATACATTAATGTTACTATGGGTTCAAGAGCACAGGTTCACACGTAGAATCTTGGATGCCAGTTTAGATCAGAACAATAAGACGAATTTATGAATCGGTTGACGTGAGTTTGGAATAAACTTCCTAGCTTTGTGTTGAAGGTCCAGGTTGTAAATTAATTTGGGTCTGCACTATATGAAATCCCACAAACGTTATATCATAAAACGAAAATGAATGGCCTCCTCTCACTTATGTAGGTCAGACCATTAATGTCTTTGCAGGGGAAAGAGTTTCTGTATGCGCATGCTATCCAAAATGTGCAACTGAAAGCCAGGCTGTGCACATTGCGATTGCCGATCCCGCTTCTCTATTTACAAGCAAACCCCTCTGACACATCCACTTGTATTTCGTTTCCCCCTTCGAGATGATAGGATGCATACAATTATAGACTGGAAATGCAAACCGTGATGATAAAATTGAATTTGGTCTCTGTCATTTTACTGAAGCGACAGGTCTACCTGTTTGCTCGTGCCGTGTGGTTTTAAAAGGCGATTATGTGTCTCGGAATCTTTGAGAGTGCATCAGCGCACAGGACGACAAAGCCGCTTTCGTGCTGAGAACACGCAACACGCTCGGCCTCCATGTTTGTCTTACTCAGTGCTCTTTGTGGTCGTCTTTTTTTCAGGGCTGACATTTTCATGAGAACCTGACTTTGTGAGTAGGCGGCTTATTCTGCTTTTTTTCTCCTTGTCTTCTTTCCTGGAGGTGCAAAAAAGAAAGTAAATTTATAGCTTTTTATATACTTTAAGGCCCACGTTTGACTTTCTTCACAGAAGCAATTAAAATCTGTATAGATTTAAAGAATTCTGGTGGAGCACAGTGAAAGTGAAGTCAGAGTTATGGAAATTACAGAACATTCACCAGGCAGATTCACATCAGACCACCAAGAATTTACATTGTTTCGTACAAAAGTTTTTGTTTTAATAATGCATAGAAATTCTACCAGCTTCTAGTACATGAGCAGAGACAAACATAGTTGGTAGTTGCAGAATTGTGAAGACCGTCACACATATAAATCTTTAGATATGAGGTTTGCATTCAAGTCCTACCTAAAGAACGTACCTTAAAAACGTACAAATCTGGATTTAGTTTGCCACCCGCATTTGTGCTGGCTTTTAGAAATAAATTTATTCCTTTGAAATTGACTTAAGCGATTGCTGTGGACTAGAGTTATTCTAGTACGTTCCTTGTTTTCTTCACATTGAGTGTATTAAATTACATGTCACATATTGCCTCCTCTTTGTGTGTGTTCCAACATGACAATAGTTTTGCTTAACAAAACTCAAAAAAAAAAAAGCTACCAGAAGCAAAACTCGTATTAACATGTTTGTAAATTAACCGAACAAAAATGGCGTGTGCTCATCAGCGTTCTGAAAATTCATCATGCAACACCAAAAAATAGGAAGCTTGCTAAACTCACAGCAAAATATCAAAATGCACCAACGGCAAAGCTTTTTGCAAACATGCATCCTATTATATCGGCTGTTTTATGTTCTTTTAAGAGGTCTCAGTGTGATTTATTCAGACCTACCGAGATCTGTTATCTTGCATTCTGGCGACTGGTAGATTGCTCGGACCAAGTATTTTGAAATACGCTTCCTCCTTTGGGGCTGAAAAATTCAACTGAGGAAACAGAAGAGCAAAAGTCTCCATGCTCTTCCTTATCCTTTGTCGTAATTTTAACTCTGACTGCTTACGTTTTGCTTTGCCCATTCATTGAAAAATGAATT
This sequence comes from Gymnarchus niloticus, assembly GCA_009936485.2. NCBI lineage: Eukaryota > Metazoa > Chordata > Actinopteri > Osteoglossiformes > Gymnarchidae > Gymnarchus > Gymnarchus niloticus. The sequence continues at coordinate 6,587,633 of JAACJT020000036.1, forward strand.
TCCTGTGCTTTTAAATACCTCTACCTGAACCACGACTTCCCGCCCATGGAAGTGTCATAACATTTACCAAATCTTTGCAGACATAGAATTTCCCATTAGACTGATGTCTTCCTGGCAACAGTGTTTAACTAATCGCACATAGTTTTTCTTCTTCCATACTTAGAACACAAATAGAGAATTATGTCAAGTTCTATTTTAATTTTGAGAAAATTACAGCCGATATTTTGTTCGGCAGACCTACAGGACAACAAGCAAATCCTTCATACTTCAGTTAGAATCAGACCATTTACATTTCAAATTATACGATATTAAGTAATGTAGTGATCTGTAACTAAATGGGGAACAAGGACCTGCTTTAAAAGTTGTGTGACATGTTTTAGTTAATGACTGTTCTGAAAACGTTAACTGTAGTAAAGTTTCAGGCTTTCATGTACAATCTATGAGGATACTTTTTAAAAAGATGAAACAATTAGCTGCTGTATATGTGACATTAATAATATTGGATTTCAGTCATGGTAAAAACCATATAAGACAGTTTTCATAGAGTAGTTTTAGCACCAAAACAGTGTGATGAAGGAAACTCACACATTTTAATTTCATTGTCTGCATTTTGTTTGTACTGTTATTTACTGCCTGCACAGGCCTCAATGAGCTATGTAGACAAACATTGTATGCAAAGAGGGAACTCTAAAATCCAGTAAATAAAACTTGGAAAAAAAGAGCAATTTTGGCAATACCTAGCGTTCTTGTACCCTGATATGTAACTTATTGTTTTGTTCTGGCTTATCTTGTGTCACGGTTGGTAGAAAACCTCCTACATCTGCCAGTCACATAGAGACCACAGTACGTCTAGTTGGCATTAGAACCATGCCTCAAAAAAGTATAACAATATTTGTTCTGGAGGATTTTTTGCCAGTGAATCTGTGTCCATATGACCAGAATACGTAATTTTACACAGAGTTATATATAAAACAGCACAATTCTTTTGTTACCTGGTTACAAACACGGACAATTATTACACTGACTAATGTTAATACAGCTCAATTTCCTATTTTGTTTCTTATTTAGCACCTTTCAGCAGAAGTACTTATTAATTGCTGTGGCAATGCAGTACAAGCAGATTTGAAACAATTAGCATAATGACTGCATTGTGGGTAGAGGACAATGTATTAGCATTAAATCATTTTGAAAAGCAGTCCAGTAAATTCAAAAGGTAATGGAGTGGCGGAAATAAAAACTCAGTGAAGGGGTCTGGCAGGTCAGAAAAATCTTTCCGGATGCCAGGCTACCCATGGCCATGGTGACTTTATATAATACTGTGAAATGCATGTCAATGCCGGTGATGTAATGGAGTTCAAATGTTCAGAATCTTTGGTAAATGCAGTAAATGGTGCATCACATCCTGACGGGACATCTGATGTCAAGCTGTCTGTAGAAGTTTTCCTGTCCTTTTGCCATGTTTGGGTTTATTATCTGTCCTGGACAAAATTGAATTTTTCATTTTCACATGTGCTATCCACCTGATCCCTATAACCCCTGAAAAGGACCTGAATTCCCTATTTAAACATGTTGTCTGTCGCCACACCACATCTCTGGCTGGAAACAATCCCACAGATGTCCCAGTCCCCCTCCAAATTTTTGTTGGCTGCTTTAACTGGATGGTGGGGGGTGGGGTGTGTGTTTCTGGTTGGTCTTCTGATACATTATCTGGTGAAATGAGCTGGTCTTCAGCACTACATCTGCTGTCTGTGCCGGGTCTGAACGTCTACGTTGCGTAACTGTTGATCTGGCATGGAGAGTTATGTAAGTGTTGTAGGTCTAATTTTGAAATGTTCTTCTCTTCCTCTTATTTACCTTGATGGCATCTGATCTTAGGGGTTGTGTGTGGCTCTGTGGGTTCGGTGGCTATGATCAGAAGGTCGCTGGTTCAAATCCCACGGCAAAAAAAAAAGAATAAGTGATCATTTCACCATTGGACCCTTGAGCAATGCCCTAACCCCAAAACTGTTCCGGGGGTGCAAGATGATTGAATGACTCCAAACCTGCTCTCACCTGTGTTTGTATCCTAATGGGAGGCGAGATGGGATATAGTATGGAAAATTACGTTTCATTGTGCTGTGCAAAATGGCAAATAAAAATTTCATATCATCTTGGATTCTAATGGCCTAACAGACTGTGGCTGGAAATGCTGAAATAGATGAAAGGGCATTTAATATAGAGCAATTACAGGAAGGATTATAAATGACATTCACTTAATATGCATGGCCTTCTCAGCCAGTCAAAACATTTCATTGTTATCTGTTTTTTGGGAATGAAGTTTAAGCATTTAACAGCTAATGTGTATAATAGGTTGGCTTTGTGCATACAAACATTTTGAATGGCTTCTAATTGTGGAGGATACAGTATGCATGGCTCTTATAAAATATATAACACCACCTGATGGCACTATTGAAGATGCGTGAAATGACCACATCCGCAGTTGTAAAGTTGGAAGGTAAAGCGAATCATTATTTCAGGAAACAGCTGGATTTTGGGAGGAATGCTTTATAATGGCCAGTGAAGTCCATTCCTGTGGCTTACAAGAGAAAATGCTCCCTCAGTGCAAAAAAAGCAGGTCTGCAGTCTATTTTGTTGGGGTACAAGACTGCTTGAGCTCAAGGGCGGTATGGGTGTTGTCCTGACCAGGTTCTGTGCGAGCTGGCAGAGGTCCTGAAGATCAAAGTCAAAGAGAGATCAATACCTCCTACTACTGAAAGAACAACTGATTCACTTTGAGAAGCAAGGAGAGGTTGTACAGGGTGTCAACAATCCAGGTCACCCGAAATGACTGGAAAATGAGAGTAGACCGTGTCCAGCAGCCATATCTCCACTGAAATCATCACTACCCCTTTAAGGCCTGATATCGTGGTATGGGCTGCAACGGCTAAGAACGGCATAATGATTGCACTTAGCATCCTGTGGAGAAAAGGAGTGGAGGTAGCCTATGAGAGAAAGAAGCTGATATATAATGGGCTCCTAGCCTGAATGGTAAAGGACATAGACGGTTGGCACTTATCTGATGGAGGTGTTGAGACTACGTGGGAACATCTACTGAGTGTCTATGGAAGGACGTTGGATTTTCAGGAGCAAATCTAAAGAAGTCACTGGAATGGCCAGCCGAAGAGCCTGAGAATGGCAGCTTCTAGCTATGTTTAAGAAGGAAGGGGATGACATCATTCATCAAAGCCAAAGTGGAGGTAGCAGAAGAATGGGGGTGTGCCTTGAATTTTTGGTGGCATGAAGTGTTATTCCAACAGATTGCTATGTACGGTGATGTTACGGTTGAGGAAGTGAAGTAGGGCCTTCGAGGGTCATGAGGAGCAGCCTGGGAGGTTGTTATATACGGTTATGTTACGGCTGAGGAAGTGAAGTAGAGGCT
>JAACJT020000036.1:6591150-6616555 GCA_009936485.2 Gymnarchus niloticus
TCGAGGGTCATGAGGAGCAGCCTGGGAGGTTGTTATATACGGTTATGTTACGGCTGAGGAAGTGAAGTAGAGGCTTCGAGGGTCATGAGGAACAGCCTGGGAGGCAGACTTTGGTGAAAGGTCGGAAAGAAAAGGATGAAATAGTACCAGCAGAAAGAAAGCTTGAAAACGTCCAGCTGCAGAGGGCAGCAGGGAGACGGCCCTGACCACTGCTACACCACCAGGACAAGTCCTGGAGTTAAAAGGGTGAAACGTCACAAGGGGTGTATCTGACTTGTAAGGAATCACTTCCATGTTTTCCTCAGGCCTGAAGGCTGGATCTGGGTGGCATGACAATATCAACAGATGACAGAGTGATTGGGTAACGAGAAATGATTGGCCATTTTAAATAAGTATGCAGGAATTCTTTAGTTTTCACGTCTTGCTCTGAAAGACACACACACAAGCACAAAACTTGGGCTCAGAGCACAGTGTCAACTATTTATCCAGCATTGCTGGAGCAGTTTTTGCGGTTACTCAAGGATCCAACAGTGATATGGTTACTCAGCTGACCAGGGGATTTGAACCAGCAACCTTGTGGCACAGACCTTTAACTTCTATAGCCACACATACTTGTTTGGCGTTGGATATTCAAACTGCATACTTGCATCATCGTGTGTGGACTTTACCGCTCAACCATTTTCACGAGTTTTCATGAGTTTCTTTGGGTTTTACAGTTTCTTCCCACAGTCCAAAAACGTGCAATTTAGGTAAATTGGTGACTCATAAAATTACTCATACTATGTGCCTTGTGCTTTTTGATTTCTGGGATAAGCTCCAGCCTCACTACAACCCTGTAGTGGATAAACAGGTATTGAAGTTATGTTTGCACTTGTCCAATTTAATTTTTTATGAGCTGTTTAGTTATAAAATCGTGATCAGTTACATGTCTGCTTATGGTGAACTGCTAACAGTTTAGCACATGAAACAATTTATAAAATGAAGTTCATATACAGAGCATTATTCTGTTTTTTTGTTTTTTTATTGATACAGCCAATGTTCTTTTTAAACAACACCATAGCAAAGTGTAGTGTGGAACAGATGTACTGAAGGTTATTTTAACCTTATCATCCTATTTTCTCTTCAGACACGTAATACTTTACAGTAGCTGACGCTGTGCGTTTGTGTGGGGTCACCCTCTTCACAGGGTACAAGAAATCCGTTTGCGTCCAGGAAACGTGCGCACGAGAGATGCTACATAGATAGTCACCAGGCTACGTGTGAAACTTTTTGACTGACAGTGTGGTTAAGGGTAACATGCAATTTCAACACACTCGAGGTTAACTCTCGCAACTCTTCGTGTTTCTACTCAAAAGTCCCATTTGATAGAGGAGCACCAGATGATGAAACCACACTGAAACCATTAAAATATGTGTTTAGGAATGCACCTCAGAACGAGTCTAGGTCTAGGTGAACGTTTCCTCTGATTTTGTAAATTCAGAAGTTGGTGTCAAAAGGAATTAATTCAGAATATGCTTTTAGAAAATGTAACCCTCTCCTTTGTTCAAGACACATTTTCTGAGATCACTGCATCACATTAGAAGGGATTTTTCAGTCAGCCAGATAGTTGAAGATGTGATCAAAGTCATCCTGTGGCTGGTTCTCTGAATGTAAAGCCCGATTGATTAATGTTTCCTAATTAGGTTCTGTTTTCGACTCGCCATCACCAGACGTTTCCTGTGGTGGGCTGTACCATCTTGTCACTTAGAAGGCGGTGAGATAATAGAGCTACAAGCAGCATTGCGAGGCGAACATAAGTGAAGCCACGTTGTGTGTTGACAACACATCTCACATTCTGGCTACTACAGTATGACTGCTAGCCCAACATTTTTTGTCAGAATGCAAGGAATGCACCATGTGGGCGTGATGCAGAACGCCATGGGTAAAGACGTGGTGGAGTAACTGAAATGAACAACAGTACGTGTTACCATGGCTGCCAAAGAATAGCCAGAAAGGAATAAACTATTATTATCATCTCTCCACTCATTTTCCATCCGCTTATCCAATACAGGGTAACAGGGATTCTGGAACATATCTCAGACACCAAACCCCCAACGGTTTCAACCAGACTATCCATCACGTTGCCCTTTTTGATTATTATTATTAGTGCCATGGTGGCTCAGTGGGTCGTGGCCTGAATCGTGCCTCTGATCTCTGCTGGTGGAGTTTTACATGATCTCCTCCCGTCCTGTGGATTTACTCCAGTCAGTCCAAAGTTAGGCTAAATGGTCTGTAAATTGCCTTTAGTGTGTGAGTGCCTGGTTGTGCCCTCTGCTGGACTGGCATCCTATCTGTGATGCAGCCCAGCTGCTTTCTACCGCCATCAGCCATGTTCAGGATAAGTGGTTGGAAGATGGTTGGTGAAACAACACTTTAGAAGAAGAACTGGTGAGTGTGAATTTACCTCTCGTTTGGCCTTTTGTGTTTATGATATTTGTGTATAATATTTTTGGACCTTTGTGGAACACAACCTTTCAGTGTGTCAGGAAGCATCTGACATGGCATCCCATTTATTTGCATAGGCACGAGTCAAACAGCACTGCCCTATTCATGTGGACAGGGCTCCTCTTGGTGCATTAAAAACATCCACCTAACGTTAATAATATGTTCTTCTGAAGAAGCATGCAGCCACCCTACTGACATTTGCAAATTGCATCTCAGCCATTCACTCCTCAACAAGAAAGGAAGTCGTTGAAAGAGGAAGACCACACTAAGTGTCTTTCTAAATGCACTGCTATTACTGCCATAGACCTGTGGTCTTTAACCAATGAAGCTGCAGTCCTGCGGTGACCATGTTTTCCGGCTTCAAGTCATTTGTCAAGTTTTTTTTTTTTTAAACGTTCTCCATCATTCTGAATTACAATAATAGCCTATTACTATTCTGGGAACATACATTTATAATGCACAGGTATGATGAAGATGAATGCCTTTGTAAAATGACCAGTAATGTTTTGTCCGGTAAAATTGCCCACTGATAAATAATAAGTGTGCATATACTACAAAGAACTGGTAGCACCAAAAACCAAATTGCTTTTATAAAAGTTAATACAATTAAAGAATAAATAAACTGGCATTCTATCCAGGCTGTACCCAAGTCTCGTGCCCTTTACTACACGGGATAAGCTCCATGATAAGTGGCTAGAGGATGGATGAACAAAGAAATTAGTAGTAATAAAGTAAATGTTTTGGTAACAGGGTCATTCTCATTGTTTATGTAGTGACAGGAAATCTTTGCTTTCATAACATAAATTAAAATAGTTTATCAGTCTAGGGTTTCGTAGTTTCCTCCTCCTCCATAGGTGTTCCCCTCAATACACAACGCCCACTCAAACCAGTCGATGTAAAGAAGAGCGTGGGTCTCTCTTGACGTGTGCCGTCAGCCGCCCACTTCCTGTCGGTTGGTCTGAATGCGACGGGATTCACCGAGTGACATGACGTGTGAGGAGGAAAACGCGTGGGCGAGTCACCGGTAGCAGCTATCACGCTGGAACGTCGATAGAGGTAGACAGCCAGGTGTTACCCTTACCTAATGGAACTTGTGGAAACTCTACATTATCTGGGCCTTCTTGCCCCAGATGGCCAGTGTAGTGTAGCAATGTTCAAAACTGGTTTCCCCCTCGCGCTACGGTTCGATTCATCAAAACCTGCACCGCCGGGGAGGCATAAATGGAAAACTGCCACCTGCTAACCGAATATATTAAAATATCAATGTGTAGCATGGCAGGCCGCAGCAAGACGTGTCCGTATAAATATGTACTGCACGACTGTAGTCCAGTTTGCGAGTCACATAGTCAGATAATTTCAGAGCATCAGGTTGGAGATGGGCTGAATGACACTGATAACACAAATCAGGCCAAAGACCTCAAAGAGTATTCCTTTTGATCCTTTTCATAACAATGCAAACGAAATTTGAATGCTGTACGTGTATTGTGTATATATACTGTATATATACATCCCTGATGCAAACCTGACCTGTATAAGTGGTTGGGAGACTGATGTATGTTTATGTAAATACATACTGCATATGGATGTACTGGAAGATGTTCTGTGCCATACATGTGTGTCTGTTTACGGGCTTGTGTTTACCAAATATGTGTTTTCCTGAAGTATCCTTCAATAAACAGTATGATTGAGACTTGACAGATTGTTGTGTATGGGAACTATATACCAAACAGACAGGTCTGGAACACCAGATACTCTATTTCCTGTGTTTTAGCCAGCCTTTTAACGAGCCACTCTGCATGGTGCGTCTTTAATTTTTTGTTTCGTCTCTGAGAAGGAAAATCAGTTCTGAAATCATGTGAATTGAAAACGAAGTGAGCTTTATTTTATTGACAGTTGCTTTCACAATGATGTTCCCTTCTGTCACCTGAGCAATCAAATGCTGAATTCCTCTTATGTAGCTTCTGACTGATAGAAGAGGGGATCTGGAATTCGGAGCCGTGAGAAGATGGGTTGTCCTGTTTTTTTTTGACATCCTAGTATTTGATGTTTTAGAGTGCGAGTGACAGCTTGCTTATCATAGGTCCATAAAAGTCCCTTAGTTCCTCAGGACATCAATATGAAATGCTGATCCTAATGTATTCCATTGTCTGAGTGGCCCTTTATGGATTTAATATTCAGATATATCTGAATGTTCATGGCAGTCTCTGTCTCTAAAATATCCATATATCTATAGATCCATTTTATGTGTGTGTGTACAGATACTGTACATAAATATATATATTTTTCTTTTCTCAAAAAATATTTCTTGGTTTCTGTTATACTCTTTTAATGTTTATGATTGTTTACCTCTTGGCTAAATAAGCTCATAAACACAATGTTTTAAGCCACTGAACTGCGACAATTAACATGCACGGCCTTTTTACACAATGAAAAGCCTGGGATTTGCTGTCGACATTTTTAGGTGATGTTTTAATTGATTTGCGCGATTTCCCTTCAAGGTGAACAGCACATCAAAGAATATAGATGTTATCTATGCAGTACTGTAAATAACTGTAGTTGCTCTGGTGCAGATGTTAATATTCAATTCAATTTTATTAATATAGCGCCTTTAACAAGGAGCACTGTCACAAAGTGCTTTACATAGTGCCAGGACCAAAGTCCCTAGAGAGTGATCCAAAGGTGACAGTGGCAAGGAAAAACTCCATCGGGAGGAAGAAAACTTGGGAGGAAGTCTACTCAAGGGGGAAGCTCATCATTCTCTGGCCAGCACCAGGCAGAATGATAAAAGTAAAATAAACGGGTCATATGATTAAAGTAACTTACCAACAAATGTGGGCACAATCAGTTCATGCACAGGTTACTTACATTGGATGTCTTTTAATATGACCAAATGCATTGCCATATTACTTTAAGTGACAGATTTTTTTCTTGTTATAATTCCAACAGCTATCTTTGCAGAATGTAGACCTTGATCAGTACTTCACATATTTTATTGATACTCCGTGTAGAAACCTGCACTGACCCCTACTCAACATCGCCATCTAGTGACGTTCATCACATTGACAACTCCACCTGCTCAGTTGATCAATATTCTACTGTGCCATTCGGGACAGAGGTTTGGAAGATGCCACAAGGGGCCAAAGCTCTAGAGTTCCTCATGAAGAGACACTCCTGGTCATGGTTTTGTTTTCTTGAAATCTTGTCTGCTTCTCATTAATTTAATAATTAGGCTAATCTGTTAAATGGCACCAATGTTCCTTCAAATGATCTATCCCAAAATGCATTTTAGTCAAGTTTTTTACTATGGCTATCACAATTAATTGAATACTGCCAATTCCACTAAGTTGGTTCACATATATCTATGCATTTTCTGTTTATTTACACATGTATATGAAAACTATAAGCACAAGAGCAATTTTTATGTTAGGTAATATGTGTGAGGAAACGTTAAATAAACTTCAACAGGGCTAAGACAGGAAAATCAATTTTTAGGATGCTAAAAGCGTACCTGGGATCCAAGTATTCTCGGATTGTAACTGCTCCCCCAGCATTGCAGGTGAACTCCAGAGTATTTTTAATAAAGCAATTTAGCTTAGCAAACGGTTGGTACTGGAACTAGGGTATGGACGGGAGGGAGGTGTAAATGAAAAATTAAAAGAATTGAAAGAGGTAGCCTACTGTGCTTTAATATATCTGCATGAAATCCAACAGTTTGCAGGTTAAGATTACTATGTAATCTTAGATAAAAAAACAAAGGTAGTGATTGGGAAAATGAGATTTCAAGACCTGTGATGGGTGGGAGTATCCTGAACTCTCAGTCAATGCTGGCGATGAACTACCAATCGAATTGATAGCCTAGTTCAGGATACTCCCACCCACTACACGTTTTGAAGCCTCATTTGTCCCATCCATAAAAAAAGGTGTTGTAATGACTGCACCGCTGGACCCAAGTGCGGTGTATGGAGGTTTTAATCGGGAGGCAAGCAGATGGTCAGACAAGCAGGGGTAAAGCCAGGAACCAGAGGAGATTTTCAAAAAACCAGGGCAATCCAACGTCTTAGTCGTTGAGGCACGCAGAGGTCAGGATACAAAAGGTAGGCAAAACAACAGTAACCAAATCTGGAAGGTCAGGCGAAAAGGCGGAGTCAAGAAGGCAGACAGGATTTATACACGAGTCAGGTAACAGTATCACTATGAATGAATGCTGAGTATGGTGACAAACACTCAATACCTCGCAACCACTGTTGTGGTTGAGAGGCTTTTGTAGTTCTTGTTAATGGGCTGCAGGTCTTCAGTACTCTGGCGAGGGGGTTCAGTGGTGAGCTGGGCATGGCTAGCTCACTGCCAGCATGACAGGTATTGTGTCATATTATAATTATTACAAGGAAAGACAAAACTAAAGTAAATCTGGTATAAGGTAGCTCAGATGGAGACCAGGACATGGTAATAGAAGCCAGTGGTACCTTGAACTGTATGGTAAATTATCATACCATTAGCATACCAGTTATATCAGCGGGGAGGGGAAGGTTATGTTGACCTGTGCTTGATTTTAGGATATTGTCTTCATTCTTCAGCCATTTTGGGAATTATCGCCCAATTCAAATGTCTGCACTTCACAGCTTTGGTTCATCCCATGTGATTTCAAAAATAGGTAGCTTCTACTGAATGTGCAATTCTGTGTTCATTTATGGATTATTTGAAAACGAAGGAACAGACCTGAAGGGGGCTTGTTCTTAGTTGGTTATCATAGGTTATTATCCAACTAAGTGGTCATAATTCCTACAAATTGGCATAAATCAGAACGATTTTGTCTGTTATGCATCTTTATGCATCTTTAAAATAACTGCAGTAACTGCAAATTGAAATCAAATGCATTCTGTGGTGTTGCATTCATCTTTTGACAATATGAAGTGTCAATATAAAATTATTCTTAGCCAACATTATGATAAATTCAGGACCTATGACCTATAACATAAATACCATTCCTGTGTATAATCAAGAAAATCAAAATCACGTCGACTTTACAAAGCATATGTTTAAACAATTAACTTTTTTATACGTAGGCCAATCAGTAATGTTAGTAAGCTTTTGAAGACAAACCGAAGAGTATCAACTTAGCAGTAGCCTACCTATATTGGCTTGCAATGGCTTAATGACATTACCAATAGAAAAATCATCATCGATTACATATTATCGCAATTTGTCACTATGGCAGCGTTGTTGATGCTAAAAGGATTTTCACGTCACTGTCATTTGGGTGAGAACATTTTGTTTCATCTGTTGTTTCACACATTATAAAGGCCCTAATAAACATTCTACAAGAAGCTAAGCATTTGATATTAAACTTTATAATGGCATTATTATAACTGGTTAAGAATTATCCCTTTAGACCCAGAGGGATGATGGAGTCACGAATGTGAATTAGGGGACAGCAAGAAAAAAAACACATCAGTTCAACAATCCCAATTAGTGGTCATTAATCGATTATGACCACAGTAAGTAAAAATGTTTTCTCTCAGTACTTTCATGGGTGACCATGAGTAATCTGTATTTTATGAGAGGCAACGTCTGGGTATAATCCACTTAATGTATTTTTAGTAAAATTAAGTGGTGGATAATGACGTTTGCGAACCAGCTAAGGACAAGCCAAGTCTGATGTTTTCCCCTTGACTTTTAACTTTGAGGCATAATTAATATTATATAAAAACACCCCGCTAAATGATTTGTTAAACACAACAAAACTTTAAAATCTGGTAGTGTGCATTATTCAGCTATAATGAGCCGTTCGCGTCGCATGTAATGAAAAACGATATTAATATTTCATAAAGATAATCAAGGAGAAAGCAATTATTTTACGGTGAGAAAATGTTGAAGTAATTAAAAAAAATGGAACAGGTACTAATGGTGAAGAGTGAGGTCTAGATGGGGGAAGTGTGTCTGTTTGAGCAGCTGTATGGGGTGTATTTCTTTATCATGATATTCTTTCGTAAAACACCACCGTATTGCCTTCACGTCTAAATCCAGTGTAATTAAATTCTGGACGGCAACCAAAAGTTCATGGTGTTTTAATAAAGATGGGTAAGAATGAAGACTGTCTTGACGACAGCCTTTGATGAATGAGAAACTCAACTGGCAGACCCAGTGGACTGAACAGTGGAGGAAATGGCGATATTTGTTTGCCAGGAATCGTGTTTATTAGACTAATTAAATGGAGTCATATTTGTAAGAAAACCTGCTCGTACGTTAGTGATTGATTTGATGTGGAAATGACTGTTGGAATGAGTGGAGAAATTGATGTAGGAATTATACAGAATTTAATAAAATACAATGTAAAAATAAAATTAAAACCTTATTATGGAATTTCTATATGCTGAAAGGCATGCAAACATAAGAAAATATCTCCTTGCATTATGCACCAAACCCAAAAACATTGCTGTTCAAGGTCTAGGTAGACTTCTTGTTACGTCCGGCCTCCCTAACCCTCTGTTTCCTCACTGTGTCCTAAATGGGACACACCTGTTTTGCGTTTTCCTCTTTCTTAGTTCTCTTTAAGAGAGCTTCCCTGTCCTGTTGGTTTTGCTGGTTGTTGATGTTGCCCCCGTGTGCCCGGGCCTGCCTGTTCCTGGACCCAAATGGAAAATCAACGTCTGTGTTACCCGTCATCGGGGTCCGGTCCGCTTGCCAACATTTCTAGTTCAGTCAGTGATAAATCAGTTCTTCCCTTGTTTTATGGAAGTAGGCTACTGCCTACATACACGACAGCCTGCCTTCAAGAACATCACTCTACTAGTTATAGGGTCAGTTTTATTTATCCCTCAATTTATTGTGCTGGTTTTTATAATTCAGTTACTGTAGCGGGATGTGTGGCCCACCTGTTTTGAATGGCGTACTGGTCTGTTGTGTTCTGCCTTACTTCTGTTAGTCAGTTCATTAGCTGGTGTGCCTTACAAAGTCGAACTTCATTCAGGTTTAAATCCATCCAAATTCAACCACTCTCTGATGTTTAAATGGAAATTGATTGCATTGTGTCCCATAGATGACTCTATCCTGATATTTAACAGTCCCCTGGTCTGTGCTTAGTAAAATGGGTATCGCTCAAGTCAGTGAATAATAAAAATACTTTGCTTTTCATCTCATTTATTCATTTATTTGCTCTTCATCATAATAAAGCTTAATATTCTACTCCGTGTAATGCTTAATGATACTTGCCAACATGGAAGTGATTGTCTATCTCTTTCTTCCTGGTATTTGAACCTTTTGTCTTATCGAATACGTGCATTTCAGATTTTGGTCATAAACATGAAGATCTCTACAAGTCTAAATTGCTATTTACTGTCACACTGGTAAGTCTATACCTAGATTTTCTCTATTTGTTTCTGTACACCCTGAACAAATGTAAATGTGTTAAAGATATGTACAAATGGGATGTTAAATTCCCTACGCCCTTCTACATTATTGACTTTTGTTGACTATATTTAGCAACTTTGAAGCTGGATAACAAATTTAAAAAATCACTGGAGACAAGAATGCATTTGACAGCTGGATTTAATCACCTTTACAGTTTTCCCATAAAGAAATGCAGATGAAAGTTACCTGAGCGCTCTCTCCTTCCTGCTTCCAGATCTAAAGCAACATGATGTTTTTTGTGGTGTTTTTTGTGACTTTAATGTGAGATGATGATTTGCAATGAACTTGAGATTTCAGCGGATTTCTTCATCTTTCACTCATAGACCCGATAATAGTTTGAAATCTATAACCCTAGTGGCATTGGTTGGGCTTTAAGTGGAGGAAAGCAGCATGCAAATAGTACGCCATACTAATGTCAAGCGAACGATGCTTCGCATGTCTTGTATGATGTAAACTGAGGCATCGGGAGGTTGGCTGATTGGTCGATGTCACAGAAAATGGACATAGCAGCTATATGAATGGCTTGTGTCTGGGTTCTGTCTACTTCAGTGACTCGCAAGAGCTGAAGGTGCCTTTTTTTAAACCCATATTGGTGCCACCTAATATCCACCCCTTGCCTTTTTCTGTATTTATTTCCTGTCCACTTTCAATTTGTCCATTTCAAAAAGGATGGCTACCAGTATGTATGCAAACTTTCAAAATTAAGTAAAAACAAATGGATGGGCTAAACATAGATTTTAAAAACACAGATTTCCTCAGGTGGTTAAATCTGGAACTGAAAATTGGGGATGTATTAGGTTGATGTGATCTGAATGCTTATTCAAATGGTATGTTTGCTGTAGGCCATAATTTGGATGTGCATGTATGTATTAGCAGGAAAAATTTCAACACAAACTAAACGTTTTGAAATTAGTGTAAGTTTATCACTTCAGTGATTTGCCTGATTGCATTTTTTTTCTATCTGCTGACGTCTCTCCGATTATTATTGGAGAAAATGTAATGTGCTTTCATATTCTTTGGAGGGTGTTTGAGAAGAAGCTAATTTGCTTCGTGGTTTCCAGCCTTGATTTAAAAATTCTCTATTTTTCCCTCTCTGGTATTTCATGTGGGGTTAATTTGGTTGATACAACTTGGTTGAAACAAGCACTTGAATTTTCTTCAAAAAGGGAGTATCGGAATGTCTAGTCAAATTATTGTCAATGTAGATGTAAGAGATTTGAGATATGGGGTAATTAATATCTGGCAAACTTTCTGTTCGTTATAGCCTTTGGGTTCCCAGGAAGCATTGGCCTTTTGCCCATGTAAACACGCTAAAATACACTTTGGGAATCGGAGGATTTGAAAGATCCTGTTACAGATATTGAGCAGACACATTCTCCGCAGCTAATTTCAGACTTCAGTGGCATTACATTTGTGTCAGAGTGCAGTCTCCCATTTGACATTTCTTTCTGTTTTGGGGGGTGGTGTGTGATTGGGATCACATTAACGGCATTTCACAGAATATGAGAACTCAAAACACCCTCTAATTAATCTTGACAAATTGGTTGTATAAAAGACCATGATCAGAATTAGACTAATCTGTGAGGTTTGAGATCAAGATGAAGGAGGATGAAAACTGTAAGATTTCAGCAGATTTAATGGAAATAGCTGCTCTGGCTGGTGTTATATTTCTAAAAGGCCTCATTTCCGTGTGCTTATTCTTGTATTTAATCATCTTCATGCTTCTCGCATACAATGAGCTAAATTATCATGGCGGAGGAGCCAAGTTCAATTTCACTTTCATAGCTGTCTGCCCTTCCTGCATTTTGAAGCTGAAGGATGCAACTACTTGACATTAGATTAGAAACTAATTTCGCAGTTCAGGGCGAGTGCATTTCAATTTGAGGCCCGCATTGTTGATCCAGGGTACAGAGTCTGCTTCACAGAAACTCCATTCACACACCGAGCAGGTAATCTTATGGTTTACTAGTAGTCAATAAAGTCAACTTATTCAAATGCAAATCATTGTAGAACAATGCTGTATTTTGTCATACAAATGTTTTGTTGGTGATTTGTTTTGCATTGACACTGACCTTTAGGAAACGAATCCTACCGATTCCTTTTTATCAGGTTGCGTTTTTGGGGTGTCTGTTACACGATAATTACTAATGGGTGCCTCACATTTATTTTGGGCTGAATTATGGAGTAGCATGACTCATGAAGACACACTTTTTTTTGGACAAGATTGCTTTCGTATTAGTGAACAGCCGGTAAGTCCATACCGCTGAAGACTCTGAATGTCTGCGTATACGTAGGCAGAAATGGTCATATGTCGTCAATGTGGCGCAGTGCAGTCGTCTCATTACACGCACCCCTTCTTGCCACAGTGCAGTGCGGAACTGCGGAGCCGTACAGTCGATAATTACTATGAATAAACATGTGAAATTAAGTGCGTCACTCTGCCTAAGGGTGTTAGGTAAGCTGATCACTAACATAATAAATGGTAATTAGCTTACCAATAAAGAGGCGTTCAGAAATAGAGCCAGCTTTATTATTTCCCCTAAACAGTTATCAGTCTTTGTTTTGCGTGAATGAAAACTTGGCATTTCACAGCTTCACAGTAGTCCGCGGCAGCTTGAGCGTTAATTATCACGCGTATCCGACTAGCGCAGGTGGGGTAAAGATGATGTGACATTTTGGTTTATTGACACAAGTTTCCCCAACAGCTGTACATGACGCTGTTTTCATTTGACTTCTAAGAAGATTGCGTTTATGCTTCTTCCTTTTTTTTATTTCATTAGGATTAATCAATCACTGTGACACGCAGGCGTTTATGGAGACGTACGACTCTATGACTCGGAGCTTGCTGTGACTCCGAGTTCGCTGTCATGGATGGAGTCATATGGCTTGGAAAATAATGTTTAAAAAGTGGGCTGTAAGCCATGACTGAAGTGCATTCAACTTGGTGTCAGAGGAGGTGGAGGGTCAGGCTGTGTGTGACTTCTGACTATCCGACCACTGATAAGAGTGTATAAACACTTTAATTCCCAATGCTGAGTGTTTTCGAGACCATTGGATCTACTAAGCTGGAACAAAGGCGTGCGTTATTTGTCAGATGTCTGTGGTCGTTGTCAGAATTCGAGTAAGTCTGACGTTATAGGAGACCAGACTTCGGTTGCTGTCTCCCACCCAGTATTCCTTTCCAGGCAGAAATTGCACCCACCGCGGTGTAATTTGGGATGCCCAGGACTCACGCGGTGTGGGTTTTGTCAGATTATTATGGTTTGCTGTGTAGGAGGATGGGACACACGGGTTATGCACACTTATCTGAGAGAGAAAAAAAATCGACAGAATATAAAATTTTAGGCGTTTATAGAACGGCGCACGGTTAAAGCCATACAGACATTCAGGTCTACTTTGCAGCTGTGTGATCTTTTTGTACCGTACGATGCGAACGCGTCCAAAAACACGGCACCCCCCCCCCCACAGTTAACGTTTGCGTACAAAATCCAGGTTCTTCATTTAAATACATTCTTTGTAAACGTAGCCTTTACAGGCTTGTGTTCCATGTGCTTTTTCAACCCCGAGTTGGCAGCAACTATATGTTTTTTTCTTTTTTCTGGCTGAGCTACAAAATTAAAAAGAACTCTGACTTTGTTAAAATAAGTTTAAAAAAACTTCGTTATCTACTGTAATATACAATTAGTTGGTCTATACATTACTTTCTTACGTCGTTAGAACAGGCTGAAGTATTAGCATACATTCTGTGAAGCACCCAGGATCTGTAAAAAGGGCAGCTTAAAATATGACGTGCAGTCCCCAGCAAACCAGGTGGTTAAAACAAGACAGTACGACGAATGTTATTTTTTAATGTGTCGTGCGTGAAAAGAGTTGAAGCCTGAATTTGGGCAATGACTAAGAGCTCCAGTTTACGAGAGCAGTTCAAATCTTTAATTAGTTCTATTTTTTTTTTTTTTTGTTCTCCAGAATGTAATAGCAAATAAGTCTCTGGTTCAAATGAGCTCTCCTTTGTTGGAGGAATGATATATACCACACACCTAATTAGTACTGCTCTCGCTATTTTGCATTTGAAAGGTTGGAAATGACCCCTTGTTATGGTCCTGAACCTCAGCTGAGAAGACCCACACTTTTGCAGAACTTTCAGACATAAAATCTGTCAGATGGTACAAAGCTTGACAAATTCTTAGGAATGCAAGGGCAGTTTTACTACTGCGTACAAACAGATAACAAACTGATTACAGAGTCCTAGACATTTTTAAATCACTGATGAGGTCATTTCCCTGGCATGATTGCATTACTGTCAGAGTCCTCATCTCCATTTCATTGCTTTTATAAGTCTTTTTATCTTGCTAGTTTTTCTTAAGTAAATAGAGGTAACAATCTATATGTCTCTCTTTCCAAATGGCTGTAACGTCGATCCATTATGGGTGACTTGGCCCTAATTCCGTTTATGTCCACGTCTGATACATGTGCGGGGTGTGCGATGAAATGTCAGGTGAAGATGTTTCAACGCTGGCCATGCCAAGTTGCCATGCATTTTGCTTGGATACTTCCTGAGGCAGGAGGCCTGCATCGCGGTCCTGCCGATCAATGTCCTGGAAGGCTGCACCGTGATGCTATGTCCTGATGTCATAAAGCCACTTTACAAAGAAACTCGGTTTGCGAATTTTTCAGGGTGGATGAGGTGAGGGTGAATGGCGCTCGCTTCCTGGCGACCTGTGGGCTCCTGGCTTATTTCAAAAATAAGCAGAGTTTAGTTAACGAATAACAAAATAGAAAATGAATGAGGTTGTTGCAAACTGCACTGGTGAACTGTATAAATCTGTTGAATTTCAGATTTTCGTGTCTGAACTTTACATGGCTGTAAACGTCACAACCATGTTGTAATTTAATTACAATGAAAACTCTGGGCCTTCACTGTTACTGTGGGATCTCTAGCAAATTTTGTCCCTGTTTTTCCTTGCTGAGTCAAAAACGGGAACCTGTAGTCATCGCCACTCGAACAGTTTTGGTGTCAGTGTCATAAAGCGATTGCCAGATTTAAGTCAAACTTTCACGAATGTAGAATAATTCAACAGATATGTATTAACTTATCAGCCCTTTTCCCTCTTAAAATTGACACTAATGGAATAGTCCATAGTCTCATTAATCATTAATCCCCAGTATCGACTGAAAGGGAGCAGTCAGTATTCTCGCTTGACTCTTTGAACGCTCTTTCCAATGCCCCGTGTAAATGAGAATTTCCCACAGACTGCACCCGTCGTTCTCCTCTAGGAATCTGACACCCATAGCCACCGGCTCTCTGCGTGGTACATACCACACAGAGACTTGTTTAACTGTTTCTGTGACCTTATGGTTAAATCCAAAAGTCATGCTACATCCGGCCTTTTTAGGGAACATATTGAGCTGAGATTAAATCCAACAGGATACCTCCTGAGCAGCAACAAAAAAAACAATCCAAGCTTATTATCTTGATTTGTATTTGTGAATTTTTTTTTAATTAAAATTTTTGAGGTTTATAATACAAACTATTTTATTTAAAATCAAACCTTCCTCTTCTGAATATTTGTTGCGTTTGAAATACGTTTTGCCATACGTTTTGCCATCTTCACACACAAATACACTTAGGAAAATGAAACGGATGCTAACAGGCTCTTTCAGGCATGCAGATTTGGGTAACGTCGTTCGTGACCTGTGATCTGGCTACAGATAACCTGCAGTGCGTGCAGGTAAGCAATCTCCTTTACATGCCGACTTGCCGATGTCACTCTCGTGTGGTGACATTGCTGCTTCTCGCATAATGAATCCCGAGATGTCAGGTTGACAGGTGCTTAATGAAAAAAACGTGGGAGCGACAGTCTGCCTCGTGTGCGGGGAAGCCGTTCTTTCGATACTTTTTGATGATCGGTGTTTGAAAAGCTAAATTAATAATACAGCCAGGGCTCTAAAGGTAATACAACCATTACAGCACACCATCTGTTTATTTGTTGGCACTGACAGCTTGTATATGTATTATGTAGATTTAGTTAAAAGGATAAGGTTTGTTACCTTCAAACAAATGTTCGTTTAATAAGGCATCCTCATCCATGCGTATTTATTTATTTATCATCTTTTTGATATATTGATTTGCATGGGTAATGCAAAGTGTGTTTTTTTGTCCTTTGAATGAACCTATTCATTTTAAAATGAGCATACTGTATTCATTTGTGCCCTGCGATGGACTGGCATCCTTACCCGGATGTTGGCCAGCCTTGTGCCCTGTGCTGCCTGGGATAGGCTCCAGTCTCACCGTGAACCTCTGCTGGATAAGTGGGTGGAACACACATGTATTTATTTGTCACTCTAATGCTTATAATTTCCTTCAGGAGCAATAAGGTGTCAGTTTGTCTGTTCATTCCGTGTGTGCATGTTTTGATCTTTCATTCTTCCCACTGACATTTCATGACACTTCAGAATTTGGAAAACGTGTGTTAATGTAACTTAAGTTATTGTTGTCCATGTTTTGTGTTGTTTAAAGGTACAGTGTATTTATCTACTTGCCAGCCTACAAAAAAGAGGAATTGTTTGGTGGAGATTGCCTTGGCATTAACCCTGTGCATTTGTGGAGAATTCCACTCACAAAAGTCATTTTGTATCACGCCAACATGGACTTTTTTCTTCCTTCCTCCAAAAAATCCTCTGTCATCAAGGAATATTCACACGGCATCTGTTGTATTTAGTGCCTTAGCTGCCAGTATAATTGCTGACGCTTGCGTGCGGCATTTCTGAACACGATGTTCCTGTTTCATAATATTTACATTTAAAAGAGACGGTGTCTGCTATCCTGTTCCCCTTTCTAATCCTCCATGACCAATAAATCCTCGCTGTCCGGTGTGAAAAGTCACACCAGAAAATGCATGAAAGCATCGTGCCTGAAACTAAACAGAAAAAAAAAAAGTGCTTAATGAATTTTTTAGAACATGAATTACAACAAATGTAATTTTTAAAAAGCTCCCCCAGGCCAGTTAGTCAGTTCATTCTATTTAGCACACTGTTTACCGTTTTTTTTCTGGTAAATATCACTGAAGTAAGCTTTAGCTGTTGATTTTTTTTTTCCAGTTTGTGTGCTGCTGGGGTACATGCTCAGACCTGGATTTATCTGTGTATAACGCCCGGGCTTCATGAGAGAGATCATGCTGGTTTAACAGCATCAATCCCTGTAGGAAAGCTCTAGTTTTGGCAGTCATCCCGCTGAATGTCATTTTTTGACCTTGTGTGTTCTTTCACAAATATTGCTTGGCACTCCAACAGCATTTTCCACTATCGTTGACAAACACTGCTTGACTCAAGCTGCTCTCGAATTCCGCGCTCGGCCTCTGTGTTCTCTCGACCTGATGATTGTGGAGTTCCATCCGTTCGGTTTTGGCTCGAGTAAATGCCACTGCACCTTCACGTCTGGGTGGGCGTTTGCAGTTCTGTTTTGCCAAAGTCCAATTGGTCGATAGATGACAGGACTGTTATTTATTTAACTATATTTATTCATTTTTCTAAATAAACGTATGCATTCTGTTATTTTGAACCATATTGTATTCTCTGTAATCTTCAGGGATTTCAAAAAATTGCATTTGTATTAATTCACCTCAGCTGGTTTTATTTAGATAAGGCTAATGGAATTTATTCAGAAAGTACTGCTCACGTAATTGTCCTCTGCGGAATTAAAGAAAAAGATGGCTATGAGGAATAACATAGGGGCTATTTGGAATATTAGGACTATTACCTTTCTGCAGTTAAAGGGTTCCATAATGAACTTACTGATGGTCACATTTCAGTACAGAATGGTGTATTAAAATTATTACATTAAATACAAAATGGCAAAGTGTCCATCACAAAATGGTATTTAACTGATTTTCTATGAATGTCCCGTAGTGAATCGTCTCAGTTACTGCCAGTTGGGGGCAGTATGGGGTCCTCGTTAACTTGGCACAGATTAGCATGCCTGTCTAAAAGCACCACTGTTTGTACGTCTCCACCTGCCTTGCTGGATCAAATCGCTGCCCTTTTCCCCCAGATTCACACACTTACTGTCTGCCTTCTGGAACATTCTCCACCCCCCGCCGCATTCTTCTTTACCGCATCCAAGTCATTTGCTTTTGATCTCCAGCTCTCTTTTCATCTGCCGTCAGTATTGTGTGGCCATTGTTCCAAGCTTTCTCCCCCGCACGTGCGTTTGAACGAGCTTCTGCAGGGTGTCTTCTTGGGGGGGGGGGGGGCACTAAGATCTCTGGGTTTATATAGGGGCTGTTACAGACACATACGTGGCCTAACTCCAGTTCTGTTTCCAAGATTAGCCCATTTGTACATGAAAAACCAAAAACCAATATGGAAGAGATATGATTAGTAACAGCAGCATTTTTGCTGAGGAGGGTGGTATTTCAGTGTAAATCTCTGTACATATCTCCTGTACATTTCCTTGTACATAGCGGATCATAATTTGAATTCAAGTCAAGTGTAAACAAAATATTGTTCTGTTCTGCTTCGAGCTGATGCTGCCAGGGTAGTTAAGCGCATTCTCTTGTTATTCAGCTGAATAAACATAAGAGCAGTAATCCAGATCTGAAAACTTCTATGAGTAAACTTGATATACACAAGGTGTGAAAAGGTACGGAACAAATGTGTGAGGTGAACTTCAGCCTGCATGCACACACTCAGCGACTTGCCATTAACCCACCTGCTGTGAACATCTGGAATTTAAGGGCTTCATTAATTATTATTTTGTCTCGTTTAGCTATGCAGGGACAGTGACGAGATTGATATGAATAATTTGTCCAGGTTTACTAGACTGCAGGGTGGACATGTTGGAAGTGCAGTGACATTTCATCCCGGGCCAAAATTGACCGAATTCATCACGTTTACAGATCATAATCAAATCCTGCCTACTGATGGCAGGCTGTTTCAATCAAAAAGGGGCTAAGCTATCCCGAGGGAAAATCTGGGCAAAAATTAATGCTCCCCAATTAAAACTGTTGTTTTCTTCATCCATCTGACGTATTATTTATTTATTTACTCCTTTCTCATGTGGCAAACAGTCAGGTGGTCTAATCGGAGCTAAACATCACCCTTTAATTTACTCTGAATCCTGGCCTGTTTCTGTACAGATAGCAAAACAGTTATAAAGGAAGAGGCGGAGCAACGCTAAAGATGTATATTAAATGTACATTTGTATTGTAGCGACCTGGACCGAAGCAAGCTCCAGGGGTTGAGCTCCCAGCGTGCACTGGGATTTGTAAATAGTTGTATCTGTGCCATATTGTAGACACTCTTGTGTATGGTACGTGTATATTATGGTTGGTCGGTACGATGTGTGTCTTTCCTTCCCCTGTCTTTGTGTTGTTCTGTGAGTCTGCGTTTGTGTGTGGCTAAATTAAATTGCCAGTCGGCTTAGTAAAAAGCACCTTGTTCAAAAACCAAGATGGCTCTGACACAAGAGTTGCCACAATATTAAAGCCTTCATCTTGAAAGCAGTTGAACTGTTATTGCCCTTCAAACTCAGGACATCAGTAAGTGAAGGTTTTACATATTAAGGTAGACATACTACAATAAGGAAACCTGAAACAATCAACTTCATTTTAACTTTGCATACTATTATCCTTTTCTGGCCTCTGTTTTATGACCTTATTGTTCCCTCCTCCAGTTGGGGGGGGGTACAGTATATCATCCTACAGGAGCAATATGTGTCGCTAAACATCTTAGGTCAAAATAGTCTAGAGAATGCTACGTTCTGTAAATCTAATAAAATTCAATTATGCCTACTACTGCTAGGAGATAAAAGCAAATTTATGTGAATTTATTGGTCTCTTTATGTTGCCGTTTTATTTTTGACCGAGGAATTATCAGAGTCAGACAGCTAATTAAATTAATTGGGCAGGAATTTAGGTGGAATGAAAAACAGGTAGACTCTGATCTCCTCGCACCCCCAGGTCAAGAGTCTGTACCTCAGTCACAAATCCATAAATAAACAGATGCCCTTTAATGTTGCAGTTCTCTGATGCTCTCTGCTTTGAAATTCGCTCTGCTTTGGAATTAGCAGATAGTCTTTGGAAACTGAAATAACTCTTATTGGTCGATGATGTCAGACTAGTCTATTAGGCTTTGAGCATAGACAGTTGCCCAGAACTCCGACAGTCTGTCAAATTATTCCTTGTCGATCATGTTTTTTTTTTTCCTTAGTCTTGTCCTTCCCTCCTTTCTTGCTCTGGTTTTGAATAAACCTCACGTATGAATCATTGCCACTCCAGTTATCAGGTTAAGCCTTGAACCGAACATATCAGTCTTTTTAAAGAGAACACAGTGAAAGCTTAAGTTATTACTGTAACTCGTCAAAAGAGAAATGGAGGCTTTGTAGGGCATTACATGCATTGTAAAGACAAAACTGAACGGAGATGCAAGGTGAAACAAGAGGATGAAATTGTAATTGTCCTTTCTCTCCCTTGACCCTAGAGCAGCACACCTCCCTGCTTCCTGATTGCATTCACGTTCATCACCGCAAACATGGATCTTTGGCTCCGAGGACGACAGCACAAAGAAGCTGCATTTCAGTGGTTCTTAATAAAATTTGAGAAAATGACATGACATGGGACGTTCCTGCTGCAACTTCAAGCTTATCAACTGTTTCACAGTGTTATGGAATACCGAAGTATTTTGAGACCGAATATCATATAAAAAGTAATAGGTGTAGACATTGTGTAATATTTGTGGTAAACGCAGACTGTTCAAGTAACTGTGGCGTGTACAGCATATGGTAAAAATAATTCACATATATTTCATTAGCATAATAAATATACGTGTTTGTGATCTGGAAGAACAATTTTAAAGGCATTTGATAAAATATGTCCATCCATCCATTTCCATAAGCATCTTCCATTGCTTATCCAGGAGTTGGGGGACTGGAGCCTATCCGAGGCAGCATACGGGCATGGTTAGAGTACGAAACACATTCATGCGCCTTAAAATATGGTACAGCTAAAACATAATTGCATGTGTTTAAATGTTAAACTTTATAGCTGCATGCTTCTCACTTTTAAAGGGCTGCAAGTATAGTGGTACAAGATTTTTCTTTTTAATAAAAGAAGTTAAATCCAGGCATAGAAGTTCAGTTAGACTCATGAGTAGCTGCTCGAAGAGCTCCAGTAAAATATCCGGAAGGTAACCTAAATATGCAGCCGCATGAATGTCACGCGCACATTCGCCGGAGCGTTGGCTACGCCGCGTAAAGAAAACAATAACATGCAGTGACACATGCACAGTGACACACTGACCACCGTGCCGGATGTCAGAGCTTTGCCGTGCAGTCCTTATCGTTCTTAGAACTTCCTTGTTTCACCGCTGAGGCACGGGTTGCTTGGATACCTGTTTTACGGGCTACTGTGACGAGACGTCCCCCCTCCACCACCACGTTGCTGGCACTTCTTGAGGTCTCTATTCAGCAGTCCCTGGCAGCATCTGCTCAGCTGGCTGCCGTCTCCTCCTTTTCTGGGCCTCAGATCTACTCGAGCGTGATGGGCGTGTCTGGAGTCTGTCTTCAGTCGGCCACTGCGTTCGCCTCGGGCAGGTGGGATCCGGCTATAAGGGGGGAATCTGCCAGACATTCCCGGCACCGCTTTAAGCTTCTCGGCTCCCTCCAGGGATACTGTTGCAGTCGAAGATTTAGAGTCTCGGTGACAGATCACAAACACGTGTTTTTTTTTTTTTCCAGTGAAACTTTCATTTCCAATCAGCATTCTTCTGCATCTGTAGTCGTGAAACGTTAAGACAAAAGTCAATGCTTCACATCTTTCAAAGATTATAACTTCAAAAAGGTCCATTACCTTTAAATTAATCCTTCTGTTTAGTAAAGTTAATACTTGTACCCAATACTATAAATATTTAATCTGTTTAATATTTTACAGGTGAATGCTGAGTGCCTTTCAAGAATGACAACAGGCATCCATCTTGGTATTATTTCCATATAATACATACATTTTTCTCAATTCCTGTTTAGAATACTTCACATCAGTACATATTTTTAGGGTTATTATTATGCGGTGGTTTGTCTAAGAGGGAAAACTTATGGGGAGTTGAAATTTAGTATGAAGTCTGTTTCTTTGTCAAGACCATAAATAATAAACACATGCTTCAGTTGAACAGAGCGGTGAAATAAACATTTGAATACCTTCCACTGGTCGTTGTCAGTGCTTGTTACGATTGTGTAGTGGCGGCTGAGAAGTAGTATGATTATGCAGTCTGGCGAATCTTTCTAAGCAGGTGTTTGTGCAATGATCACTGCTTATGTGATGTTATTAAAGTGGCCCAATTCATTACCATGTTGGGTTAGAGTGACACCTGGAGATTTTGTGATGTGGGAGGATTTTGTGGACATCATGGAGGCTCAGAGCTTCATAAGGGGTGTTTGAATGCCATTCTCACTCTGTATGGATTTTGCATCTTCTGCCCACTTTTACGTCGTTTTCCTCCATCCATTCCAGTTTCCTTCTCCAATCTGAGAACATGCCCTTAGGTGGATATGCTTCTCTAAACGACCTGGCAATTCTGTCCAAAGTGCTCCCAGACTGGCTCAGGCTGACTGGGTACACTGGATAACTGGTAGTGGCAGTCATAGACCTTTTCGATTAGGAGGGCCAGCGTAGGGCAGTTTATTGCAATTTGGGGGGGGGGCATATGGGAAAAAAAAACAAAAAACTTCTAGCTTGATGGGTTGCAATGCAAATTTAATAAAATGAACTCTCATCCCAGGGGGTCCTGGACTGGGGGGCACTGGCCAGAATCGCACCTGATAACTGATTGGAAGTTGGCAGGGCAGCTGATTTTCGGTTGAGCTAACCTCTTTCATTAATGGAAAAAAACAAGCCCTGACAAATATCTCACACTGCTTAGCTACAACAGCGTTTTTGCAGTCCCCATACTGTAAATGACCTGATTGGTAGTTCTCATTTCAGAAAACCATGAATAAATCAGAGGCAACTCTATACAGTCGCATTCCTTGGGGGTAAAAAAAAAATCCCATAATATAGTTTGGAATGTGATGTATCACTTCCAGTCTGGGGAACGGGCACGGCCAGTGTCAGTTTAATTAGTAATAAGTTTACAAGCAGGGTTAACAAGAACTGTAGTTACTTCTGTGTATGAACGATCATTTGGCAATCACAAGCATAATGTTATACATTTACATTTGGTATTGAAATGCCTGGCACAACTGATTTGCATAAAACCTGCATTCTTTTAACATTTATCTTTAAGTGATACGTGTTTTCACTAAAGAGCAGTCTTCAGTTTATTGTCACTGCACATATTTGTCAAGATGTGAATTGTTCCACAGCTGTTGTCTTCTTTTGATGGCTGAGTTTCAAAAAAACAAAAAATAAAGGGACATTGGCGTCCTTTGTTATGTAACATTGTCTGTTCTAATTACAGGCAATACCTCCCAAACGATAATTTGCTCCAGTAATTATCTAGTCTCAGTAATGACAATAGAAAGTCTTGAAAAATGGCATCGGTATAAAGCTAGGACTGGTTATTGATTGGATAATGACATCACTCAGTAGGTAATTACTACGCCAAACTCTGATCAATTACCGTGAGTCATTTGGCAGATATGACTCAGAATCTATGACGAAGCTTAAAGGGGCAGTCATTCTGGGGGGGGGGGGCATGTTTCTTTGTATAGATAAATGTTGCGGTCGAACCTGGCTAGGGACAAACGGCTAAGATGTGCCAGTTATTTAATGAAGCCTGGAGACTGCCATCATCTCAGGTAGCAGTTTAATGTGAGAATATAAATGCATATTCAGAGGCGGTTCTTCTCCTGCGACGTGTTTTGTTTTTGCAAGCATCAAAGTCTCTAATGTTTGCCTTCATGTTGTGGAAGCAAGGCGATATCAAAAATTCTGTGTGAGGCAACTTCAGCTGAGATGCATCCCTAGGCACATGTCATATATGTGTTCCTGAGATTATGAATTGTGTTTTTTTGAACAAGGGTTCAGCTAAATTGTAAAATGGTCATTGTTTGCCTGTTCACCACGCTTCTGTTTTGCGGCCAGCTGCTTAGCAATTAGGCAAATATGCGTGCAGTAACATTAATTTGAATGTGTAAGTTGGTTAAAGCAAGTCCCAGTGCTCGCTTGCTCCTGGCCTGTGAGCTAATGATTGTCCACCGAGGAACAGTATTGTAGCTCTTAAAATCTGCAGGACTGAGATGAATCCATAGCGGAGATTTAAGTTAAGCTTGCAAAACAGAGAGAATGTAGGAGCGGGACAAAAAAAGAAGAATGCATCTAAAAGCTTTTGCATCAGCGATGCCACTACTAGAACTTTCTGACAGGAGGTGTTAAGGAGGACGAAAGGATTGTGCTGTGGTGTTTGCTCGATGAAGTAAATGAGGTTTCCAGGTGCATGGGCAAAGGGTTCTTGGGGTCTTTGTCAAACGTTGAGGCTCACCTTCAATGCTGTCTAACAGCAAACACCACAGGGCAGTACTTTAGTTTGACACCAGTGGAAGTGTGGCTTTCATAGTTAATTTTTCCTTCTGTTTAGTGTTTTCCTTATGTTGGTAAGCAAAGAGTTAGAGTGCCCTTTTGAGTACCTCCAAACTCCAGCCGATCTCTTTGTAAATTAGTCTTTGTAGTACATGGCTGTCAGTGACTCCACTCAAGATTTTGGATGGAAGTTGTTTTTCTTTAAGACTCTTCCTGTGTGAGCAAGCAAACTTATCCAAAACCCAAAGTAGAAAAAGCCCTCGAACCATTTATGTCTCAAGACGGTTTATCTTGGCACCCCACTTCTTTTCCATCTTCTGCTCCACCTCCGATTTACGATGTCCTAATGGGTGGATTAACGTAACCAGGTGCTATCCCTTCAGGGGGACTCCGAGCCAAAGGTGCGTGCAGAATTTTTACCCAGACACCTTCCAGCATGCTCCAGGTCAAAAGATCCCTAAGCCTGGTATGTACAAACAACCCCCCTCCCGCAAATAGATAAAAACACCCTCCACAGACACCACAGATAATGTGATGTGAGTCTTTCTTCCTCTAACTTTTTTGCATCTTGGGGTCTGCATCACTCTCTCAGTACCACATTGTGGAAAAAAAAGGCATATAAATAATGAAGTGGAAGCAACACACCAAATGTTTCTGTAACAATATTGTAAGGGTGAGCCACCCCCTGGCCCAACGTCGGAATCCAAGTGGATAGCCAAAGGTATATATGCGTGTAGGTCCTTCCGTGCGTGTCTGGAAAGGGCTTAAAACCTTAGTTAAACCAAATATAAAATGACTGTATTTTAATCTGACTCTGTATAATTTACTTATTGAGTTATAATGCAGTGGCCTTGATCTCTAATAAATTTAGGCTGGCTCTGATAATATCAAGAGATGCCTTACTCTCAGTTATTCTTGTCTCCGGGCATTGGTATCATTCAGGGCTTTGCTCCTGGCCAGTTGAGCAAAGCCCAGCACAATATGGAACCAGGCAGACGGTTCAGGGA
>JAACJT020000036.1:6616655-6635075 GCA_009936485.2 Gymnarchus niloticus
GGGGGGGGGGGGGGGGGGGGGGGGGGGGTACTTCTTTGACATATGAAGTTGGGCATGCCGCGGAAATATTGACAAAGGAGGGAGGGGAACTGCTTTCTATTTGCGAAAGTTTTCGTTGTTGTTTGTGATGTGTAAACTAGCTAGATTAATTAGAGGCAAAAATTCCATTACCCATTACTGGAGGGAAGATAAGAAGGTGATCAATTCCTGAAATAGAATTTGAAGTTGAATAGGCTAAGGGATAGCTGGGAGAAAAACTTTAAATGTGCTTGAATACAAATAGGATCCTGTAGAAGAAATTCTAATGAAAGTGCCTTATTAATTTCTTTTTTTTTAACTTTATCTCCTTCTTGTTCGGGTGGTTTTATGGCAAAAGATAACAATTAAGAGGCTGGCTGATTTACATATATGTAGTCGTTTATTTCAATACACTTTTGGGGTTTGCCGGCGGTCTGGTGTGAGCCTCGTGCTCTTGGTGGTGCTGTGTTTATGAAACCGGTAATTAAGGTTGCGGGAAACCGCATTTTAAGGAGCAGACACACATACTGCGATGTTTTGACATGATCTGTCCAACGGTAAACCATAAGAATGTGCAGTGAGTCCACAGTATGAAATAAATAAATTAACTTTCCTGCCTCAGGTCTTTCTCAATGTAGCTGAAACAACCTAAATAAATCAGATACTGAAAAAGCAACAAAATAACAATATCTCGATGGAAAACTAGGGGGCGCTATCTTGTCACTTGGGAGCAGTAGAGGAGAGAGTCAATGTTTTTTGTAATGCTGCACTCCGGATGGCATCATTATTTCTGTCACCTTTACAACGGTCCAGGAGTTTAAAAAAAACAAACACACCCACAGCTATACACATGCACACATCTCGTTCCGTTCTTACTGGCATTTTGCTGTGATTTTTGGTAGCTTCAATTATATTGCTCTAAGGTGCCAGTGATGTGTCACATCACTGGATATGTCACTGGCACCTTAGAGCAATATAATTGAAGCTACCAAAAATCACAGCAAAATACCCTAAAGTTTCATTATAAAATCTAGATCGGCTATTGCCACCAGAGCATTTTGAATGGGCAGAAATCCTAGTGTCACCAATCAGTACTCTTCCATTTTGATGAATGCTGGTGACCAGTCACACTGTCGCAAATGCTTGCTTTGAATGGTTTCTGCCTGACTCTCAACAAATGACGGAAATGATTCTGAGGTCGCTTTAGAGAACCCTGAGTATCGCTCTTTACGGCCTGTAGAAAACAAATACATTCTCTCTTAAACCTTAAACCCTATATAACCAGAGCTCATCTTTTGCACATAAAAATGTTTTAACAGTAAACACAAACTTTGTTTCTATGGGAATAAATCAATCCCCATTGTGATTTCCTATAAAAAGCAGATGATGTCTACCTTCCTTTCTTCGGTCGATAACGTGCTAACTGGAATTCTCAGATGCCTTCGAATGACCGGTGGCATGACAGCTACCCCATTGAGACCCCCCTCCCTCCCACTGCAGCTCTGTGCCGTTTCAGTGCTAAGGCAATAAAGAGAAATTACCACCTTTTCACCTTTATTACTGCTTCCATAATGAGTGGACAAGAATGTGGATGATTTTTAAACCGTTCTGAATATCACACCTTGGAAATATAAATATTTCTCTTTATGTTTGTTTTCTGTCATTTTTATTTTTGACACTAGTTTCTGCCCCAATGGGGGAAAAATGGGGGGGGGACTACTAAAGATGAAAAGTGACGAAATTATTTTTCAGTTGCAATGTTTTATTTGGCAGGCAAAGTGTGCAGTCTGAAATAAAGGCCATCTCAGTCCTGTTTCAATTTTCAGGCCTTCTCTTTGATGAAAATTTGAAAGAATCGCAAAAAGGCCTCCGAGTGGAAATGGCTGTTTTGAACAGGGAATTTCCTCTGAGGATACATGTCCTCAGCATTTGCGACTGCCTAACATTGATAACGACTGTGGCTGCTGACCAGCTCACATTTTCCGTTTTCAGTGGCACCATGTTCAATCGCAGGAATAATTATAAAGTCAAAAGGAAACCGGAGTTGCCTCAGTTTTACCGTGTTCCATCCTTTATGCCCTTCAGATTTACGCATTATGGTGAATAACCGTCATGCCGAAATTGTATATGGAATCCATTGATGTTACCAGTACAGAGAGTGAAGCTCCAGTCTGTGAGTTGTTATGACTCACATATTCCTCCACATTTTTCTGGACTCCTTTTAGAATCATCATGTCATCAGGTTAGCTCAAATTACCTACTGTGGAGCCTACAATCATCTTCAGCTTATTTAACCTCTTCCGAAAAAAAAAGATGGTTTAGTCATCAGTAGGAAGAATCTTACCCATCTACCCATCGCCCGTCTATCTTCTAAGATTGCCTATCAAATACAGAGTTGTGGTGAGCCTGGAGATTTTCTCAGGTAGGACTGAGCACAAGCTAGGAGTCTGACAAAAAGCTTGAATTAATTCTACCGCTGGGCCAAAATTCCTGTGTTGTATGATTCAGATCCAAGATACTTCATCGGATTTGACACATCTGCACCTATTT
The DNA here is from genome assembly GCA_009936485.2 of Gymnarchus niloticus. Classification (NCBI taxonomy): domain Eukaryota; kingdom Metazoa; phylum Chordata; class Actinopteri; order Osteoglossiformes; family Gymnarchidae; genus Gymnarchus; species Gymnarchus niloticus. The sequence continues at coordinate 6,619,224 of JAACJT020000036.1, forward strand.
ATTTAGCAGATGCTTTTGTCCAAAGTGACTAACAGTGTTAGGATGTAAATAATAGGTGCGATAGACAAGAATTGTGTCAACATAAGCAAATAATCAGGAGGTGCAGTGCGTAGGAAGTAACTGCAGTGTCCTGTGCAAGGTGCTGAGATATGACTAAATACTCAAGTACAAAACACTGACTAAAACGTAATATGCCATTATAAAGATACACAGGTAGCTGATAATCAACTGTCGAGGTAACGCTGTACAGTATATTCTGGCAAAAATTGAGCAATGGGGTAATGAAAAAAGTATTAGATTAAAATGCATGTGTTCAGATATAGTCAGGGAGCAGTAGTGAATCAAATCCCGAAGCCACTGTGAGAGTCACTAAATCTGACCTAACAGTACCCTTGAGTAGGACACTTAACCTGAATTGCTCCAGTAAAACATCCAAGCTGTGGAAGCGGACAAAAATTGTAATTCTCCTCCAAAGGAAATGTCTGCAGAGTCACATATTTTACTGTTGTTTTGGGTAGGCAGTAGTGCAGTGGTTAATTATGCAGTCTGGCAGAATGTTCTAGGTGAGTCCTTTCTCCATCATCCTTGAGAGATGGTACTGAAGCAGAACGGCTCTGGTGAAGTATCCTGTCCTGTGAAGCACCGGGGATGTGGAGGCTGCCAAGAGGGAGGATGGAAAACTCGAGTGTGCGTGCTGGATGTGGAGAACAAATGTGGTTAAATCCCCAAGTAAATCGGCAAAAAACACAAGTGGAAAGAGTGTTCATATTAGGGAAGAGCAAAGCAGGGCTTCATTTTCTGATATCATCCATCCATCCATCCATCCATCCATCCATCCATCTGTCCATGCATTCATTTTTGCAAACTGTTTCCTGAAGAGACCTCATTGTTCTAATATCACCCATGTGGAATGAGGTTGATACGTCATTAATCACTTGGCTCCTTTAGGATCTTCTGAAACGTTCGGGTCAGTCTTTTCTCAGTACAACCATGGTCTTGACCAGTTCAAACTGCCAGTGCTTGTGAAGGTGCAATTCTACTGGGAGATTCAAAGATAGCAGCCAAACAATGGATTTTTCCCAAATGTAATCCAAGCATAGAAGGAATGGTTCTTTACATTATCTTTTTGACTTTGACTCTGACTTTGGTCTAAAACCTGTGAATTTTGTGAAGCAAGTAACGGCAAGAGTAAGATGGAACACGCCGAAATTGTATTGCTCCAGTAACTCAGAGAGGAAAAGGAACATTATTATAACAAAATTAAAATCTGTGAAATACCCAGCATGCCCAAGGAGGCAAAAAAAATATTCACACCCACTGTACAAAACTTCAGACAAGTAGTGCAATACCTTTATATGAAGGAACAAAAAGCATTATCATTAAGAAAATGGTGTTATTAATAAATCTGACAGGGTGATCTACAAAACTAGAAAGCTTAATGCATATTCAACAGGATGAAGCCCAATGCGAAATGCTTTCATTTTTGTCATCCTTCTATTTCACTTCTGCGCCAGAGAAGCAGCTGTTCAAAGACGGCTTAACCCTGATAGATTTAATGCGAATGAAGCTTCCCTTGTCATTACTTAGATTGGGGAAAATGTGATTGTTCTTCATCGAACATGCGTGTTTTGATTTTTTTTTTATAGATGAGTGTTTTGAAGACAGGTGCAAAGAGAAGACACTGGCTCCAAATGTTCTATACAAAATGCAGAATAGTGCTTTGTTGGGGAAGGAATAATGACAGATGTGGACGGCTACAGTACGCTGTGTGGCAGATTTTATCTTTGATGAAATGGTGGATTTTGGTAGCCATGGTTACCTGGGATCTGTTACTTCTTAAGTCCTGAAAATACATTTCTCTCACAATTAAAGATCCCCTGTGGTTGAAGTCATGAATTTTTAATGGTTATTTAGTGTCTGTAAAGTTTTATCATTAAAATGTTCATCTGACGCAGAGTTTATTTCAGAGTTCATTTTAATATGTCTGTGGGCTTGAAAGTCCCAGGGTTTCAAGGTGTCTTCCTTTGTCAGGCTGTATTCACTTATTTTCTATTCTGTCAGGAGATCCTAGCGCAGTAATAAGGAAATTTAACCATAATCTCGGTCAAGTCATCATTTACATATACTTGCTGGTGGAAATATGTACGGGCAACTATATGGCACGACCATTCCAAGCCTGTGTGATGTCGTGCTGAACCAGAAGTAGCTGACATCATATCTTACTTACGATGCAGTGAGCATCGTTCGAGCTCTGTCTAGTCTTAGTTCTCTGAGAGTAAGGTTCAGTGTTCGGTTTGAAGCTTCTTTTAAGGATAATGTTAATTGGTTAGTTCAGGATACTCCCAGCCACCACGGGTATTGAAGCCTCCTTTGTCCCCTCACTATCACACATCCCATCAGCCACAGTTACCATGTTCTGTGGTGTACTGTCCAGTGGTCTCGGGGACATCCACACAGTAACCTCAGCATTGTGGATGGGTGGACCCATTCAGAATGCTTTATTTCGGACTTATGTTTGTTGTGGAAGTCATTCAACAGAATGCTCCTGTGATAATACCATGATATGTCTGGTTTGATGATGGGTGCCACTATCCCTGGGACAAACAAACACTTCACACTCGCATCATGATAATGATAAATTGAAAAGGGCAAAAATATACTAAGTGGCTAGTTAGGCAACTTAGATAATCTAATTATAAACCGCGTTTATCATTCTTTGGAGAGCACGATAAAAAACCTCCCTCTCCAATCTATTATTGTAGCTAGATTGGTTCATCCTCTGGCAATACTACATCTTGTCTTTTACAATAAAATCAATTAAGCTAATAATATAAAAATTATGTGCTGTAAAATGAATGTTTTATGCAGTTTTAATAATTCCCTGATAGTGGGGCAGTTTCCTATTATGGGAGGGAAAGTCTGAGCTGAGTGGTGCACAAAATCAGGTACTTTGCATTTTTAAAGTCTTTGGTAATTCATTGACATGACAGTATATGTCACCACATGACAGCTATAATGCTTGGGGCTGCAACTAACTAGAGAGTGAAATGATGGTTCAGCAGAGATGTATGGATCTAGCTACTTCTGACAATGTACTTCACGGTGTCCGGAATGCCTACGAGGATGTCATTAACAGTAGAATGTTGGTTTTTGTCCACATCATCATTTCTGCAGGGGCAGCATTTCATTAATGAGTTTAATTTCTCTCCTGTTTTGCTTTGGCGAAGGCCTGCAAGGAAAATGACTTGATTTCCCAAGAGGCTGATCTGTACAATTACCCTCATTGCCTTTATTTGTAACAAGGGATTTATTGAGAGCGTTATCGTCTCAGTGTCAAGGGTAAAAATTAAACCATTTGTAAATGGATGGAAAAAAAATGTGTAAACAGATTACATCAATGATCACCAGTCCATTACAACACACAATCACACACTACAGGTGAATTACAGACCCAACTTCGCCTAACTGCTTATTTATGGACTTGGATAAGAACTAGAGTACGTTGAGAGAACACAGGCAAACACGGCAAGAACATCCAAACTCTGAGAAGAGGGAGGAAACCCACAACCATAGAGGCATGAGGTTATCACGCTACCCATTACGCTACCAAGTTACTCCACATGTCTCGAAATTCTGTAATTGATAATGTTCATTACCGCTGATGGCCAGTAGACCCTAAAATTGGGCGAAATGTGAAATAACCACACCATACGATGGAGCTGGAGTTTGAGACACTATACTTTACACAGGTAGTTTACAGTGCTGCAAAATACCAAGATTAATCTTCCATAAAATGCATTTTTTTTTTTTTTTTTTTAAATTTTGTAGTAGTAATAAATGATAGATTACTACCTGGCACAATGTATAAAAATTATTACCACTTGGGGTCACCCTGCTTGGCAGTTATGGCTAAAGTGAAATTAAAATTGAAGACCTTTTATAATATATGCAAGCGGGGTTGCCGCAGGTTTTTAATGCGAGTTGCAGAGAGGGGATGCGTCCTTTCCTTGGAGAGAGTTCAGACGGTGCAGTCAGCAGGACGCAGTGTTGCGAGTGACCACGGAAACAAAGAACTGGCGTCTCTTCTTAGAAGCAGCCGTAAGTTAATTAAAAGGAGAACGGGTGAAAGGCTCGTTTACTTGTTTCTGCAAATGTCTTGCTTTCAGTTGCAGAATACCGATCTAGTGTGCACTGCAGGCCATAGACAGCCAGCTGATTAACACGATATAGAGAATGGCAAAGTCTCGTTGCTGACCTTGTAAATAAATAACACAGCCATTTAATGCCTTCTCAGATAAGCTTAAATTGCTAAAAATATTGATTTATGCAGCAAATAAAAACAAAGCTGAAGAGGAATCAAGCTTAATTGACAGAACGGAAATGACTAGAAACAAAACATCGAATAGGAGTAAAAATTCTAATTGTGCAGTGAGTAGACTGCAATTAAAGTCATTGAAATGTACTGTTTGGAAAAGCCAGGATCTGGCTCTGTGCAAATGAATTACTTTGACATATGTGTAGCTATGGGTTGAAATGATACTTTGTTTTAATATATTAACTGTTTTTTATGCATGATATTAATGTTGAGAGAGTGATGTTTCTTTTGTTATTGAACAAGTGTCCTGTCTCTCGTGTGCATCTGAGGTCAAAGCATCTGTAAATACCATGTGAAGCTGTCTTTGTGTTGTAGTACAATTGGAAAAGAGAACTGTTTATCTAATTAAGGTTGTGATAATCCTGAGCTAGCTGGATCCTGGTCCATTGTAGGGCAGTGAGACACACATACACACATTTGTATTTCTAGCAATCCTTCTGAACTGCGGAAAATTCAAATTGCCCTGAGGAAACCCAGTTGAACATGGAGAGAACATGTAAATTACACACGTACTCAATGGGGCTGAATTTGCACGCACAACACTGAAGGTCAGAGGCAACAGTTGTGCCATCTGAGTCACCCACCTGCAAAATGTATAGAAAAACATCAGTAAATGCATCAGTGATCTGCATGTTCATAGTACAATATGCTCATTTAAAATTCTGACTGCATGCATTTTCTCTGAAGTACCACACATTTGTTCCGGAGGTAGCAGGTGCTGTTGCCGTTAAGGACATGAACTCTCAACATGAAGGTTGTTGGCTCAAGTCCCAGGAGAGGCCTGCAGTAATGCACTAGAGAACGGCATCTGGATGGCATTGGTAATTCCAGCAGTGTGTGTAGTTTGGTTTTGAGAAGAAATCTTATGCTACTGGTAAAAATAATAACGCATTTATTGGAGTTAAAACTAAGCTACGCAATACTGACAAATATATGGATCCTACTAATGGCTTTTCTGTATTTTGTGTTTGGCAGGATTGTTCGTAGAGCCTCATTCAAATGTAGCACACAATACAAACCTTCTTGTCATTTTTAAACAGGAGACAGCAGTATATATCCTTTCCACTGTAAGCTTATATAATTATGGCCCATTTATCCTAATCAAAAATGTTTGCATAGTTTATATTTGTGTCACTTCCTGTGTCATGCCTCCTTTGTTTCTAGGTAGGCCTATAGTGTATGCGTGCGTGTGTGTGTGTGAGTGTGTAATCCTCCTTTACCCTTCTCGAAAACATTAAAAGTCAGGTGAAGACCTATAATTATTTAACAACCTTGAAATCATTCTGCAATTAGGGAGCACGGCACTAAAATCCTCCCCCGAGACACCTTGTGAAAATTAATTATTTTATGTCTGTAAATAGATCAAAATTAATTTACAGTGGGTTCCCTTTGAAAAACTACCCTGACTTCTCCCAGAGTACTTCAGTGCTGTTAATCAAGAAATCAGGCCAGACCTGCAGAAAACCTGAAATAGTGTAGATCTGTTAATGTACACATAACCCGACCATTGTATGCTTCCTTTTCAAAGATGAGTCTGAATATCTTAACTTTTGCACTCAATTCACGAAAAAATTTTTTTTTTTTTCTAACGTCATCGATTAAGGTTTTGTGTTGGGTGATGTAATCAGACAAGGTTACAGTGGGTGGAGGACAGCATCTCTGCGAAGAGGCCTTGTTTATTTATTTGTTGCTTATATTCTCCAATCAAAAAGCACAGACCCAGGGGAGCAGGAGACTCAAGGTGGTGGGAATGTTAAAAAAAAAAAACAAAAAAAAAAACAACAGGCCAATGTCCAGTGGTTTCAAGATTCTGTCAAATTTCAAATGAGCGTGATGATCCTACGTCTGCAAATAGAGTAAAAGAACACCTTTCATTCACATTTTCTCTTTAAATTTCATATCATGAATCAGTTTAGATGACGCGTAGAGCATTATCGAACGTAAGAAATAGCATAAGCCTATCGGAACAATAAGATTAACATGGTATCAGTATTATTGTTTCCAGTTGAGAACAGGGACGTACAATAGGTCTGCCTTGAAAGCTGGTAGGTTACCAGCACAGTTGCAAACAATTGCTTCAATTACACGTCTGAAAACAGGTAGGGTTGTTTTTAGTTTTCTTGAAAAGTGGTTGGCACATCTTCCTACCATCCTGTTTAAATGTCCATCTATGGTTGAATATATCTATTAAACGTAGAACGTCCTGTTACTAGTGTGAAATTCTTGCTTATGTTTATTCTGCATAAATTCAAGACAATTACAACCAAATAACAGATGCTCTTCATAAACAGAGGCTATGTCCTAACTTTGATCATTGATCATTATTGAATCCCCGTTAGATCTCATTATCCACAAGTATTAATGAAATCATTTCCCAGCAGGACATTTTGATTGCGTTAACACTTCAAGGACACGAACAAAAAAAAAAAAAAAAACATTGAAAATGGGTATGTCTAAAAAAAATCATTCATCTTCCAACAACGCCTAAGGGTGTCATGAAGGTTGAAGAGAAAAGACTGTTAAAACTCGCTTCACGAAAAGCGTGGGTTCGGAAGACTCGCAAAGTTCGTGCCACATTTCGGATAGAGCGGTGACAACCTCATTACCGCTCACCTGATTATCTGAGGGCTCACGTGATGCCAGATGCAAATGTCTGTGAACTACGTGCAGGCTGTTCAGAGTGTTCATCCTTCAATCTCACTGACTATTATACTGTCATCTTGTTGCGTCTTTGAAACGGGACAGTGTGTTGAAAGTTCACTGTAAAAGACAAGTTCCACATCCTCTCTTAAATCGAGTGATAAATGCTCCACCTCTTCCATCTGCTAAGTAGGGATGCATTTTTGTATTGCACATAAGCAGCTGGCAACCCAAATATATCCCCACAACTCATTTTACATGCATGGGAAACTTGAGGAATAAGTTTGGCTTTAAGTGAAGAGCTCATAAGGTGGATAATGAACTCCTATCCCAACAGGCAGGGGTATGCTTGAGTAAAATCAGGAGAATCATCTGTTGATAAGGGCACATGCTGTCTCTGTTACTATTTACCTTGTGTTTGGATCACAGCGCCTTGTCGCCACGGCAACAGAGCACCAATGGAAATTTGCGAGAGACTGAATTCTGCTTTGCCGCTTAATCGAGGGGTAAACCAGCTACGAAGATGGACCATTGCCACATTGGCAATTGCCGCACACCAGGTTCATATACTATAGTAAAGAAATTTCGGCTAAGAGTTATTCTCCTGAAATTCCAAAATCTCAATGAAGGTTATTATCAAGTAATGTGAACACTTCGTGGAAAGAAAATTTCAGTCCAATGAACATAATGCAGTATCTGGATAATTGGCAATTCAATATAATTAGAGTAACATGTATGGTGCTCCAAAAAAAGTACAAATATACCAACATTGATCTTTTGATATGAAAAATAAATCCCTCAGTAAACAGTCTACAAGGAAATCTGTGAAGGAGATGAAAAAGAAATTATTCCATGTTGTACCTGATTAAATTTTCCATGATTCAAACACCAGTCATCCTCATCTTACTCAGGTAGCGAAAGGATTAAGTCATTTTCTGTAACTGAACTGTAACCGCATGGTGGCCTTGCAACTCCAGGGTTATGGGTTTGGATCTCACCTCTGCGCTGTGTGTGTGTGTGTGTGTGTGTGTGTGTGTGTGTGGAGTTTGTGTGTTCTCCCTTTGTTGTGTCAGTTTCCTCCTGCAGTTAAAGACATGCTGTTTGGCATTTCTGAATCGCTCGTGGTGAAAGACTATGTGTAAATAGACGCCCTGTGATGGATTGGCATCTCATGCATGCCTCGTACCTTGTGCTGCCTGGGATAGGCTCCAGACCTCTCTTGCAAATCTGACCAGGATAAGTGGTTGAAATGTGGCTGGATGAATTGTAGAGACTGCATAATGCATAGCAATGTGTGTACTGTCATTAGCAGGGAATGATTTTGTTTATTGTTTTTTATGATGTTCATGCAAAAAAGTGTGCTTTTTCTGTCAGTGTAGTCATTCTCCCGATCTTCAGTGACGATCTTAATGCCATGACTGACGTCATCACCTTTTCTCCCCCATGTGAGTGTGCTCACTGTGTTAATGAAAGTGTCGGTTGTCCCATTATTAATATCTTATTGATTTAGGAAAGATTAAAAATTAATGACCCATAAGTAGTGGATTATAAAATCAATTTCAATTAATACCTATTTCAGCCACTGTTTCAAGGTAATTGTACTATTCATATTTCATTACTAATGAGACCTATATATTGGGGGGAAAATATGGTTTTAGCACTTTGTAGTCATCATCAATTTTGCAGGGAACGCTCTTGGTAAGGAATGGGGGCCTTATAAGCCAGGGAATTTTGGACACAGTTTTTATAATTTGTCATATTAAATGTATTAAAAAGGTATTAAAATGAAAGCATGACTCCAGACAGGATTTGCTCATAGTTTGGTAGTGGAGAGCTGACACAGAGAACTATTAAGGCCTCAGACCTGTAACCTTAGGGTAGCCGATTTGAGTCCCGGGGGGACTGTGCTTTTGAACCCTTGAGCAGTTCCTCAACCAGAATCACCGCTGAAACAGCTTCTGCCGCGATTCTGTGTGAATGTGTAAAAACTCCCAAGTCACTTTGGTTGCTGCTAAGAAAGTGAGGGTAAACAGACCCGAGTCCATGAAGGATAACAGTGGTGTGATTTGGACATGCCGGCTTAAGATGGATGCCCCGTGGTCCCCCTCGAGATGCCGCACCGTCAACCATTGTTTATACGATGTGTGTGCGCTGCGTTGAATGCGAACTGGTGACCTGGTCAGTGTCACCCTGCCATAGGGGACCGTTTGGCAGAAGAAGAGTTTCTCCATTGAATGAAACATTTTCCAGGCCAGCTGAGCTCTCCTGCTTCAAATTTATACCACTATCAGACTTTACATTGTCTTACTGCTCAAAGTGGCACACCGCGTGGCTTCAAGTCTGTTCGACAACTATTCAGAATGTCACGCCGCTTACAAATTGATGCACTGGGAGCAGAAAATGAGACGTTACTAAGGAAATATGTGAATAATGACGTGGTTTCGCGTTGCAAAAGTGTAAGTGTGATTTGGTAGACCTCTGAATTGAATGCAGACGATCAATACTGCTTTTGGAATTTTGGCATGATTTTCTTTGTGAAAAACCTCAGTCACATTGATGATTACAAGCTTTCAGTCATTCAAAGCTTTCTTTTATGGGGCAACAGTTGCTCCCAGTGTATCAGAAAATTAGGTTCGGAAAGAATTATCGAGAGCACGTCTTCATCATGCTGAATAATTCATTTATTAATTTCTTTGTTCTGGATTAGAAATGCTGAACGGCCATACCTAGTTCCTAAACATCACAGAGCAGCATTTACACACATTAGGGGAGGCACACAGATCACAATGGGACGGGAGGTTTAGAGGATTGTGATGTAAAGGAGAGATCAGCGAGATCCACAAGCCGCTTATTCTCTGGGAGAAAATGGAAATATTCATTTTCAGCCAGATGGAACAGAATGAAACTTTAATATCTTCACATGACAATCTGCATCTGTGTGCAGTGCCGTCTTTGACGTTTGTCTCCTTGACAGGAGGAGTTGATAGACTGACAGAAGATTATGAAAGTGTGCACAAACAAATGTGTATCTCCATGTCAGGAGGCATTTTGGACATTTAATCTCACCGCTGAGCTTAGACCAAGAGTCGTGGTGTAGAAAATTTTCCCACACACTGGGAAAAATTGTCCAATGGGTCAGTTTTGGAGTCAGTGGTTCCTTCAAACAAATTGTATTGACTTGACCGGGATATGGATTTAATAGTGGACGGAAAAACGAGCATAAATGATAATTTTTGAGAAAGAATCCAAACGACCTCATGGTAACACACAACTGGGGTGGTATCCTGAGAAAAAAATCGAAACGACAAAACTCAAGCTTAGTGGGCTTCCAGTGTAACAATGGCGGACAGGCGAATGTCAAATGTCACTAAAGCTCGGGAGTAAACGCGACATGCAATGAGAGGCCTAATTAAAACAGAAAACCAAATGGAACGGAACGCTTCGGGAGTTGCCATAATCTTTTTCGCAGTGATTAATGTCTACTTGTTTGGCCAATCGATTCGCATAAGCCTACGGAGAATGCAAATCTGACGCTCTACTCAGGTCCATAGACGAGCTTGTCAAGGCTGTGTGGGGGGAGCTTTTAATTATTGAGATCACAAGATAGAGTCGGATCCGTACCATTTTAAAACATCACCAAACTCAGTCTCCTTTCCCTGTGATGTATGCTAAAACCTCTCTGATGTCCTAAGTCCTTGAGTGGGGAAAATGAGCTTTGCGTCAGACTGAACTGTACCAGCAATGGACTGTAAATGGACATTTTGTCATCGTCACCGTGGTTCTATGCTGATCTGCAATGACCTGAAATTACTTGCCGGTTACAGAACATTATCTTTCATAAGCCATCGATGCCACAAGCAACTTACAAGCATTAATTATAAATCCATTAAAAGACCAGCTTCATCAGGAATGCAGTCACTATCAAATGGCGTCCTGTTCTTTTTTCACCCGGTTTCTTTTTTCTCATTTTTGTGTCAAGCAGCAGCAGTTCCTTGCGGATTCACGACATAAGAAATGCCATCTGTTTACGATGCTCCTGGAATTGCATATTGAATTTTGATAAGCTTGTTATATACGTCGTCGTGGGGATTCTTAAGTGATGTACATGCCCATTCGCTATCGCGGCGCGTTTCTTCCAAATGCCTTAAGCCACTGGAATTGACTGACCAAGTGCACCCATCGTTTCATTTTTTTAAGACATCAGTCTACAATTACACAATTAACACCATTAATCAAGTTAAGAACATATTAATAAATTGATCTGCATTCCAGACCAGGATATGTGGTTAGAGGACGGATGAATACATTACCAGGAATGTATGAGTGTGTATCCTGTTTTGGACTGGCATCTCATCCAGTATGACCACTGCTTCAAGGCCTCAAGGCTTCCTGGGATTGGCTCCAAGCTCACTCTGACCCTCTACTGGATATGCAGTTGTGGAAGATGGATGGATGGATGGATGGATGACTGTATCCCTTACCATTGTCCACTGTGCCCTGAAGTTCTCATGTTCGTAACACGATCGACGGGTTGCCTGCACCCAGGAGAGCAGTCACCAGGAGCGAGTGTATGTTAAAGCTTGCTCAGCCGAATATTTCACTTTCCGCACTGATGACCAACCCCCCGGAAAGCAAACAGGACAACAGGCCTATTTTTATGACTGGCACTATACCAGAGAGCAGAACCGTGCGTTAATTAACAATGCATTATCTTCCATGAACAAGCTGTCAGTCCGCCGTAAATTCGGGTCTTTAATTAACAGCGGGAGTCTAAAATGACAAATGTTCTACCTTGCTTAGCAGCCTCACGGATTACGATCCTGCCCTGCTCAGGGAAATTCTGACTGCTCAGATGTAGTGTCAAATGTATTCAGTCCTTGATCTCTTCAAGTCTCCGGTTCAAATCTCTTCCCTCCTTTTTGAGTGGTCGTTCTTTTTCAGACTGTGGTCATGTGATCACGGAATAATAAAAGGGGGAAGGGGCATTGTCGTAACCTCTCAAGTCAAAGCGTAGTCTGACTGATCCTTGACAGACGTTTAAGAGCGTTGCAGTTACAAGAGCTCCTGGTCAGACGTTAATGGGGCGGAGTAGGAGACATGGGGCTCTTTCGGTAATTGTTTTTAGAGTAAATCAACACCTCATAATGGAGCAATGTTGTTGCCATGGAAACCATAAAGAAGCTACAGATTTTTAACTTCTTATAGAATGGTAGAGAACAGAGTAGTGGAACAGTGCAAACATTGTTCATTTTTACATTTTTTTCTTTTTTTTAACAATTATGCGTGTCCTGTCTGTATTTATAATACCTTATAAGCTTGAGAATGCTTATGCATAACAAGTGTAGTGATATTTTAAAGGAAGTAGAGTAACTGCCCAACTGACCAAGTCAAATGGGTCCAGCTGAGTCCTTGCTGCAAAAGTCATGCTAGTCATCGGCAGTAAAAATGCCACAAGTAAGTTACGGTCATACAGTGTGATTGGGTAGAGCATTGCTACAGCTAGGGGGCGCTGTGTATGGTGACTCAAGTTAGGGCGTGATTACAGGGGTGCTTCCACTAGGTAGCTAGCAAGAAAGCAGAGAAGCTTATTTCAGTGAAACTGTTATAGCCCTGGTATTCAGTATGAAAGTTTTTGAGGTGAATTGTACAGGCGGTTAATGAGGTAAGTTGATGGTTTCATCATTGAAAGCATTCCAGGGACAGAGGTACGGCAGCGTCATGCACACACGTTGTGGTGCAGTTGGGCGAGCAAGCACGGGGGGGTTAACAGAGCCGAGAAAAGAAACGTCTGAAGTCGTTGAAAGAACTTCACAGTAAGCGTTTTCAAGAGGAAATTGATTTTTTTGTTAGAGAGAAAAACAGCACTGGTGAAAAACCTCACAGACCGTGATTGAGCTAAACTTCCTTGCAGCCTGCATCACCAATCAACTATAAAGGCGTATTCTGATGGGGGGGCAGTTAACTAAGCCAGAACTTTCATGTTTAATGATAACAACTGGAATAAAATAACAAAAAAAAAAAAGAAAAATTAATTAAGCAGTTAAAATCTAAATAAAATGATAAGACATGAATAGAGGATGCTGCCAAGGGATTCTACGTAACATATACCTTGGGCGTTGTAGATATCAGCCACCCTGATGTGCTGCGGGTCGTTCTAATGGAGATGGCATTAGTCTTTTTCCTTCGTTTCTTTACAAGCTGATTTTCCCTCCCTCAAAGCCTTCAGTAATCTATGATGGTTCTGCCTCTGGCTTCAATTCACCTTCAATCTATACATTTCGTGGAATCCTTTGTCTGGGAACCAGTTTTACAAATGAAGCCTTCCAACAAGTATGAAGCCAAGCTGCACTCCATTTGCAAAGAATCTCTTGGCTTTAACTCTTTTATTCATGCAAGGTTTGCCGACTCGCATTCCCTCTGTTTCTTAACTGTTCTTTACTGGAAGGTAGATGGCATAGTGGCTAAGGAAATTACTGCCTGTTCTCAAAGTCTTTTAATGAGAACACAGCTGTTACTTTGAGGGATGTATTGACCACAGCTTTAGTGAATATCCAGTTGTATAGGCATGTAAAACATGCAATGCAAGTAGTTTTTACATAAAAGTATGTTTATCAGCTAAATGTTAATTATGGTACCCAACTTCAGTATCTTGCTTTAAAAATTAACATCAAAGCAGGCCAGACCCTTACAAGGAAAAGTGTTGAAAATGATGATGATGAATATCCAATGCAAGATCAAGAAAACAGCTTTAATATTTTGATAAGACAGTTTATTTATTTTATTTTAAATTGAGAAGATTTGCACATCTGAAAATGTCCAGGTTTCTCACAGTTAGCACTTCAAACTTTCTGATATGGATAATATGATTTCCTGTACTATTTTGGCCCGTTGAGTGCCAGTTTTATTATTCAGAGATTTACAGTGGACAATGATTAAAGTCATAATAAACTGTGCTGTAAATAATTTTGCAAAGCGTTACATCAGCAGATTAATGTACTGTGTGTATGTGCGTGTTTGTGTGTGTGCATCTCTGGTGTCTTATGGGAGAGAGGTTTAAAATTCTGCTGTACCATCCGGGTCTGTGAAATCAAATCATTTTTATTTTATTTTTCAAGGTGTGCTGAAACCGCGGTAAACTGTTCCAGCACCTACACGTTTTTTGTTGTTTTTTTTTGTTCTTGGACTTGTTTTTGCTTAGTAAGCAAAAACACAGTCTTTTTAAATTATTTGTCAATAAGTGACACTTCAAAGACAAACAGCTTGCATACAGATTCATTGATGAGGACTCGGCAAAAGATTAATTTCTTGCCTGCGGCTTGCAAGGTTTGAAGTTAAGCATTTACGCTTGGACCGCCCAACTTGATGCAAAGCTCTCGTTTTTTCGCTGATCAAAAGGAAGCTACTCCTGTCTTCATATGGATAGCTTAATTGATGCAAATAAGCAGAAAATTTTCATTCAACAGAGATATTTATATTTAGAAATTTCCTGGATTGACAGATCTGGTCCCAAAAAGAATACGTAAAGGTAAAGTTCAGCTTGTATGGTGAAACCAAACAACCAAAAAATGGATAGCTGTCCACTGCAGTAAAGGTGAAACAAAACCTGCATATTTCTGTACACACATATTGCATTCCCACTCATATTTGTGGCAGACTGACTTGGCTGTCTGTGTTTGTTGCTGGGTGTGTTGTTTACTGTCATCGCTTACGCCCACACACACACACACAGATGTTTGTATTTCTAACCCTGTGGGGACCTTCCATTCATTTCTATGGGCCTAGTCCTAACTCTTCCCCAACCCTAACATTAACCGTAAAGAGCCTAATAAAATGCAAGACTTTTGGCTGTTTTGGTTTTTTGATTGCACCCGCTGATTCTTATAAAATTGAGTTTTCCCTTGTGGGAACACGTCAAATGTCCCCACAAGGTAAAAATGTCAGGTATTGATTACCTCCTGAGGACATTTTGTACCCACAACATAATATAAAAACACACACACAAGTCAGTTCTAGCTTGAACTCTCCAAAAAAAAAGAAATGCCATTGTGATAATATCCATCAGTCTTTTATGATCAATATATTTCTGCAAGCGATTCAGCTTGATGAATTGTGGGTATTTTTCGGTTATTTACTGCACCTTATTACAGTTTAATGAAAAACTTCATTACGTGAGGCCATATGAATAATTGTCTATTCTTTAAAAGCCATTTTAACATACACCAACAATATAAATCTTTATTTAAAAAATGGCCAGTATGAAATTATGCTGGGCTTCATCTGCAGGTATTCACATCCCCAGAGCTCACACTGCCTCATGGAACTATAAACGAGTAAGGCTCACCTTTCTGCCCCATGCTTGGTTAACCTCCTTCACACCCCCCCGAGCCCCGTTGGCCTCCACAGGGAGTGACCTCATTGTTCTCCCCCCCAGCCAGCTAGTCCGGCCCCTGTTCTCAGATATCACCTCTCTGCGTCCTGTCTTGTTGGTTCCTCACCCGTGCTGCCGCCCCCTAATCGGCCTCGATCCTTTATCCCCGTGTTCCCCTCGGTGGGTGGGAGATGTTTCCAGGCCAGCTCCTGTGGTTTGACCTCTCTGCTCCAAACTCCCTTCTTTTTTGTTTGTTTGCTTGCTTGTTTATTTTTCATCTCTCGTCTCGACTTTCTTGCTTTATCCCTTCAAACAGGACACTGGTCTTCACCCTCCACCCCCTCAGCATAAAAAGGCTCTCCTGCCCCCCCAGTGCTTGCTCTGATGATTTAATCTGAGGAAATGTATTCCATGCTCTTTCTGCTGTAGTCCCCCCACCCTCACCCCCCTCCCAAATTATACATCTCCT
>JAACJT020000036.1:6644126-6680644 GCA_009936485.2 Gymnarchus niloticus
TGGCGGGTGGGGCAACCCGACAAAGAGCAGGGCAACAGCGGGGGGGGGGGGGGGGGGGGGGGGGGGGAGGGGGCAATTACTTTTTCACATGGGTGATATAGGTTTTGGGGAGTTTTTGTTCTTCAATAAATCACAAGATCACTCGACAACTGCGTCTTGTGTTCACTCAGGTTGTCTTTTGTCTTTTAATAAATTTGTTTGGAGATCAGAAACAATGAAGTGTTGTTAATAAAAACAGAGAAACTCAGGACGGGGCAAATACTTTGTCACGGCACTGTATGTAGCCTACTTATGTGTGCCTGCATTGCTGTGTTTGCAATGACATAAAAAGGTTTTATACACAAAAGTTGCTGAGAACCTAAATAATCAGAATGATGATGACAATGTTTATGATAGTGGCGATGACGCTGAGGAAGTTACTGGGCCCTATTTTGCACTGCACAACGCAAAATGGTTTTGCTAGTTTCATACCAGCGCATTCTTCATTTTCATGCCAAGCGCACACGTTTTCAACACAACAAATGATTTTGCGAGCGTTTCCCGCTTGTAAGAGTAGTGTTTTTTAAATGAGGTGTGGCTGGGTGCTATTTTAAGGCAGTGAAATGACATTGTGCTTTTGACCAACAAAAACCACATCTAAAGTCAGTGGCATATTATTAAACAATATTTAAGGGGTCATGTTTTAAAAACATGCAGGTGCACTACACTTGTTACTGACACAGGTACGTGCTCGATGTGCACGAATGGTTTTTTGTTATTTTATTTCATTCATATACATTTTATTATAAAGGACAACTTATGGAGAGAAATTTGTGTCAAAATGAATAATTTTGACACAAATCTCTCTCCATAGTCCCAAGCCTGCTTTACCTTGACAGGCTTAGGTGGACTAGTGGTGCTGCTGTAAATGATTTGCTCCCACCTTTTGACTTCTCGCACGAGCACATCCGTTTCCTCGGCCGAAAACCGATCTGGTTTGCCAGGTAAACACGCCATTATAACAGCAATCCGCCATAGCTCATGCGCCCCTGCCTTTTAAAGGTGAGGTGACGCGCCATTCTGATTGGTTTATTGCATGTTATGCCCAAAACACACCTCTGAACAATTAAGAGAGTTAGGACAACCGTTTTGTGCCCTGTGCTGGTGCGAAGTCTGTTTTTTCCGTTGTCAAAATAGCAAAATGGATTTGGACACGCCCATAAATGTTACTTGCGCCTTGTGCTTTACGCTTTGCGTTAGATCATCAAAATAGAGCCCACTTAATTTTATTTAGAACAATTTTTGCTTATAATGTGATGGCATTAGCTCTTTTTTGAGACCAGCAGGTAAGGGGTTAAAACAAACAAGTATCAGCAGTAATCGGCATACAATGAATAGCCGCCATATCTATAGTCAACTAATTATAGACAATAATCAAAAACGACAATATTTACATTGTAAGACTATTGCGTTGCCAGTGGCACAGACTAAGTCCATGTCCCGCCCACACCCAACAAGCCACGCCCAGCCTGCTATGGTCCCACCTCTCCAGAGTACTGACACCTGTACCCTGTGTTACCCTTGTTATATACTGTATATATAGCCCACCATGCAGTTAGCTCTGTGTGATGTATTGTGTTTTCAACTGTGCTCAGCCTTTCCACCCACTCTCGCTCTGATTCTCGTTCTCGTTGTCAGCCTGAGCACGCCTTACTGCTCTCTAGATTCCTGTCCTTGTGTTTTGACTCAGTCACCGTCATTGAGTTTACGCTCCTGGCTTCTTTGACTTTGGGAGTGATTTTTGGATTATCGTTTTTGGATCACATTTCAGATTTGTATACCTAATGAGACTGACCTGTGCTTTGGCCATTTGCTTGTTTTTGACTTTGAATTCCAGTTTAAACTGACCGTTATCACACTTAGATTCTGCCTAATTCTGAATCGTCATGATTGGGTCATATCTTTGGGGAAATACTTGGAAGGTGGTTGAAAGACTAAAAGCACATAATAAAATGTTTCTCTTTCTTCTTCTGCCATAATTCTGTATTTTGCATAATCAGCTGTTAAA
Source organism: Gymnarchus niloticus (assembly GCA_009936485.2). Taxonomy (NCBI): domain Eukaryota; kingdom Metazoa; phylum Chordata; class Actinopteri; order Osteoglossiformes; family Gymnarchidae; genus Gymnarchus; species Gymnarchus niloticus. Next base: position 6,646,174 of record JAACJT020000036.1, read on the forward strand.
AGGCAACTTGGAAAAGATTGCACGATCTCACATGAAAGTACATTTATTTATTTACAGTTTTTTTTAAGTAATCTGCATGTGCATTTTTAAGCATTTCCAAGTTAAAACAAAGAAATTGCAACATTCTATTCCCTTATCTAGATACTGGGACCAACTTTCCATTCCAAAGCTACTGTAGGTGCAGGAGAAGTTATTAGTGGGTTCATACAGCTAGGTAAATGGGGAAAAATGGAAGAAATTTGAAATCCTCATGCCCAAGAGGGCTCTTCAGTGGTCCGAGCTGAGCCCCATGTTGTTATGAGTCCAGGAGGAGCTATTTTTAGGGCTTTTAAAGCTTGTTAAGCCGTGCTGGTAGTAAAAAGAATTTGTTTTTTTTCAAAGCCAGACTATCCTGGTCACCAAAAAGTACAGAAATGTACGTCCATCCCTTAGAAAATCTGGTCAGGTTTAAAAGTGAAATTAATTTATACTAATTTGTTTTTGACAATGACATTTTGAAAAGGTCACGCATGTCATTAATTGGCAATTAGTTCCGTCATGTTTTATGAAATTAATTTTTTATGGATTGTGTGTAACCCAGAGAATATATTAAACATGAGGAGGTATCCAAATACTTCAATTTTGTGAAGAGCAAAAGGCTTTAATCTTGGAAATCAGACTGGAGCACTTAGAAATGAACATCCCCAGGTACTTGTACTTGAAACCAAGTGGCCATACATTCTGACTTTGTGTAAGGAACGCCTTTCTGAATGTCACATATTTGTAATTCCAGCTCAGCCCAACAAAGCGAAGGACACAGAATAGTAACTAGGTTGTTGAGGCAAATTGGCTAAAGCATCATTTATTTTTGATTCTTGTATTTTTAGGTCTCCTTAGACTATTGTGGGTATTAATACATATGGAAGCGAGAAATCGGAGCCAAATTCAGTATTCATGTAAACTGAACACAGCTTCTCAAAACAAATGAAGCTGACAATATCTGAACTCAAATAAACTGCCTGAGGATGAAATGAATCAATGTGCTTTTCGCAGATACTGTGTTTCTGCGTTTGTGTGTGTATGTGTGGGTTGTGTACGGCTGCGTGAATAAATACCAATTCATGTATTAAAACTACATACTAGATTCCGGACTAACGCAGGTCAACTCATAAGCACCTTAATGAATTACACCAAGACACTAAAATGCATGACTAATTGACAAGGTTCTCATGTATGTCTAGTCTTCACAAAGTTCCTAAGCATGCAGCGTTGAGATTAAATATTTACTGAGTGGTGTCATTATGTTTCCATTAACATTTAAAATAGTTCATTAAACAAGATGCACCAGTGATGAAGTAATTACTGAAGGTAAATAAAACAACATGTTTGAAAAGTCTACATTAACGCTTCTTGGTTCTCACATCATAAATGACCGCAGGCTTTCTAGGTAAACATTTTAGCAATAATTACATTATTTTAATTTGCTCATGTTTGCAATTCAGGTCTCAGACACGACGGGTAAATAAATGTGAATTTTGCCGTTAAAATGGAGTCAAAGTCTTCATTTAATCAAGACCCCAATTCTCGTCACAGTGATAACAGCTGGATTGAGAGCAGGTTGATCACAGTCTCTGTGTGAAAATTCGTTAATTGTTTAGATGTTTTTCATACATAATTCGCTGGTGTGAAGTTCTCATTTTAAACATTCGGCTGTGTAAAAGATAAATGAACATAAAGGGCCATCTGATTTGGGAACAGCTCGACAGCTATCCCCGAGACTAACTTTATCCCCTACCGCTGAGTCACGCTGTTTCTTTTCTACCATTCAGACATTCCACTGAAGCAGTTTGCTTGGCATTGCTGAATGTTCTGTATGTATAAGTCGCACCTGGACTTCATTCTTACCAGATTTCTTTTCGGCAATGTTAGTGTGCATATCGCTTCTGTCTTGCACTAGTTACGGGTCACTCATTTGTAGCTTACAGCCATCGTATGTGAGCTCGCTCCTTGACAGCTGCAAGCTCATTATTTGTTTTCTACCCCATTTGCACATCACTTTGGATGAAAGCATCTGCCAAATAATCTAAACGAGAATAAACATAAAACGGTAAAAACCGTAAATTCCTTTGAACGTCAGCTAAACGACATAATTTAATAAAACTGTGAAGTACTGTACATTTATATTTAATTGTCTGCTGTACTAACTAGTTTGCTGACTAGATTCACGATAATGCAAATTTTCCGTATGCTGCAGTTGGTCTGAATTTAGTCAGTTTAGACAGTCTGTTGTCCACCTTCAGTCACTTGCATTTTAAATAAATATTGACCATATCTAACTCAACAGTGACGTACATATGTATTGTAAACAAGTACCTGATGCTAAACTGTGATTTAGCAACATCACGGTGACAATGGGTCACGCATGTTAATTCAGGGAGATATAGTGAGGCCGTTAAAATTATCTGCATGACCACAGATATTCCAGAATCCATGTCCATCTTTTGGCCCCTGTAAAATCGTGTGACGGGGTACCTTCATGTAGCGTGTTTGTGTTGGAGCTCAGTGTGATCAAACAAGACAGAGGCAGTGTTGTCCATGATGGTAGATCTAGTCTGAAAGGTCTGTCACGATGAAGATGAGGAAGGAAAATTCGAAATAATAGAATGCCAGAATGCTGGAAGGGTAACTGAGGGTTTCAGTGTTTTGGGGCTCAAATGTAACGCGATACAAAATGATACTGACACAGTGGTGTTATTTTCTATATTATTAATATGCATTTTCAGTGTGAGGCTATTTAAATTGGGCTCACTGGTTTGAGCTCAAAACTGATGTTACTTATTAATTTATTTCAGGTTTCTGGAGAAACATTTCAGAGGGGCATTGCTGAAAAATGTGTGCAATAAGTTGTCAAGCAAAACATTTTAAAATTATATGCATATCAAGTACTCAAACTATCTGCTGTATTTCTGCTTTATACACTAATCAAATTATTTCTTAAAAATAAGGCACTTATCAAAACACTGCTTTTCTATTTTGTTTGTTTTGTAATATTAAGCACATGTGCCCCTTTAAGGATCCGGCTGTGCCAGATCTTCAGACGTAACTTTTACTCCTGAACGATTTCTCCATTGCAGGACATCCGCGGCTCTTTCTGTTTCCCCGTTAATAACTGGCACGCGAAAAGGTCACAGCTGGGACCACCGACGTACCCCTGAAAGATTTCTCATTCCACTCAGTCACTAAGTATAATAGACGTGATACTCGTTTGGCCTCTGTTTATCACACAGTTAAAAATAAAAAAAAGCAATCATGAGCAACGTTATCATTCTGCAGTTTCAGAATAAATTGTGTCTAATTACAGATGTCTTTGTATAAAGGAAAGTGCAATTAATTGCTCGTAATAATGCCTCATCTGGAAGTTCAGCTGATTAAAAGATATAGAAGCCTCTTTGACAACGGAGCAATTACTGTGGTAGCGCCCTCAGGGTTATTCCTGTATTGCACCTTAAGTAGTGTTTAGAAGTCTTTTTCATTAATGGGTCCAACAGCCCACGGCCATAGATAAATGTAAGTATTTAAGAACTTCACAAGTACCATTAGGCCAAAACCTGATAGTCTGCAGGATCAGTGACATTGCAGCAGCTTACTTTATGACAAGTAATTTAGGACCATCACATAAAATTACTGCTATAAATTTTCCAAAACATTATCAGGAATATTACACAATGTCCTTTGTGGCAGGTGCAATGGTTACTGAACTCGATTAGGCTAATTAAGTCTGATCAACAGCGGGTCTACAACAGAAGTCAAAACCTAGCCCTGGTGCACTGTGAGATAATGGTCCGTTCCTCCTGGTTAGTCTGTAGGGTTGCACACCAGTTCTCCAGTGTCTGGGTCCAGAGATGCCACATTTCCAGCCTAGTTTGTCGCACAAATATTTAACAAAGTGAATTATCCTTGAAATTGCAGCTGTCATTGGACGTCACAATTCGAAACTTGGCAACAAAATGAATACGTGTATTGCCCACCTGAAATGTTATGGCTTTTGACTTGAAATTTGAAATTTTGCTGTGATATCCCTTGAGAATTTGATACAATTTTTTATTATCCCATCCTGAATTTTGCTTCTTTGTACCACTTCAATTAATTGTTGGCAATATTATTTAATAATTGTATGTTGTTTATCTTATTCCTGTGTAGTGACGGCATGTAACATTATATCATGCTTGAAGTCACTGCTTGAAGTTTTCTCTGAAAACATGTTGCATAACCTGAGAGACGTACGTACAAAACGGAGGACATAAATACAGAAACAGCTGACAATACGTCAATAGCAATGGCGTAATAAGGAGTGGGACTACACTTTACCTTCAGAACAGCTTCAGTCCTTCTAGCAAAGCCATCATACAAGCCATGAACTGTATGTAATGGAATATTGGGCCATTCTTCATTAAGAAAAGCCTTCACTTCTTAAAGGGACAAAAGAAGTTAAAATATGTTTTGTAGCTTGTGATTCAGAACTTCATAAAGGTTCAATGATGTTTATATCTAATGATTGGAGAGGTCATGGAAGGCATTGGACTTCATCCTGATGTTCATGACAGCACTTGAATTTGTTTAGTAGTGTGTGTTAGTCCATTTTCATCTTGGAACATGGAAAACATATCGATAGAACGGATTTTACCCATAGTGTGCACCTGGTCCTGTGAAATGGCCTCATAATTCCCGGCCATTATACGATCATGCAGAAGAATCATCAGACCTAATGACTCCCTAGAGGTGATTGCACAATACCATTACAGATCCCCCGCACAGTGTGGTGAAGGCATCTTTTGACTTTCCCCAAACATTCAGATGTAGGGGAAGGTGAAAGATGACTCATCAGACCGTATTCCGTTTCGTCAGTGCTCAGGGGTCCAGGTTTTGTGGCTCCATTCACCAGCTTCTGTTATTTTTGGAGTTGTCCTTAGATACAAGCGGTTTCTGAATGGCAGCCCTGCCATAAAAGCCAGCTTTGTGAAGCTCACAAAGTACAGTTTTAGTCAAGACAGGGGTACTGATTCAGTTCTGTGATCTTTTTTGAGGTTGTCCTTTAGTTACGTATAGCAACTATTCAACTGAATGTTTCTGTATCACTGCTGATGAACTTCTACCTTGTGACCATTGTTACTTTGTCTATGGAGCTTGTTTGCCTTTGGCATGTATTGTCTTGCTTTTTAAGACTATTCCCCTTGACTCATTAAGTTATTTTGCACTTTTTTTTTGAATGTTGCTCCTGCAGTTTGGTCGCTGACTTTTGGCCTCTTTGGAAGCACTGAAATCTCGCATATTAAAATGTTGATTGTCAGATACAGCTAATTAGCCTTCACACTATTATGAGTCACCTCTGTAATTGTGATGCAGGTTGTTATGCGTCGGTTCTATTTTGGTTACTTTGGGTGCTTAATGAAGTGTTAGGCCCACATTTGGCTGCAGATTTCAAACGGAATCGGTATCGGAACACGCCTTCCATCCACAGCTGTTTACGCGACACCTTACCCGAGTCATGTTACAGGGCAAGCCCAGTAGTCTGAGATTTTTATGTTCTTACAAACAGTAATTTCTCATAACACGTTCAGCCTGTGAAACAATTTAGAGAACGTGCTCCTTATGGATCAGATTATATCTTGTCTGAAAATAAAAACCGATCCGCGGTGCGGTGCTAGGGGAATGTTCTGTTTGTGTATGCCCGATTCTAAGCCAGCCCAAAAACATGAAACCTAGGTACCCACAGGCAGCATATGTTTTCTCCGTGGGCAGTGATCAGCAAAACCAATTTATAGCATCCTGCTGATATGCTCAAAGGACAAAAATATCATGAATAGATTTACACATGCAGTTCCTTGTTAATTATTGCACATAAACACACAATAAAGACACGACTCCAGTATACTTTAATCTGGTTTTCAGTAAGGAAGAAGTAATTTGACTCTGTGGGAAGACAGGTGGCATAATTAAAGAACTGGACTTCATCTGTGGCCCAATAGAACAAAATGTCAGAATAATCACAATTCAAAAATTCTGCTTCAATAAGACTATTTTTTGAACGTATGAAATCTTCACAGAATGTAAATTACATACTTTGTTCCCCAAAATGCAGAGTCTTGCTCACTGGAGTTGGTGTAGTTTGAAGGAACATGATGTCCTCAGACTGTTGCTCAGTTCTGGGTGCTCTTTAACTGCCAGTCATGCTATCAATTTACCAAGTGACACAGGATACCGTAAAACTCTAATTATAGCCATCTTACAGGAAGAAATACATTACATGAGAACAGGTAGCATAAATGATAAATGTATACGTATAAATATTTAAAGCCAATTTCCTGTCAAATTTGTTACAAAACCCTTGACTTCAGGTATGAAGTTCGTTCCAAAACATTTGCGTATTAATTTTTTTAGATAAGTGGATTGTTCATATTTTGTTTTTTAGTTGTATGTTGTTGGAGCATTTATCTTTGCCAAAAATGCTGTGCTGTTTTCAGTGAAGTGACTTCAGTAACTACGATGAGTTTTTATTTGAGTCTTCCTTTTGGCTCATAATTTGCCCAGTTGTGAGATATAGGCAGGAGAGAAAAAGGATAGGGTGATTTACATAATACTAATGCATTTTACGGCAGTCTTCAGAGTTGCAAGGCTACATACAGTATGAGGTTTTGATTCCACGACCTGAAAAAGGCAGACAATGGACAAAATCTGTGAAGTCAGTTCTTAAAACAACACCATGGTCGGAATCTGCTATAATTCAAACTCTACGTCCATTTCCAAGAACTCCATCTGTCTCTGATTGCTTGGCACAAGCTTAAATATTTTTCTCGTCTCAAGTGACAGAAGATTGTCCGTTCCTTCATTCTTTTTTTGTTCTTTTTTATCGTCCGTTAAGTACTTCTGTGTGTATTTAACGTATTGCAGTGCATATTGTATAAAATATGCTACAGGGCCAATCATTATTCACAAATATTTTTAATTAATTTCTTCTAGTATGTCTTCAAAATGAAATTATATGCAAGGAAGTCTGATTTTGCAACTGTCATTGTATCACGGGCTCTAAAAAACACAAGCTGAAAGGGGAACATGAAAACCAAATACGTAAAGAGTGTTATATAAAATTATACATATGCTGCATTGAGCTCCTCGGTGTTTACTATAACATGGCCAACCACACGAGGAATTATTTGAGCTGCCATTGAATTTTGTGGCATTTATTATTGTAAAACGTGGAGAGGATTTCAAGCCAGGCAATGCCATATAATTACCAGAGATTAAGTGCAAATGTTCTCTGGATTAATTCATTTTAAGCCCTGAAGAGCCTTATTGTGTTTGCTCACTGTAGTTAATGTAGAAATGTTTTGCAGTGTTGTCTCCCCCCCCCCACTGTATCATATTATTCAAGGACATCTCCAGCGAATAAGTCCTTGGAAGTGGAAGTGTTGTGATACCTTTGCAATTGCATCTGATTTGCAGCTCTGATAAGACAGGGCCGAAACCAACACAGCTGTATTTATGAAGGTATGTGATATCATCAGGGGGTTCAAGACGGTGACAATGTTCAGGTCCATCCAAATTCTGATATCCCCTTTTACCTGTGCACTGAAAGCCTTTCCTAATTAGGCACAGCTGGCTCCTGCTACCTTAAAGAGGGGCTGATGACTAAAACAGCCATCCCTGACACTGCAAGTGGAGTTAGCGTCGCTGCATGAAAAATAAACGTCACTCTCGTTTATTAGTTTACGGCGCTCCAAACCATGTACGTCCAATGCTCGTCTACTCTCCACACTACATTACCCAGCATCCTCTGGCATCTCACGTCACACCCTGCTGTAAAGCAGGTTATCCCACACCTTTCTTCTTAAGTGTTTTGGCTGCACACTTAGCCACGCCACAAGGTGGGAAAGGAAGATATGTCACAATGTGTGCTACAACAGAGACTGTGGCTTCAGTATGCTGTGTGTCACACTGAGACCACAAGTACAGCAGTCAAAACAATGTTTTTCTTTTTTTGTTCAGACACGGCAACACTTTGACCTGACCTTAGAGGTTCATTGTCCAGGTGTTGTAGAGTTCGGAAATCTGTTCATTTATTATGTTATTATCAGTACCATGTTTGTTTCTTTGTTCCCTAATAGATCATATTTGGGGCAAAAAGCCTGGCCAATCGTGCATGTAGAAGCAGAAAGGAATTCCTTCCATACTTGTAGCATTTAATCCTTTTGACGGAGGAACAAGTTTATTGAGTAGGCTAAAAATGATACTTCTTGCATTGTGAATATCAAGTGTAAATGATCACCACCTGCTACTTTTGTAAGTATCACAACTGTGCACAGTCAGCACAGCACTGTCATCGTCTGTACCGCTGTCTTGCCTTGTCATGCACTTTATGTTGTTATGTGTAGTCTTTTGTAGTCCTGTGCTGTGTGTAGCACCGTGGTCCTGGGGGAACGTTGTTTCTATGTACTGTACTAACTGCATATGGTTGAAATGACAACAAAAAGCTACTTGACATGACTTGAAAATGAGACGTAGCATTTATCGCCCTTCGCGCTCTCGATTAAAAACGCTACTCACATACCTATGAGGCGATAAGGCGGAGAGTTGACTAACTGCCTGTTTTAAACCATAAGCCACGTGAACCAGTTCAGCACCAGAGAAAGACAAAAAATAGTACATTCCCATCCATCACCGCGTAGTGAACGCAGCTTTTCATTGGGTAGCTGTACGTGATTGGGGAGCGAGGAATATCCAATAAAAAACCATAAGACATAAGTGTAAAACACTTTATCGGGCTTGAAAAGCCTGCTGCCTACTTCTGTTTGATTTGCTGACAGGACAAGGCAGTTCTTAAATTGAATTGATTTGTCGCATTAAACTTAATCTTCCAAAATAATAACACAAAAGAAAAAAAAAAATCTCAATCCAAACCCAGACTAACCCAAGACATTCCAGTCATATATGATGCAATGGCATGTCTCAAATGCTGGATCTTAAGCACTATATCAAACGTAAAATGCTTATGACTAGTTTGTGTCCCTAAAATGTACTCACCAGGAAGTGAATTCTTTTTTCTACCCAATAGCATTTCAGTCAGGACTTTGGAATCAGTTAATATAGTGCAATTTTGGGTGGTGCATCCTTTCACTTAATCTAACTGTAATGGTTTTTGCTATTCTGCCCGGGAGCTGAATAATGTATTTAGTGAATATGGGTCATGGCTTTGAGATGGGCCCCCGCTGTGCAATGCTTTTTTGGAAAGATAGCTCTAGGTCTGACAGTATAACTGCGACAGGGGGAAGTTCTACCACGGCTCACAGCTCCATTGGGGGGGAACCAGGGAGCGGGTCATCTACATAGAAGTGGAATTTGATTTTAGCCATGTGGAACACTAGGCACTGGGCACTGACTGTGACAAAGCTATAGCTAGCTTTTTAACATGGAACTGGAGCACAGGGCATCTCCTGCACATGGACAAAGCCCTTGGACGACTGGACTTCCGTCAACATGCCCCACAGATGCCTCCCTTAAAAACATCAGCGACAAAGAGTTGTGACCTGAACCCAACACTGAAATGACTTGCATTTTTATGCATTCCACTTGTTCCCTCCGTAAACAGAAAACCTGTGCAGGGCCATCATTTTTATGAATCCAAATGAGCATGTCTGCCGATGTGCTCTCCCACATTCGAGTATAAATATCTTTAACCTTTTTATGTGTAAAACTTGCTGGAGAATGTCCCAAAGAACAGAAGACACTTTGTCGTTCAACTGGAAGGGGCTTGTGTTTTGGATTTTAACATTAGTGTATGTTATCCTTAGGTGTAATCGTAATGCAAAAAATATATTTTTCTTTTAGTGATTTGACTCAGGTTTTTTGATGACTCGTGCCTTAGTCAATAAATGTGCAGGTACAGATTTTCCAAAGAAAAATAATATATTATTACTTTTAAAATAGCCCAATATTATTTTCAATACATGCGATAGAAAACACAGGTTGTGATTATGGAAATTTATGGCCCAGAAGTCAAGAAACAACACTATTAAATAGTAAACATAATTTTTTTTTTTGTTTTAGATTATTAATATTAGTTCTATGAGTAATAATGATAATTATTATTCTTATTTTTTCATTGCATGAAGCTTTGCATTTTCTTTGCGTTAGCACTGTGAACATTTCATCATCATCATTGTTTACTTTAACTGCTGCCACAGGGCATCTGGATACTAAATCATTGTTTCCCGAGAGCGCGATTTGCTGAGTATTAGATTTCAGGGAACCTTCTCATTAATTCATTATCATGACAAGAACATTAATTAACTTAGGTGGTACTTTCATGTTGATATTAATGATTTTTTTTTTTGTGAAAAATTAGACCCCGTCCATCCACTGACAACAGAGGTATGTTCAGTAACACCAAATGCACTTTCAGGTAATTGAAAGTGATACATAAAAGACGTGGTGCTCAATACACATATTTTGTTTCCAAAATGATGATTAATTAAATTAAATTCATGCTAATCAAATGGGGTTACGTTATTAATGTATTAGCAGAATGCTGTTTACCTCAGATCCTGTAGGAAACAAGTTCAGATTTTTTAAATCTCTCTTTAATGAATTGTTCTTGTAAATTTTTTTAAAGCGCTGGCATTTTCAAAATAAAATTCCTAGTTTAACTGTTAATATTTAAACCTGTGCATTATTCACAGCACAAGTCTTTTATTATGAAATAGATGCTGTGGTATGCTAGAGTTTTACTAACTGGAAATTTCTGGCAAGCTTCATTAATTTCTACCAAACCCAGCATCTGGATTCATAGTCAAAGCGGCAAAAGATTAAAATCCCAAAGTGGAGAGCAAGAGTTGTTCTCCACAGGTAAAATCAATAGAGCCGATTCTTTGGGCCTGTCTCATGTGAAATGAAATTGCAGGGAAGTAGGTTGCGCATTCAGAAATACACCTGTCGATACACCCACCCGCTGCCTTCAAAGGGCCTTCGACATCCACAGAGACCCAGCCCACCCTGCCGACCACATAGTTACCCCCTTACCCTCTGGCAAGCGAATGAGGCCCTCTGACACTAACATCCAGATTCGGATGTCCTTTTCCAGTCCTTTTCCAAGAAATTGACTAGTACCTCAAGTTTGTCCCGAAACAACACACGAACACTTTATGGTGTGTATTGTGTATTAATTGTCTGTTTGTTGTTTGTATTGATTTTTCCAAATCAGTTGTTTGCTGCAAATAAATCTCATTGTTATACATTAACAATAAAGAGCTCTTATCTTATAAATCCAAGAGTAAATGACTGACTGAATAGCAGAATTTGGCCAAATACCATCATGAGGCACAATCTGCCACATGAGTCTGGTTCATGGTCTGTAGTTAAAACTCAGAGTCTTTCACTGGATTTGAACTTTAGGGGAACTCTTAATTGTCAGAACTTCTGACTTCTCATCGATACCAGCGACCGGGTAGACCAGCCAGCTGTGTTTTAAATTTCATGAAAGGAATCCACAGGCTATTTTATGAGCTATAACCCAGTCACAATGCTCTGCCCCATTCTGGTTAATATTGAATTTACTTAGGGAGGCTCAGTGGGTAGCACCTTTGTCTCATACCTCCACCACTGGGGGTTCGAATCACATCTCTGCTCTGTGTGCGTGGAATTTGTGTGTTCCCCCTGACTCTCCTTTTACTTCTCGCAGTCCAAAAAACATACTAGTAGACTAAATGGTATTGCTAAAGTGTGTGTGTGTGTGTGTGTGTATGTGTGTGTGTGTGTGTGTGTGTGTGTGTGTGTGTGTGCAATGTGATGGACTGGCATCCCATCCAAGGTATAACCCTGCCTTTGCCACCTGGGATACTACCCAGGTGGTCCTGTAATAGATAAGTGGAGGATAGATGAATTTAATGATTTTACAATTCAATGTAATAATATTCATTCATCCATCCATCCATTTTCTTACTGCTCATCTTGGACAGGGTCATGAGGGTGCCTAAAGTCTCTCCCAGATAGCATCGGGCCCAAGGATGGGGTACACGTTAGACAGCATGCCACTCCATTGCAAGGCTCTTATATACATGCATTCACATGCACAATCATACAGCGCAGGATATGTAGAGAGGCTAATTAAACTATGGGCCTGTCCTTGGGCTACAATGAGGAACCGGGGGCAACCCGAACAGCACACCATAGAACCTGCAAACTCCATGAAAATCATGAGCTGCCATTTTCTGTTTAGGTAAAATCGGTGGTACTCTGGATTATCATCTCACTGATTTTTTCCCGTCAGGATACAGCTGTAATCTAAACTGCAATCTCAGAAAAGTATGGGTTACTTACTAGCATACTGTTCTATTTTTAGCACCCTGGACTTCATATTCTCAGTTGTGATTATGGTCTGTGAAAGTCATTCTCTTGTCCAACACTCCGACCTTGAACATGACGGCTAAGAATTAGCATGAGCACCAGGGTCTTATATTTACAAACTTCATTTTGTGTTATGAAACATACATTGCTATCTATAATTAATATTCGCAGTATTTGCACTGAAGTTATAGTAAAACAAAAAAAAAAAATTAAATGTCATTGCAAATAATAACATATTCAGAAGCTTGGCAGATGATATTTGTCAATGGCGCTTGTTGGATTCAGTGTAGTACAATGTCACTGAAGACACTGCTGGCCTTTAGTAGATTATGGCCACACAACAGTTTCTTGTATTGTTTACAGGTATGTATTATTTTAATGACTTAATGAACTGTCAGTCTGTCACACACATTCGTTACAATGGCTTTGCTCTTTTTGGGCTATACAGAGCTGACATACACCATAAAAGATAAACCGTCGTGATTTTTTTTTGGTTTTTTTTTTCCTCTCCCCAGAATCTCTACGTCATTGCACAATTAATGCTACCATTACCCTGGACCCTATTCAGATATTCAGCTAGGGTGTTTATAAGCTAATTAGTCACCATTCAAGTTCATTTTCACTCTATGTAAATTGTGATTTTTTTAGTATCCAATTGATTAATTTAAGACAAATGTGCTTTCTTAAAAAGAATTTGCTTTTGTTGGCTCCTTTTCAAAATCAGGTGGAATTCCTCCTGTGTGTCTACCAACCCATGGATTGGACGATCATAGAGCACATGACCACTCTGAAGTGACAAGGTGTCAGTGTGTGTCCCATACACTGTGATTCCCATTCGAGATTAAAACTGACGCAACTCAAAATAAAATTGGGATTAAATGATTTTGAAAATAAGTAAAATTCTGCAGTGCTAATTTTGATTGCATTTTAGCATGAAGGCTAGGAGATCACATGTGGTTATTGTACATATATAGCCTGCAATATTGCAGAATAAAAGCTCGTGAGAACACAATGTGTGTTCGATGTGCAAAGGTAGGGTTTTCTATTACACGTTGAGCGAAAGGTCAAGGAAGAAATTAACACTGAAATTGAGTCTGCAACCCACAACCTTCATAGACTTCCTCTCTACTTAATCTCCTTTCGGCATATTTACACTCCTACTACAGGAGGGCTGGGGGGGGGGGGCATTTGCTTTCTTTTTTCCCTCAAAATTGCAGACATCTGTAAGTTGTTTATCAGACAATCTCCCAGTCTGTGAGCGTGTAGATCGACCTCTGAGCAGACCAGGAGGGTCCACGATAATCCCCCCCTCCCTGCCCCAGACACTCTCCGATTTCCCTCGCTCTCAGAATCCTACCTAGGCATTCAGTCTCATAGAGCTGCAGTATGCCAGCACTGTTCAGCTACTTCCAGCACACAAACACCAATCCTCTCCCTTTAATTCCACCCTAATTCAAGTCCCTCATTGCAGGTTGCCTCCCCTACACTCTCCATCAAGCTGGAGTCACCCCCGCCCTAATGAAAACCCTCCTTCATCTGCCCTGTGCACAGATTTGTTTGCCATTTCTCTTCTCCATCTACCGTCACAATGTGAGGATCGCCAAACAGTTCTTCAGTGATTTTCATTAGCAGCACATTTTATTTTAACAAATAAGTGTAATAATACTAATAATCTTCTGGGTCTCTGGCATTTTCTGGCTAATCTAGGGAGACAGCCGTTATATCAGTAAGTGCCATCCGCCACTCTGCAAATGCGGTCTCAGTCGTATCTGTAATCATCTGCTTGGAAAACTGTACTCCTGCCAGATCCTCCCTAGGTACAATGAATCAGAGCTTGTGGCAAGCCCTCCCGCAAGTACCCAGGCAAATCTTAGGAAACCAACAAGACTAACGATCCGGCTGACTGAGGTCCAGAGTGAGTATAGCTAAACACCAGAAAGTCTCCATCTCCTCGTCCCCAGCGGCCCTGTTAACCAACAGTCCCGCCACTTTTTATGAGGGGAGGTGAGGACCCGTATGCCATCGGGCTGCCAATTAAAGCCTCACCAGACTTGTGCCGACCTCACATTACACGTCTGACAGAGAAGACTGATTTCTGTCATGTAGAAGCCCTCCGTGTGTCACCCACTGAAATTCGACCCGGGCCACCTACGTGTGATCTAACTTTGCTGATGCGGTCGGAACGTGCCAAAGTCCCCTGAGCAGCTCCCTAATACTGAGCAGGTGCATTAGTGGGAGGAAGAATGTGGACCAGCAGCATTAGAAGTGTCATGCTGAGACCCTCCCCAGCATTTCTGTAATGAACGACAAAACGCTGACCTTCTTCCAGATAATTATGGCAACAACCCTCAAATTGCTGATCTCCTTCCAGATAATTATGGCATAAGCGCACACCTGGCAATTCTTCGTTTCCAATGTAATGAAGAACGCTGTGTTTTCCCACTCACTTTTCCAAGTCGTCATGGAAGGCCATGATTCTCTGACTACATCTAAGGAGCTGTAGCTGCACCCCAGCTTTCTTCAATTCCCACGCGGTTCAGTATACTGTAAATCTCCCAGAATCCACTAGCCTTACTGGATTTGAGCCTTTCCACCGACTCCTACAGAACCGAACTGTGTATTGAACTTCATCCATTTATAAGATTCAAATCATGACTCATAGCGTTTGACCACACCCATTTCCAAATGCTTTAACTGTCAGGGTTTCCAGGCCCGGACACACGGAAAACTTTGCATACAGGGATGCAGGTGCGAATCAGCATTTAATTATGAGGTAATAGGAACAACAGAAACACCGGGCTCTACCCCAAGCCGAGGATAGTCTAGGCAATAACAGGGTGACGAAGGTCTAACCGATTGGAGCACACAGTGGCCACGCAGAATGCAAACAATGACCCAGTAACAGAAAGGGGTCAACAAATACTCAGCAAGGAACAAGGGCAAGAGGCTGACTTATATGGGAAAGACATAGGTGAAACACATGAGGGTAATCAGGGCATGATCGTTGACAAATAGTAGACACCATAGGGAAACACGATAAGAAAACACAATACCCGGTCAGTACTCTGGCGACTGGGAACCATAGCACTGACATCATAATAGCCAAACTACCATCATGCCACTATTATGCTCATTCAATAAAAAATTTCAAAATATTAGTTGACCTTAAGGAATTATTAATTAGAAATAGTTAACATACCCTGTAATTAAAAATAGTCATTGTCATTATCATTAAAGAAAGAGATGTGAAATATATCTGTAAATACACAACATTTGATTTAGGGATGCATTATAATAATTTTAATTCTGTTTATTCATGGGCCGTATGTAAACAAGTCATTTTATGACTCTGAATTATACCCAAAATTAAACTACTTGACACTTTAATGTCTTTTTACTGAATTTTCTGTGCTCTACTCAATGACTTATTCCAAGTCCAGTGATAAGTGCTTCTCAGCTTTTCCTCTTGTCGTTTGATGCAATCTGTCATTCCACAATGTGCATTATATATGATTTCACTGCACAGGCTCTCCTCAAATTGGCCACAAAAGCACATTTCAGCAGAATCTTCTACAGCATTTTTACAAAACGCATTTCTCCGTTGAAAGGTACATGGTAGGATTTGCCACTCATCCTCATGTAGTTGCTTCACAGAAGATATTAACCTGCCCTGTTTTGACCATCTGTGTCTTAGCATTTTTTTCTGCCTAAGCTGACTGCTGAAACTGATTAAAATGTGAGATTAAAATGCGACTATTATGCCACGACACCGTGCAGAGTGACGGAGATGATAGCAACCGTACGTTACGACCATCCATTTGTCTGACGGGGGTTAACTGCAGAATTGCCAGTGCTGTCCTGGTGGTCCTGTTCTTGTCAAGTCTAACGTCACATCATTTCTACCTAAGGAAGAACAAACCAGACCATGTTGTTTTTCAGTTAAATTGACAAGCTTTTTGAATGCAGAGCCTCTCGGCTAATATAATTATGGATGCCGACGCTAAAACCTGCAAGTAATTGAGTTTTTGAATGATCAAGGGCCTCTTTAGCTCAGAAGCAGCGTAAAACATCTGAGCAAGCCTAAATCAAGCTGAGTAGCCATCACTTATGTGTTACTTAATCCTTCGAGGCAGTTCCTAACCATCGCACTATACACAAGCCTCCACAGCAACAAGCTGCCAACTGTTGTTACAACTGCCATCTCTTATCATTAAAAGCACAGAGGCCTAAATGTACTCTCCTATTGGACCTACGCAGCACTTAGTGTCTCTGAACTCTAACGAGGGGTCGCAGGGAGACGCGTCCGCATTGGACGGACATGCGACTGCTTCCGTCTCGCTCGAAAGTGGCAGCCAGCTCTGAACCGTGTCACATTTGCCATTAAGACAAAAACGCATCTCTAATTTCTCATCGCTCGTCAAAAGAGCAGTCTGTGAGTAAATTACAACTTCACCAACGCGGCAGATAAAACAGATCATAAAATAGAGCAATCGCTACGCAGCTATGGGTTTTATTGGCTTTTTGTTGACTCACAATTATTGTTTTCTAAGTGAGATCCCATTCATGATTCCTTATTGAAGTAAGCATATTTTACAGTTCATTTTTAATATTTTTGATGAAATCATTTTCATTATCTTTTAACAAAATGGCATTCATGGGCATAACCTTGAGCTTTCCTCTGCTGAACTGCTGGGTGTAATTAGCTCACTTTTGGAAGTCAAGGTCATCCTTTCTGCATTCCAACACTGGCTGGGTTAATCTGCATTGTAAACGTGTTTGCTGTGGTGCCCCTGTATCTTAATGAATTTAATTGTGTAACGTGGGGGAGATTCTGTGTGCCGAAACTGACAATTGGTCACCTGAAAAGAAAACAATGATATCTATGTTTCTGAACGTCACCGGTTGCCTCAATCATATTTCAAAAAGATTAAGTGGGAACCTGCTTTTCACAGAAGAGCTTCATGAAGGGGGCACCTTCGAACCTGATGTTAATGCTAAGCAGAGGTTTTGAGTGTAGTAGGTCTGCTAATGAATGTAACTCTAATGTTGATAACCGTAAAGGTGGCTAACCATAACCACATTTGCTAACATCCATTCCTCTTTCTTACTCATCTGTCTTGTGCATGTGAGTCTGGAGCCTATCTTGGAGGACCTAGGTCACCAGGCAGGACAAGACTCTGAACTGGATTGTCAGGGATGCATTCAGACACTATGAGCAATGCAAAGAAGCCATGTCAACCTCATCTTCATGGAATGCAGGCCGAAGCCAGAGTACCTGAAAAAAAACACACAAACACAGGGAAAACATGCAAACTCTACATTCACAGTGCTGAGAGTGGGAATCTACCACACAGTCTTGGGAATATGATGCTAAAGTGAAGCACTGAGCCACCTCATCCCCATAAATTCAATTCACAATGGATTCAAATGTTAAAAAAAAATGATCAAAAATGCAACACAGGGTTTCTTTTTCCTACAACTCGAAATCATCAAAGTTCCATCAAAGCGCGTACCAAATGCTAGACTGTAGCCCTGCACAAAACACAAGGCTTTCTAAATTTTTCTACAAATACTCAGTACATAAATCTAAAGCCAAAAACGCCAATACCAAAGAAAAATCTTCTTTTAAACCAAGACCGTATAAGGTCTTAAAATATAAACCAGGTGCCTTGAGCTTCTCCCCGCTGGGCTTAATACAATTCTACTTCTTGGGCCTTAACTGATGCTCAAGGCATTGACTCACACTGAGATCAGGAGTTCACAAACTTATTTCCACTCAACCCTTGATATGCACGTCACTTTGTACAGAGTCGAGGCCACGCCATGTTACGTTTTCATTGTAATTTCACGTCACCCATGCAGGAAGCCGTGTAGCTCTGAAACAAATCTGCACGATCGGTACTAAACCACAAAGGATAGGTTATGATCAAAAGCCATCGTGAGAGGATTGGGTTCGTGGTGTAATTTAACTGTCGGATGACAAGGCTGCGACTCAGACAAGCCGATGAACGCCCGCAAATGTAAAAGGTGCCCTTCTTAATTTTCCAGTCTGGGCCTTTATGGTTTTTGGTTTTTGGTTATGGTTTTATGGTTTATGGTTTTTTTTGTAAATGGGGGGTGGGGACAAATTAAGGGAAAGACTTACGAGCTGAAACCTTCATAGACGCAAATGCGTGGCATTATGTAGTGGCGGTAATAAAGCAGTTTTACATGATTTTAAGCAGACATATTATGACTAAAAAAGTGATATAAAAACATGACAGCCCTTGGTTTTAATTTAACACTATACAAGTTCATGGAGTTGCTTACCTTAAATATCGACTTACTTTTCTATGAAACTTAAAGCAGATAGTGTACTTCAGTACATATGTGCATGTGTTTATATATAGGAATGCACACACACATTGTTTGCAGTGTACAGAAAATGTTAAAGCTTCAAGTGCATAGATATTCGGTTATGCCCAGCATTGATTTTTCTGCATGACAGTAAATGGAAAAATATTTCAGAAATAAAACTCATACTGACTTTTATCACCTTCTTCTATGGGCTGGTTTTGCAGCATATAATGAAACACAAAGTGAAATATAAAGTAAAAGAATGTTGGACCTGTGCTGGTATTGCCATTATGACGTTTAACTGTAGGAGTGCATTCTATTTATAATAATAATAATAATTTATAATAACTTGTGTGATGTACCGTAACATACGGTTCTAAATTTTTGTGTTTATCTGTCAGTAAGTTTAATCCCTCAACACCAACCCTACCCCTGAAGCATCTTCCCCTTGTCATGTCGCAGTGTTTATTGGAGGCTTATGCTGTACAAAATCATTTTACTTAATAATGCAGAAATGCACATCTGTATACCGACCTGGCTAAAATTTCAATTAATTGCAACTTGTCTGGTTTAAAGTTTTATGGCACTTCAACCCAGAAACATTTTCTGTGGTTTATCACAAATTGTGTTCATCCAAATATGCAGTACAAAGGGTTTTTATTCCTTATTTTACGACTGCCCCCCTCCCACTTCAATCATTCCCAGTGGTGTATGAGTTTCTGTAGCCTGTAACACCCCACTGCGTCCAAGGGAAGGGCGATCCTTTACCTGTCCTAGTTCACACCCTGTCTCATACTGCAAATCGAATGTTGAAGGAACTGTGTACAGCGGCTCATCAATGCCTTCTCCAGCTTTGGTATGTCACCTTTCATTTGTGTCTAGGTTTCCGGGAGCTGCTGGGCTCACACCGACGTGATTTTACAAAGGTCTTAGAGTTTTTATGGTCATGTGCTTACAGGGTTAGTGGAACCTATTTAAATTTTCTAAGGGCCGCCGGATGCTCTGTATAAACCAAGAGGACTTAGCTGAATTTATCAAGGACTACAGGATTTTTCTTATAAACCAAAACAACATTGTTGAGTTTATCAAGGGCTACAGGATTCTCCTTATAAACCACTGGTACTTAGCAGAATTTATCAAGGGCTACAGGATTCTCCTTATAAACCACTGGTACTTAGCAGAATTTATCAAGGGCTACAGGATTGTCTTTATAAACCCCTGGTACTTAGCAGAGTTTATCAAGGGCTACAGGATTCTCCTTATAAACCACTGGTACTTAGCAGAGTTTATCAAGGGCTACAGGATTCTCCTTATAAACCACTGGTACTTAGCAGAGTTTATCAAGGGCTACAGGATTGTCTTTATAAACCCCTGGTACTTAGCAGAGTTTATCAAGGGCTACAGGATTCTCCTTGTAAACCACAGGAACTTCTTAGAAACCTTTCCAACTGTATTTTTCAAGGTTCATGTGATCTTTTAATTTCTTTATTGAAGTAGTACTTTAGAGAGTGAGTAACCTCTCCTGTTGGAAGGTGTAAATTAGGAGTTAATTAAAATGGATGGCAAAGCCTGCAGGATTATGGTCCTTAGTGACCCAAGTTGTGCTCCTCATGTTATAAAACAGTGGGTATTGACAAGGAAAATCATATCTCCTACCAGGCATGGCTGTTCTTTTTCTTGGAGGCGGCACACCGCTCATCGCCTGCTCTGTTGAGGTGTCGTTTGCGTCATCTTTTTTGCAACAGACTACTCCACGTTAATCCAGACATCGAGGCAGGAAACCACTAAGGGTTAAGTAGTGGTCGTAATCACTTTGCTCCAAGTACAGCTTCAGTGCGATCCAAAGATATCTCTCTTTCTTTAATGTACAGGACAGACGCTAAAGTGCACCGACTGAGTGGACTTGCAGCACTTGAGCGCCACTTTGCTCCTGTAATCAAACAATTTCTGGCTCAAGAAGCATATCGTGCCAGACACAGATGAAGCAGTCTGACTGTTTGAGACACATTTCTTTTCCCACCTTAATATACTGAATGCCTCAGTGCTGGGGAAAAATAGTTTTGATAAAGTCTAATCAGCAGTATCAAAACCTATTCATGTTGAGCCTTAAACATACTTTTAGATTTTGCATGGAGATTTAAGGGAATTAAACGTATGATGCTTCAAAAAAAGTGCGATTTGACTGGGGGCCTAGGCCGCTTCAAAGAGGCTGTACGACAGCGCAGGACATTTTATTCTAGCATTTAAGTATGCAGAGGCATCAAGGGACAAATATATACATATCTGACGTGGAAATAACTGCCACGTTTAATGTTATTATCAGTTTCCTCTGGGCTTAGGCTCGGGGCTCCCTGGGTCAACGAGGACAATGCAAAGAGAGGCCCATCTTCAATAGTAAAAGATGGTGAGGTCTCTTCAGGATTTGGGAGGAGCCTTGTGTTATATCTGCTTGAAGCATACTGGGAGGTATTATATCAGGTGTCAGCTGTTTACATTTCAGATCTCTTCATCTATATATATATTTCTCCTCTGTTATGTCTTTTTTAATACTGATTACGAGGCATGTTGAACCAGCAGTCTATACAGTCATCCCTTCCCATCCACACCTACATAAATTAGGTCATATCCACAGAGCTGCGTATCATACCTCCTACTGTTCTATGAACGTTGCGTCATAAGATTATAAAATCCACTAACATTACCTCTCTATTTTGCATGCACGTGGCTTGTGGAATTAATAGCACATGATCCAGTTAAGCATGCAACCTTAATCCTGACCACCCGTGGAAGGAAAGCAAGAAGAGAGCTCTGTGGCTGGCCAACCGCTTGGAGATAACGCTGGGATCTCCAGGGGGGCTTATGCTGGGAAGTTCCCACAGAGCCGCCGATGTCTTCATCATAAAGTGGACATATGTGTGGCAGCCTGGACACACTGGAGACAGAGAGCTCTTATCCTGAAAAGAGAAAGTATAATAGCACTCTCAAAGAGCGATGAAAAGCATAAAAATCCACAGAAATCCTAGTGGTGTGCCCTGACGCCATGCCAGTTGATCTGCCACCTGTCTGGGATCTCAAACCTCCAAACGCAGATTTCATGAACCCATCTTGGCTTCAGCAACCTCCGGCTTTTGTGTTTTTCTTCGGGTTTGCCGTCGGCCCAATTTTGACCCGGCGCCTGCTGGATCCACGTCGGCACTCTCTGCTCGGGCGTGGCACGCGGCCCGAAAAAAAAAAAAAATCAGGTCACCCCACATTCTGGTGAACAAGGTTACGCCCCATTTGAGAGTCACAGGAAGACAGGGTCATCACCCTGGCCTGGCATGGCTGATCACCTCCCACAACCAGCTGCCCGTGACCAGTCCGTCACCCTGGGTAGTGACAGGACAGGTGTGACAGGTAATTTGGTTAGATGTTCATCTTCAACATCGTTCCTAAGTGCAAGCAGATTAAAAGAAAAGACGTGACGTTATATCCCATGTGTGTCCTCTATGCTACGGGTGTCAGAGTTAAGTCATGCCGTGAAATATATATGCTTTGTCCTTTAAAGAACTGTCACTTCAGGTCCCAGAAGGGATTGTGTTTTTCTACCGTTTACATTACATTTACTTTATACAAAGACCCGGTCAAGCCAACGGGAACTAAGCTCTTGTATCAAACAGGTACCATGTTCACCTATGGCTTGCCATTGTGTCTCCAGTTTGTCTGGTTTGTTTTGTAGACTGCTGACAGTCGAACCAGACACCTGCACCTCCGCCATCCCAGTTTGGCTACACTTGTCTCCCGCGGCTTTGCTGTTCTGTTGAGCCTGTGGCCCCATCTGTTGTAGTACTTAGCCGCACGCCATGGCTACCACCAAGACATGCACTGAGTGACAAGCCGTAGTATGGCTTAGCTCGGTGTTTAGCTTGGAAAACAATTCCGGTGCGAGCGAGTGTGCTGCGGCAAATCACTGAGTACGTCTTCGGCACTCAGGCTGTCATCGGTAATACACTTCCTTGCCTTTTCTTTTTGTTCCCTATACCCAAGATGCACATTGGCATCCGTAGAAGTTTCTGTAAATTGCAGGAAAGTGTGGCTACTCCTCCTTTCTCAAACTTCTCCAGCCCTTCACTTAAAGTGCTCCTAAAAGGATAGACACTACAGTGGGCAAAGGAAGTTTTTGACTTTAATTGGAAGCCCCTACTGTTCACAAAGGTATACCACTGTTAAGCAAAGTGGACATTTTGGCGAAGTGAGGATCCAGTTGTCAGTTAAAATTGAACAGAGGTCTATTTTCAAGGCCCATCCAGGGTCACTATGGCTTTTAACTGCTGGTAATGAACCCTTTGCAGTCAAACATGTGACATTTCACAACAATAATGACTAATTGTGTTGCAATTAAAGAACACCTAGGTGGATTCTCATATATGGGTACTTTCCCACCGGTCGAGTACAGAAATGAATAAAATGTCACAGTCTTTCAGACAAGACATTTATTCCTAGCACAGCTAAACTGACCTGAGTGTTTGTGGCTTGACTGATACAATTTTTGCAAGAACAAAAAGCATCACACATGTCCCTATAATAACCCCCCCCCCCCCCCAAACAAGGATTCTTTCAAGTAAATCTTCATCAAACTGAGAATCTCAGTGTCATTTTAAATGCAAACTGAGTACACGAAGTTTAATTAGCTGGATGCTGAACCACACAGAATCGTCCAGCTGACATGTAAACGTGTGTCCCCTCATCTTTCATACTATTCTGTCAACTTGTTCAGTAGAGTCCCCTGTTACAGTGTGACTGACAGCCTTCCTAGGGTCCCATCACTGACCCTTTAATGCTGAGTGTACAACACAGGGGAGCAACAAGAAGTCCTTGATTCTTAGTTACTAGGTTAACACTACATTAGCCGGGACTGAGCTGGAAACTGCCAATGGCCAAAACATATGGATGGGCCCAAAAGTATAGCAGAGCTCAGGGGAAGAGTGAAGACTGAGGGTGCAGGATGACACTTTTGAAGCAGTCAGGGGTTTATCATTTCCCAAACCAAACAGAAAGGGCAGGGGTTGGGGAGGGAACTCCCACATATTCCTCGTTACTGTCTTGTACTTTTGTGCATTTTAAGTGCTAATCATGGTTAAGAGTGATACCACTAAGCCTAAAAGGCAGTTAATAAGTTAATAAGAAGAATAAGAAGAAAGTTAAATTTTATTTTATTCTTGTGTAATTAATTGCTTTTTTATCCATGTCTGTTTAGTTATAAGGTTCTGTATTACAAAACAACCTCATTACTTAATATTAGCCCAGTGAAATGTGAACATTCTGGGGAACTTTCACAAATTATTTCTAATTACATTATTTCTTATGGGAAAAATTCGTTCGGTACTTGTTGTTTTCGGCACTCGTCACGAGTTCCGGAACGAATTAACGACAAGTACCGAGGTATCACTGTAGTTAGAATGGGGACCGTGCTATCATCCCTGGCTGCTCAAACAGAGACCAGAATTCAGCTAAATCAAGCACCTGACTAGTTTGTGGAGTATTGAGGCCAAGAGGTGCTGACCTCTAGCAGATGGGAGGACTCCTTAAAGTTGTTAAAGTGAAAAAGTGCTTCATGAAAATGCAGTCTGGTTGGCCACTACATGGCTGATGTAATGTAGACTTTCTCCCCAAGAGCTCCCAGGAGGATTTCGCCTTGTCTGTTTTTCATTACACATTATGGACCCTTCAGTAATTTTGTTTACCAATTTCACTTTTCTTCATAAGTGATTTTTTTTATTCAGAGCCCATTTCAGTCTGGGATTTATTATTAAACCATTATATTTGTTTTAATATAAATGTTTTTAAAGAGATGGAAAAATGATTTGTTGAAACTGACTCTGCTTTAAAAGGAACATTAACAATATCATAACACAGATAAAAGCATCTGTAGTATTAAACTACAGTAAAACAGCAGCTAAAATCAATGCTATTTATAGACGACGCAGCATCTTAAATCAGCTGAATTGTTTCATCGAACACTTAAATAAAAAGATTATGGATTATATTAAGTTATAACACAAAGCTTGCATCATGGGAAGGCATATACACAAGTTGGCTGGTTTATCAGCAATGTGATAATTTAAAGTCACCCTTTCAACCTCAGCTCACGTGCCCTGCACATCATAATCAACAAAGCATGTCATCTCGTGATATAAAAGCTCTATAATCACAATGGGAACAACTTTAGAGCAAGCATCGGGGTGCCGGCTGCAGTCCAAACAGACCGATGTAATGACAGTCATTTCTGTCTCACAATGGACAGCTCAGAAGAACCATGTCGATTTCACGAAAAGAAAAAAAATACTGTGCAAAGAAAACAGTTGTGACTAATTTATACAAACATGAAATTGTTTTACAATTAATCAGGTTTTGAATTAATTCAGAAGCAGGGAGTGTAACGAATGATTGCAATCTAATCTGTCATGCTTTTCCATAAAATATTAATTAGAGTCAATAATTGCAAAGAATTTGGAACAGTACTATATAGTTACATTTCTGTGGGATGAAATAATAATACCTGTGAGAAGTGGACTGGAAAATTACTGTGAAATTCTATATCTCTGTAAAAGAATGACTGCGCAAATTAAATGAACGTCTCTATTGCACCTTACGGTAAAATGTGTGCTGTGCTGAAAATCTAATGAGTGGAGCTTCATGAAAGTCCTGTTTTGATCTTAAAGATTCCTGAGGGGATCTTTAAAGTCAAGGCTGCTGCTCGTCGTAACCCCACCTCCCATTGAGCCAAACATCAGTCAAATTTCCAGATACACTAAGGATTTGAAATCAGTTTGCGTGAAACCTGTAAGCCTAAACTGACACCGGCATTTCTGCATACAGCAGTTTATAGACAAATCTATCCTGATTACTGTGTAAACAAAATGCATATGTGACATTGACTCTGCTAATCTGTTAATTATTATATTCTCCAACATATATAAACAACATAATTGAAACCCCCTTTGAAAATCAGCATTTCATTTTTAGTGAATGATTTAGTCTTCAGTGATCAATCAATCAATCAATCAATCAATCAATCAATCAATCAATCAATCAATCAATCAGTAATCAGACATCTACCATGAAAGATTGTTGTGCTATTTTTTTAAGCAGGTTTTACCACAATTGATTGTTTTGCTGTTTATTGTGCAAAGCAAATACCTTCAATCTTGCAGCAAAAATATAATGTATAATTTAATGTTTTGCATGGGGTGTGTTTGATATTGAAAAAACTAAAAAAAAAAAACACATAAATGTCAAGAAAATGTGTGTCATGTGAAGCTCCATTACACAATGCCCTAAGAATAAGAAAGTAGTGAAAATCAGTCTTTAAAAAGCCAAACTGAAGTTCCCTTAGATGAGTCCCAGCTGACCACAAAAGTACCAATCCTGGCACTTTGTTTGCGCAGTTCTATAAAGCTGAATGAATGGACCGGAGCGTTCATATTATTAGCTGAAACTTTTACAGTGATACATTATATCACTCCCTAGAGAAATGGTGTCGACAGGTGAACTTTAGCAGATTGTGACATTTAATTTGACATGGTGGTCAGGCACTAACATTTTATTAATAAATCATTTTTCCCTATAACCTCTGTTTTAACAATACATAATTAAAGAGACATATATTGTCTATCTAGATAGATAGATAGATAGTATTGGGACACCGGTTAATAGGGAGGGTCACATACTTTTGGACTTTAAATAAGTAATTAAGGTAATTAAGCAATACTCATTGCTGAGACAGATGTATAATTAAACACAAAGCCATGCAATCTCCAGCAAGAAACACTGGTGATAGAATGGGTCATATTGAAGAGATCAGTGACTTTCAATGTGGCACCATCCTAACAAGTCAGTATCAAATTTCCGCCTTGGTTAACTGCAAATGAAATGACTGTGATGTGGAAACTTCTATAAACAACAAGAGTTCAGTTGTGATGTCATAGGCCACACAAATAGAAAGGGACCCGATGACCCAACATCAATACCCAGCCTCACTGATGCTGTTATGGCTGAATGGCAGTAAATCCCACCAACGATATTCAAACATCCAGCGTAAAGCCGTTCCCAAAGAGTGGAAGCAAAGGAGGACCAGCTTCTTATTTACACCCTTGGTTTTGGAATGAGATATTGCAAAGGCAGGTGTCCCAATACTTTTGTTCATATAATGTAGATATATAGAAATATTATATAAACATCAACATAAATGGATACATTTGAGCACATTTACTACCATAATCTTATTGATTTACATAACACACGATGTACATTTTTTCATTTGTACGATGAATTGTGAACATTGGCAAGATAGATACAGTAATTTAATCACCATCTAACTGTGGAAAAACACGTGTCAGCCTGGGTGTTGGTCATGCAGGGCGATCATTCACACTGGCGGTCACAAACAGTCAATAAAATCGACTAAGGAAAGAAACGAAAATTATTGAAAGCTCTGAGGCAAATACAACATCCCCACTAAGCCTTCGAACTGAAGTCCTTACGTATCTCTGCTCCAAGTGTGATTTTAAATTAATATTAATATAGAATTTAAGAAATCATAACAATTCAATCACTAAAAAAGTGTCATTTCTGCCTGACAATGACTTATGATTTATGATTTATCTCCATTTTTGGATGTGGAGGTATTTCAGTTTTAACATTTTCTCATATTTTTCATTTTTAATGGAACAACCCATGGTGTGCATCAACAGAAGAGTAATGCACGTCCCATGAACACATTTCACTTCTGAACGGTACAGCTAATATACATATAAATAATTTACCCATAATTCTAGTGCAGGCTCATACTTGAAGCCATATGATGGAAACAGCAGCCGAAGGTACCCACCTCCTTCTCCCATCCGTCCAGCATTTGCGTCACCATTCCTGTTTTTCGGCAGCACAAGGCATTTATTCAAGACTGAATTTGGTAACATTTCCCCTGAGGAAGCATGCATGGATGCAGGCAACACAACCAGAGAGCAGCTGTGCACGATTACAATTTCAAGCTAAATTGTGCTGAGAAAGGTCAAATAATTGCAATTTCCATAATGTACATCCTAATTACTCGTCTTTTTCCAAGCATTTTGCTCAGAAAAGAGAATACTCCAAAAAAAAACAAAAAAAAACAAAATTGGTTTATTAATCCCTCAAACTCAGACTTAGTGGAAAATAATGTCCTTCAGTGAATAATGAGACCTGTTGAATGTACAAGGGTACCCAGAAAGAAGCCTTTAGGGTCATCAACAGTATAATTTCATGCAATGGAATAAAATATACCATGTCAAAAATGTCTAACAAGTTACCTGTTAAACGAGGACATTTAATGGCAGTGCAATATTAACTGAGACAGATGCTTAAATGTTATTGTATTTCTTTTTCAATCATTTAGGCAAGGATGCCTTAAATTCTAATTACACCCTTATTCCGGCAAAGTAATTTTAGCCATGCATATTAAGTAAGTGTTGGATGCCAGCCTAGAATGGGGATTTTGCTGAATATGTGAGGAGACTTTCTGTTCCCTCTGGAGGCTAAAACTAACGCTTACACCTGCACAGCGGTGATAAACTGTTTTTACAGCCTTTTCTTCTCTACCATTGACCCTAAGAGCTTTACAGTTGTGAATTTCATCCTCGTTTCATGGCTTTTGTTTTCTGTTCATTGCAGGTTGGTGTCATAAACGGGAAAAAAAGAGAAAAAAATGCCATTGAAATGTTCAGATGAATTACAATAGAGCTTGTGTTTTTGATCAGTCTTAATTTATTTTTATAGTCTTAACAAAACATATCATGTTTATTGATGCAAACCCCCCACCCACACACTAGTTTTGCTGCTTTATGAATTATCAGTAAGCAATCCTCTGTCTTCTTGCATATTACTTGTAAGCACATCTGAGAATTCCTTAATTCCAATTTTTAATTTTAATGGGATATAAAACTGTATCCTCTTTGGGGCTGATTTGCCAGAAATAAATCATATTTTTTTTTATTCAAAAAGACCTCAAACAATAAATTCAGCATTTTTTTTATAGAAATGCAAGTTTTTAGGCTGGATCTGTAACACATTAGGATAAAGGCCTTGGTTCCCCTGTTTTTATCACAGATATAGAAGCTCCTATATATTTACAACCAAAATAGATTTAACCATGTTCCTCAGAGGGAATTTCTCTGATCCATGTACAAAATGGACAATAATTTATTCTTGCTATTAAAAGCAAGTAAAGAGTTCCTAAATTTTACCCGGGTGTAAAATTGTTACATGCACCAGTCCAGAAACAGCAATAAAATAAACTTCTTAACCTTCTTGAAATAAAATGTAGTTTTGCAATGATTTTTCATTCAATGCCTGCACTTATTCAGCCTCTTCACAGCTCCACTAGAATGATTTGATGCTAAAGGAACTATTTGTCATTATACTATGATATACTTATCATTATACTGTGAAAGGCTATCTTTATAGTTTAATTCATGGAGTTTTATTTCATTAAGATAAGGCAGCAAGAGCCTAATTTAATTTCTATATTTATATAAGCCTTGTTATGCACTGACCTCCCATCCAGGGTGTACCCCAGCATTGTCCTCTGTGATGGACTGGCATCCCGCCCAGGCTGTACCCCACCCTTGTGCTCTGTGACAGACTGGCATCCCATCCAGGGTGTACCCCAGCCTTGTGCTCTGTGATGGACTGACCTCCCATCCAGGGTGTACCCCAGCATTGTGCACAGTGATGGACTGGCATCCCGTCCAGGGTGTACCCCAGCATTGTGCACAGTGATGGACTGGCATCCCGTCCAGGGTGTACCCCAGCCTTGTGCCCTGTGACAGACTAGCATCCCATCCAGGGTGTACCCGAGCCTTGTGCTCTGTGATGGACTGACCTCCCATCCAGGGTGTACCCCAGCATTGTGCTCTGTGATGGACTGACCTCCCATCCAGGGTGTACCCCAGCATTGTGCACAGTGATGGACTGGCATCCCATCCAGGGTGTACCCCAGCATTGTGCATAGTGATGGACTGGCATCCCGTCCAGGGTGTACCCCAGCCTTGTGCATAGTGATGGACTGGCATCCCGTCCAGGGTGTACCCCAGCATTGTGCCCTAAGTTGCATGGGATAGGCTGCAGGCCCCTGACCAGGATACGCAGATTGGAAAATGGATGGATATTTATGTTAAACTCTAAATCCAGAATATCTGCCTGAGGAAAAGATTTTCTTTCTGGACATCACATAACACCACACTGCTTTCGTAAACATGTGACATTTTGATACGTCGCATATTTACATAGCTCTTCATGATGCGATTTGTCCCCAGTGACATTGATAAGTAAGGAACAGCATCTATGGGGCATTTTTAGTAACTTAAGTGATAAATGAGCTGCATGGGCCCCCATGAAGTCAGTCTTGTGTCCACAGAAACCTGTCTATCATGAGATGTTTTCAGGTTTTAAACCCCCCATTCACACCCCATTATACTTATAACCCTATAGCTAGATACTATGTTCAAAAATGATTAGTAAGTTCATTTTCTACTTGTTTTTAGGTCTGTGCATTTTAATGCTAAAAAAAATGATTGTATAACAGTCAACTATTGACTGCCTGGTGACCAGAAATAATCTAGAAAAAAGGAATTCAATATACACAAGCACTCCTATGGATGGACTGAAAGTGTATTCCGCCTGCTTTTTTTGTCTGGAGCTGGTATGTTGTTTGACGGAGGTGTAGTAATTAAAGTGCTTGACCTGTGAAAGGTTTCATTCCTGGGGGGTAACTGCTCTTGAGAGAAGCAGGAGTTTAATCTCTGCCAAGAAATGCACTCAAATTGTCTCAGTAAATTAACAGAATCTAATTGTAAATAAAGACACCCACTGATGACCTTTGGGAGGTGGGAGAGGATGGTAAGGTCATCGATTACAATGAATCTGCATTAAGAGTGGTAGGAATCTTAATTGCTATTTGATTAAATAGTCAAACTTGAATGCGTCTGTGTTGAGTTTTCACTCGTAAAAGGGATTGCGACCTTTAAAACGGCCACATTTGGCTTTAACGTTTATCAAAGACGATATATTTTGATAACATAAATATGATAGCTGCCAGTGGCAGTTGTGCTATGTTAGCATTATGGGGAGCGATGCACACTCAAACAGATCCCTCATCGGCACAGTGAATAGTTTATCCTGTGTTCTATTTGGGAGTTTATTTTACCCAAACAGATTTATCTGAATGGAGGAGGAAGGGGAAGCCACATGTTTATGTGCATCAGACTCAGTCAGCTTAACATGGGTAGTCTGGGGCTGGAAGTTTGCCAGGTTAGCGTTTTGTGAACATGGCTGCTTATCAAAGAGGAGCCACCACAGAAGATGCATGTCATTGCTTCTTCCTCAGTGCACGTACCCCGGGCAAGCAGCGGTAGACAGTTTGCATTCTGCTGAGTGTGACACAGTGGACAGTTTCCTCTGATTATGGAATCCAGCAGAAATGAATTCTCGACCAACAAAGTCACTCTGAAAGCCTTGAATCTCAATACTGTTATATTTAACATACCTTGACTGGACAATGGCATTCACTGAGTATATGAGACATATGCATCTTAAATAAAGAATTGCCTTGCTTAGACTGCCTCTAGTTCATGATTTTCATACTTCAAGTTTTAGCCGGAGTTCACACAGCAATAAATGAGTAAGGCCAAATAACAGCTGCAAGCCAAATTTGTTCCAATTAATACTACCAATGAAATATTGTTTCTACAATTTCATTTTTATCTCCTTTAACAGATGGAATTCAATAAAAGTGCAAACTGTTTTTGACATTGTATTAGTGACTGATATTGGGCAGCTATTTTAATCAACTCTATGCCATCTGGCGATAGAATTATACCACTGTAAATGTATCACGTTAAATTGCAGTGCCTTTCTAGTAAGGCTGTTTGATAGTCTTAGTGATTCTTCAAAACTGATAGCTTAACATCATTGTGCCTAGCTTGAGTAAGCAGTTGAAAATTAAATTTCTTTTGACTGGATAAATTGTTGAAATTGATATAGGCTATAAAAAAATATGCCTTAGTTTTGAGAGGTCACATAAATGAGATGTGTTAAGTTTAGAAATATTTCATATTTGAAACTTTTTCTTACTGCTTTTAAATTTTAAAATTTTCTGAAATATAAAATTGCTATATAAACGACTTTCAGTATAAAAATATGGAATGCCAAAATGCTCAAAATGTAATAAATACATATATATTTAAATAAATAATTGAATAAATAAGCATTTCAATAACTTATGAAATGTGTAATTTTATTTTGAAATAGTTCAAAAAATGTATTTTATTTCATAATAATAATGCAGCTTCTATGTAAAATCTTTAAATTGTATTTCATAATAAAGTTCCAACGATGTATTTCCAAACGACATTTTACCGGATTATTGAAATATTTATTTGTTCAATTTTTTATTTAAATATATATTTATTTCTTTCATTTTGAGCATTTTGGCGCTCCATATAAAAATGCTTCATTTCAAAACACAATATGCAGTCAAGCCAGTCATATCAGACTACATGGTATCTTCTTGTTCTTGCTTTTCCACTGAACAGAGTCCCGTCTGGTAGATCCTACACTGCTGTGCACAATAAGACAAAATAGCTGAGTGTTTCTTTATTTCTTTTTTTTTTCCTGAGGATTTTCAATAGCACAAATTAATCTGTAAAATAAAATATCTTTGTCTTCTTTAAAGATTTCTTTTTTTTTGTATTTTAAAAATTGTGATTGACATTAAGTATTGAAAATATTCCTCGATTTTTAAAAGTTTGAGAATAAATGCTGGAATAGAATATTGAATATATGATTTTTCCGATGATAGAAAATAGTGGTGGAAAATCTGAGGTTTACCCCAAGTAATATTATATTACTTGAGCAAAGCATGTCAGACTCTATTGTGGTGGGATTCCATATATTGAAAAATTGGATTTTCACCAGACATCTTAATAACTGTGATGCTGCATAGCAGCACCACCAAAACTCCACATGAAACTTGAGCTTTGCGGCTCTTGAAGAACATTTTTACCCACGTAAAAAAATGCTAAATTCGGAATTGGTGTTAATACCATGCTCTGGGGAGCCAGCTGTACATCTTCAATACGTTCACAAGTCGTCGACTGCAATAAGACATGGCATTTCACAGTCTTTGTGAACCCTGATTGATTCGACTGAATGAGATGACTGAATATGCAACTTTGCTGCTTCAATGACCCATCGCTCTGCTGTGTGCTGGTTTGCGTGAGATTCATCACATTCTGTCACTTTCCATCATTAAATAAACTAATTGCTTCACCCCCTTTGGCCTCTATGCCTTAAGTAAGGAGGACCATCTGTTTGTACACAGTCTAGTTAATGCTATTTTTCTTACACAGCATTTCCAATTTTTACACATTCCAGTCATGTTGCCAAATGAAGATTAATTTTGATAAGTAGCACTTAAATATTTTTTTTTTTTTTGCATATGTAACTAACCAGTACTCAGTATCCAGTAAATTGGTGGTAAAATTTGGTAAGATTATTTGTAATGTCCTATATGAAGCTAGAAAGATAATATATGCATAGCTATATTATACACACACACACACACACACACACACACACACACACACACACACAGAGTGAGAAATACAGATATTTAATTATTTAAAAAATAAAGATCGACAAAACAATCTGCAGTGAAAGCTGTGAGGCATGACAGTGATAAAACTTGATACCTTCTGGAGGTTTTCTGGATGTGAAATATGGATTTGCATTTCTGTAAATATGCATGTAAATTTATACCAAGCAAAAAGCCTCCGAGCAACATCTACTGTGTACAGGTCTGGCATCGACCAGTTTCATGTTTTGAAACGTGGGGGAAAAGACTGTGGGAAAAGATGTTTTTTTTTTACACATTCATCAACACATACGTAGTTGGGGTTCTTTATTGGATTTTGACAGACCATTAGACAGTATAGTGAGTGTTATACTCCATCCAGTCTGTTTACATTGTACTTCCTGTTTTGTTCTTTAAGTCAAAATGTTGTTTATTCCATTAATCGTTATATGGATCATTGTTTCATCAATCTCAATGCATTTAAATTTTACCTTAAAATTCACTCCTGTATGTACTTTTGCTTTGTTCTTTGTTCATATAGGAAGTATAGAAATTATTGTAATGATGCTCACGGTGCAGATAAACATAGCCGAGAGTCCATTTTTCTTTTGATTCTGTCATATAAGAGAAAAGGCTTGTTTAAGTTAGCATTTGGACTAATTTAATCATGGAGCAGTAGATTTCCAACCCAGTTCTACTTTGTTTCCTTTAGTACAATATAAGGGATGGCATTCAGGTCTGATTTTCTCAGGACGTTTGTGGCGGACAATTGAAATATTAAGCCGTATTACTGACCGTCGGTGTGGTCAGCGACTTTGGTATTGAGCTGATGAATCACTGCTGGAGGATCAACTTGCGTCAAATAGGAATTGCTTGTGAATTTCAGGAGAAAAGAAAACGTGGGATTAAAACTGAATATTTGGAGCCCGTTGCAGTTCATTCAGCTATACTGTATACTGTCCTATACTGTCCTACTATTCTATACTGTTTCCTTATTTATATTGTTTCCTTATTTATATTGTTTCCTTATTTATACTGTTTCCTTATTTATATATTTCTCCCTATTTATTTTCCTGTACAAATCTCTCTGACACAGGGACTGCACTTAATTTC
>JAACJT020000036.1:6684806-6703328 GCA_009936485.2 Gymnarchus niloticus
TGAGCAGGTGAGCAGGTGAGCAGGTGAGCAGGTGAGCAGGTGAGCAGGTGAGCAGGTGAGCAGGTGAGCAGGTGAGCAGGTGAGCTTACAGACATGTATTTAGGTACCTGTGTTGGGTTAGGGTTTGGTTTTTCTCAGTATCATTTTGTATGTGGTGGGGTAAATCATTTTTATAGCTAGCTTTCTGGCCTTTAATGGGGCCTTTTTAACATTTAATGTTGTTTTGATAAATAAACCATTCCTTTTTTCAAACACACTGCCTTGTACCTAACCTCTATGCTTGTCCCTGACCTCCAGCCCATATTGCATAATGGTGCTATTTGGGAGAGTAAAGACATAATACACTTTTAAAATGATTATTTCATGTATTGAAGGAAAAGTTGTCTAGCACCATCTGGTCTTATGTGAAAAAAGTAATTGCTCAAAGTAGTTACTCAATCAACCAGTTAACCAGTTTAATTGATAGTGGTAATTGGATTCAGTTAGATGACAAATGTCCAAGCTTGATTACTGCCAGCCCTGTTCAATCTAAGCATCACTTAAATAAATCCTCTTCAGCAATGTGAAGTTAAAATGTCTCAACAAGCAGCACACTATGCTGTGATCAAAAGAACTTTTAGAAGGGATTAGAATAAAAGTTATTGAAATCCATCAGTCACTTGTAAGACCCTGGAAGTCCAGCAAACCACACTGAGTCAAATGGAAATCTTCACAAGAGTGGATGGTTTACTAAAATTTCTCCAAGAAGCCACTGGCAAATCAGGAAGGAAGTCAAAAAAGAACCCAGACTAACATCTAAGAAACCACAGGCCTTGCTGACCTCACATAAGGTCAGTGCTCATGATTCTGTCAGAATGGTATTCAAGGTGAAAACCACTGCTAGATAATCACTGCTAAGAAGATAAAGGCTCATCTAACATTAAGCCAAAAAACACACTGAGGACCACAAGCCTTTTGGGATAATGTTCAGTGGACTGATGAGTGAACCGGAACTTTTTGGAAGACGTACGTCTTGTTACATCCGGCATGAAGCTAACACAGCATTCTACAATAGGATTGTGGCACCAAGTCACAGATGGTGGTGGTAATGTGATGGTATGTGGATGCTTTGCTGCTGCCAGGCTTGGCTGCATTTCCAGAATTTATGGTTCAATTCTGCTCCCTACCAGAAAATCCTGAAGGAGAATGTCTAATCTTCAGACTGTGATCTGAAGCTCAAGCACGATTGGGTTATGCAGCAAGACAACGATCCGTGTCTGAATGGCTCAAAAGAAACAAAATCAAGGTTTTGGCATGGCCTAATCAAAGTCTGGACTTGAACCCCATTCAGATGCTGTGGCAGGGCCTCAAATGGGCAGTTCAGGCTCAAAAACCCACCAGTGTGATTGAATTCAAGCAACTATGCACAATAGAGTCAAGATTGAGAAGTCCTCCACAGAGAT
This sequence comes from Gymnarchus niloticus, assembly GCA_009936485.2. NCBI lineage: Eukaryota > Metazoa > Chordata > Actinopteri > Osteoglossiformes > Gymnarchidae > Gymnarchus > Gymnarchus niloticus. Next base: position 6,686,249 of record JAACJT020000036.1, read on the forward strand.
GTGAAGGACAGTTATCAAATTATTTTCTTGCAGTTGTTTGCCGGTAAAAAAGTGTCAGTTTATGTTACTTAGAGGTGTTTCATAACATTTTTCCCTCAATAAATGAAATAATCATTTAAAAGCTCTCTGGTTTTTCCTCATGATCTCAATGTCTTATTTTAAAATTTGTATGGAGATCTGAACTTTGTTAGAATGAGAAATGTGCAAAAATAGAGGAATTCAGGAGGTTGGCAAATACTTTTCACGACACTGAAATGTTCCAGCTTACCCATGTAACACATAACCATCTGTGTGTGACATGTCTGAGAAAAGTTAAAAATTAAAAATACAGTGAAAGACACGCTGAAAGCACTGTATATGAATTGTGGCCACTCCATTTTCATTGCTGTCTTTTATTAGAAATCTCATGAGACTTTAATATTTCCAACACATGGCATAAAATGGGAATGGGAACTAACAAAATGAGAAAATGTAGGTTATAGAGTATTTCCAGGACTGTGCTCAATTATTCACAAACATTCTGATTCTTTCAAAAATCATCTTTGGCTTTATTTTTAAGAGCAGGTGGAAAATAAATAACCAAGCATTTCTCAGTCACCTGTCATGGGATCAGCTGGATTACAGCTAAACTAGCTTTTAAACTGGCCATTTTTCCACTTTTCGTATGTAAATCAAAATTTTTATGATGGATGTCAAAGAAGAAGGAAATGTTGAAAAGGTTTGGGTTGCTCTTCATAACCTTTTTCTGCATCTTCACTGCTTGTACAAGGAAATATGGTAGAACCAGCAATATGTAGATGGAGCTGGTATTATAAACAGGAATTTAATGACATTGTTAAATAACATTATTCCATTTCTGCAGACCTCAATTTTGTTTCTGTTTAAAAAAAGAAAAATGGGGTTAAAAGCTGCCTTTTTAATGCCCTTGAAACTTGGAAATGCCATCGCAGATTCTGTGTTCCACAGGATGTCAAAGTTGCCCGAGAAACAGCATTGTTTCCATCCTGAACCTGTTACCTACAATGTAGAGCAGGTTGTGTCTCATACCATTATCCCAGACTGCAAGCTGCCCCGTGAAAATTGAAGTGTTGACACCCTGGTCTTGGCATGAAGACATTTGCGATCTTGCATGACAATCAAGGCAGCTCGACAAGAGGAAATCAATGTCTGAAAACCTGTCTGAACAGCAAGAGATGCAGGGACATAGACAATGAGGATTGCTAGTGATGAGGTCTGCCTCATCGCTCTGTGTCACTCTGTCCCGCCGTCTCTCTCTCTCTCTCTCCGCCCCTCTCTTGCCTATACTATACTGATTCTGCTTTTAGAGGGAATGATCATGTTATTCATGTTAAGGCAAAAATAACTGAGTAAGTAAGGGGAATAAAAACAAACAGGGCTGTAGAAACTGAATGACTGGTGCTTATCTCTCCGTAGGTCCTGGCAATTGCACAGATAATGTGCTCAATCTGCCCGATAAGGGAGCAGCACCTAGTGATCCAGCATCAACACGTACGGTGTATGATGGAGCCCAGCTGGCGGGATTCAATTTTAAATCCCTAACGCTATTACAGGCAAAGGGGGCGCAGTGGGCAGCAGCCCCATGACTACGGGGCAGATTTGGAAACTGAGGTCTGCCGTACAGGAAATGAAATATGGGATTATTTTCTCCCCGGCCAAGAACCGTTCACATCATACCACGTGACGCACCAATCGGCGAAGACGCAGCGCCTTTTCCGATTGAGCGCATGGGCGTAATAATTAATACGAATGCACGTGGCTGTTAGTTTTCCGGCTTGCATTGTCAAAAGCATGCGATAACGCGGTGCTAATACATTTGTTCCCGATGATTAAAAAATGGGCAATGCAAAACACAATCAAGCATCCATTAAGCATTAATTTAAAGTGTCCGTTTAGCAGTGCGATGTGTTATTGCAGGTTTTGTCACTTGTTCCATCCAATTAGTTGGGTTTCCGGCGGATGAATCACGGTAGAAGTACTTTGTGTGGTTTGATAATGTATTAGCATAGCCTGTAAATCCAATTAAACTGGCACTTGCAAGTACTTGTACTGCTGGAAGTAATTAAAAAAGTAAGCATTGTTGGGTTATATATGATAAAAAATAAAATGTGCTGTAGACCGCTGTCGTAATCTGAAAAAATATGGGAAAACAACACATTAGGTGTGGTGGTCGCTAAAGTGCTCTTGACTGATTAGCTAAAGGTCAAGGAAGACTGTGAATCCCGATGTTCCGGCGACTCGCCACCGAAACTAATTCAAGCCGAATGAGGTTGCAGTGTTTGTCGCGGGCATGCGTTGAGAATTGCACCGGTGGACGGCTGAATCATTAATCTAACGGGACAATAAAGATTGATTCCCTGTTTGCGGGAGCTCATCTTATCTCTTGTCTCCCATAGGAACCCAGCATCGTTTGTGGGGTCGACTAACAGTCATTTGTCACCTGTGGCCAGTATTAGATTAGTTATTCATAGGACAAAGCCGCACTGAGTGAATGTATCTCAGGGATGCTAACTTTTGATCGCAATGGCTCCTCTGGTGCAAGGCATCGATGTGCAGTATTTTACAAGTCACTACCATTTAATTCCTGGGTATAAAAAACTTCCATCGTGAGTTAGGCAGCTTGGAATATGTACATTAAAAAAGACAACTTTTGTCAATGTTGTTATTGCACCTTGGCAGTCCAGCAGAGAACATATTTATGATACACCAATGAAAACACATTAACATCTGCGCTGTTGAGGTGCAATATACATTTGATTGTAGCTGAAGGCTACCAGTCTTCAGTTAGTTTGTAATAAAGACATATTCTGACCTCAGTCTTTGTGAGACCATGACTCGTGTGTGTTGCCGACATTGCCTTTGCGAATTTCTCACCCTTTCATGTAGAACCTTCAACCAGACCCAGGAGAGGAGTAAGATGGACCATTAGCTTGACAGATGGAAGTGACCCCATTTCTGCCTAGAACAATAAACTGCATGCCATCTTTATGAGGCTCCAAGATTGCCCCCTATGGAAATGATTAAGAATCACATTTATGCCTCCTTAAAAGAAGTACTTTTTGTATGAAGTAGTAAGGAAAAATACAGTGCTCATGGAAAACAGACTAGTTTCCTGTGGTGCTACATACGGAAAACAGACTTGTTTCCTGTGGAGCCACATTTTCAGAAATATATCTTACTCAGGCTACAGTTCGACATAGAACATGAATTTTTTGAAAGGTATTCCTTGGAGTTAGGTAGCTCTAGAGCTTAAACCGAGCAGCATTCAACACGATGGGAAATGCATGGATATGAGCCACTAATGAATGCCCTTAACCTTGATTTGTTAAATTATGCTGACCCCAGCCTAATTGCAGCTGATATTAATTCCATAGTTTTAATATGTGTTAATTCTCGCCGCTGTGTCTGGTTCAATGTGAGCCCAAATGTGGCGATCAGAGTTCTTTTTAAGCTTAGGGAGCTATAACCTTGAAGCTCAAAGCTGGTCTCCGTTCAGAGGATTGGAGAGTAACGGCTGAGACGGGAGGAGCAGAGGAGTAAAACTGAGGATCGACAAACTTTGCTTTGTGTTGAGACAACGACCAAGTGGCATATCTTCACCTCGCCCAGTGACGCTGCTCGCAGGAGATCCAGTCACGTTTCAGAACCAGCAGTGAGCAGCATAATAATTGTAGAAATTTACCTCATACCTGGTTATTACAAGACAAAATTCTCAGAGTGGGCAGGGGCACTTATTAATGTTAATAATTTGCTTGCAAATGTGTAATTCAGGGTTTACAAAGGTGCTATGAAGGTTTTATGTCGACCCTTATGAAATGTTTCCACATAATAAGAGACAGAATAAATGAGGCCGTGGTATTATTGTGCTGTTATGAGCTGCCTTAACATAGTTACCACCTACTGATTAATTTATTGGGTGCCACTGGGTGAAGCAGGCAGTGATTGACCCTGTATGGTAATGCCACCTACTGTGGATTTCTAAGCCTCCTTTCTCCCGTCAGCGCAAATAACTTAACGTGCACCCAGAGCAGGAGGGGTCAGACATAATGGGCTGTGAAATCTGCAAAGAATGGCATTTTGCAAGGGGCAGACATACGTGAAAATAACAAAACTTTTTATATACTTTTGTAAAGGGGATCGTAAGAATGATAAATGATCTTCTCCACTAATAATATTATTAATAATAACAGTAGATTAAATGTGTGTCACATCCAAAGTGCTTTACATTGTTTACGTGGAGTAACTAACCTTAGACTCCTGGTTGATACACAGTACCCATAATCCACCAGGAGACTCACCCTACATCAGCTTCTTTTTGGTGATGAGCTACAGAAGTAATATATTGGCGATGGACAGTTGGAGTTGATTTCCTTATAAAACCTGGGTGAGAATTCAGCCAAGAAAACGAGTGATTGCACACTCTTCTTTCATTAAATGTCATGGAATCTTTAGTATCTGTAAACCTCTGTTTTGTGTCTCATCTGTAGGACGGCAACCCCAACCGTTTATCATCCTTTTGAGGAATTAGCATTTTATTGACACAGATGGAATAGCGCCCTCTACTGGCCCATCGCCACCATTCCTATATGTCCCAGATATTTGTCTAACAAATGATTAGACATCTACATCTTGTTAATGTATGTTTCTTTGTATGTCTGAATTATAAGCTGAATCAGCCTAAATACACAACCTGTGCAATGTGGTCAGTGTGTCAACGGAAACAAGCAAAAATTTCCCTGTACCTCAGATTTTAAATATTCCAGTCAATGCAGCTCAGTGTCATAACCAACACAGCCAGACACCTGAATCCATTAACGGCATGTCAAAATAAAGGGACAACAAATGGAAAAAATCTCCATTCATGTACCTATTTTAATGAGGTTATGCAAAGCGACAACACAGAGATAAATATCCATTAGGTATATGTCATCCACGTGCTGCATGATTCCTAACTGGTCGTTATTAAAAAAAGATGGACCAGTTATGGTAATCAATGCTAAAGTCGATACTAAGGGCACCCCCCCCAACCCCCGGGCCCGCTAGCATTAAACTCTCAAGCAGTAATTAAAGAGTAAAATAAACACCCCTACGATGCCTTTGGGGGTAACATGCCTCGTTATAAATGGAACAATTCCAGGCCTTGGCTCCCTGTCTGATGATAGAAACACAGAATGAAGTCACCCAGAAAAACAGGCATGTGGGTCTACAGCCACTCGAAAAGCCGGCATTGATGTGCAGAACACAGGAGACAGACGGCAATGGATATGGACCGAGGCTGTTAATACTGGACATGGACTCTCGAGCTGTGACTTTGAGTGCTGCCTCCTTCCCCCAACTCTGAAAGCCGATGTACGCCCTGTACAAAATAAAGAGTGGAATTAATGTCCCAGAACGATAACTCTGCCTTCAGTAACAAAATGAGAAGACCTGAGCTTTGTTAAGACCATATATTGCACTTGGCTTTCTGGTTGGGGCCATTATCTCTTCCTATGCCATCAATCTTCCCTGCTTTATGACAAAGTAGAAACATGTCACATCACATTCGAATTCCATATGGCTTTTGAGAAATTATATATTAAAGAACATGCTTAAAAGAATGATTGCCTGGAAATTGCATGATCCTTTCTCTTAATTCTCCGCTTACTGACCTCCTAACAACACATTTTTTGTTGGATGTCACGCTCATATAGCAATTACAATCCATTAAATGCCTTAAATGATAGAATTTGCATTTTAATTGATGCATTTACACAGTAATAGTAGTAAGCATATTACTGCAGTGGAGTGTTTCATAAATGGACGAACCACCAATTAAACAACATTGAGTTTTCTACGTGCTTTTGTTTAGCGGTTCGGTATACACTTAATTGACGTAAAAGTTTAGTTTTTAAAATAAGGGACATTAGAATCTGAGTTTCACCAATTGTTTGAATTCTAGAAGATTCAGAGAATTTTTCTGTGAACATAGGGGTTAAATTGAAATTCTTTTTATTAAGGCAACATACGGTTTCACTTCCATCGCTTTCTTTTTTTTTTAAAAAAAAAAAACAAACAAAACAAGCATTAGTCATGCCTGAAATTTCATCTCTTCTGACTCAAGTCAAAACATAATGGTTCATTATCCAAAACAAAGGGTCTAGGACAGAATGGCTGGAGGCGACGAAAGAGTGAAACGACGTTAGATAAGATGTCTGAAGAATCAATCGAACTGGTACATCGACTGCACGGTTCAGTGCGAAAGAGGCATCTAGGGCCATATTTTAACAACGTTGCCTCTGATACATTCTCAGGGCATTTGAAATAACTGCTGATGCTCAGTGAAAGAGGGGCATGCCGTCCGAATATAATGAGTTCCACTCAACCACAGAGGTTACGGTGTTACCAGAGAAGAACACAGCCATTTAATGAGCATGCGAGACGGTGAACGCGATTGGGAACTTTCTTCATCTGACTGTGTTTCAAATCCTTAAGATGCTTACCCTTTGGTTTGGGGTGACTGAACTGACATCCGCAGTCATTTCGGAAGGCTTTTTGGAAAACGGTTGCCGGTCAACGCGGTGATGGGTTTTATGCTTGGGAGGCAACTTGGGGATTGGTCAACGTGTACAAAAAAGCACGATAACAAAACTCATGAGCAATAGGCTGTAAGAAGACCTTCGGAGGGAGTGGGTGGATGGCGAGGGATGATGAACATCTTTATTCACTTCACCTGTGCCTTATGCAAAATCAGGGAAACCGTTCAGAAATCAGCATCTGTAACACCCAAAAAGATACAGCCAGACTTTGATCTTTACCGTGAGTTGAAGTCCTATCTACAATGCCTCTTTTAAAATGTACAAACAAACTGCTTTGGGGTGGTGCGTGACACTGCGACTTAGATGCCTGGGCCCTTGTCTGGATGGTCGCTGGTTCGTTCATATGGCTGGGAGAACAAATCCCTTAAGGCCAAGTTGTGTCATTGCTGCTGGATGCTGTAACCCTGTGCTCTGAGCCCAAGTTTTGCTCTCACAGGAGTGAGATGGGATGCGTTAAAGCTACCCAATTTCCTCACTGGAATGAATCAAGTATGACTCTAACATCCAGTATGTGTTGCCCCCTAAATATCTGTATTTTGGTTTAGCTCACCCCCTCTGCTTTTGATGGTCCATCTCCATCCCAGTTGCCAAATAAAATCACATGACTCTATTCACAAGTGTTACATAGGCATTCTGTGCTTTCATACTCCTGATGCAGACAACGGAGTAAATGGCAAATAGAAGACAGTCTGAATATCCAAGCTTTAATGGATTCTAACTGAATTTAGCCAGTTCTGGTCCATATTTCTGGACTGCTAAGACGTTTCACAGTGACAGAACACACACACAGGAATCCAAAATGTCATTTCAATTCCTCTAATCCAAATCAAGTTGCAGCATGTTCAACTGTGCTTAAGAACTCAGCCTCTCAAGAGTCAGAGTAAGTCCTTCGCTCGTCTCCAGCCAAGAACCGTGACAAACCGTACCTCTCTCACCTTTGGCTTTGAGAATTCACCTGTTCATGCCGTTCGCTTGTCACTTCGCATTTCTCCCCGCACAGGTACTCAGCTGGTAAATGACAGGGTTACCGGCCTCTGTGGACAAAATGCAGCAGACACGACCTGCTAGCTGGACCTCGTGATGCTAACCACTGGGATTTCACAATGTCCTTTAGCCCTTGTATACAACTGCCATTAAAAAGCAGTCCAGTTTTAGCTAAGGGAATTATCAGGAGTGTGTTAGAGAACCGAGAGCCCATCTGTGATGTCAAGACATTCTCCAGCACCCCAGTCGGTATGAGAATTATTTCTGCTGTAAGCCATTCATATCACTGCACTGCTAGCCTATTAAGAGCATATGAATAAATAAACTAAAATGACATTTTAGCATATGACCGTGATGAGTAAGAAGTAAGAGCAACAGGCTTTAGGTTTCAGTTCACTGGGTTGATATATTATTTTTTTTTTTATTCAATAATAATAAAATCCTCAGATCAAATAAGCCTACTTTTTCATTAGTGCAGTCAGAGAGATACTAATAATAATTTTATGATTTTATACAGCTAAATTATACAGCTCTTAATCAGAGAACACTTTTAAAGAAATGGTATAAATGTCAAAAACTCCATGTCACAGGAAAGGGTGCAAAAACACTTTGCAAGTAATGTGACTAATTTGAATATACTTAGCATAGATTATGCTTAATGCATAAATATAAGAAGCTTGTTACATTTTGATCAGTCGTTAAATGCATTAAGTTAATTTTTCTTTCATTTGAAAAAGGGGGAAAAAATCACTTATTTCCCTGGTCCGTTTTTGTCCTTGACGTGTACCGCTTCGAGAAGGTGCAGATTTTATACGTGGAGATCGGTGAGGCAGGGATATATATAAGGCAGCAGCTCCTCCTCTTCTTACCGTCTATCACGTTGTGTTGAGCTCGCCTTTTCTCCAAGGATCCGTATGACAATGTGACGAGTACAGGTAAGATGCCGTATGAACAAAAGGTTACTAGTGGTGAAATGTGGAGCTTGCCGTCCTGATGCACACAGTCTTTTTCTAATTATGATAATAATAATAATAATAGCATGGATAGTTATTGACTGTCCCTGAATCCCTGGCTCTGTGGACATGTCTGCCCATTTCCTTTTTCATTAATGTACATCGTAATTAATAGTGATTGGACAAATGAGGTTTCAAAACCTGTGGCGGGTGGGAGGAGTGCCCCATCACCAGTAATTACCACACACTCCTGTTAAGTGCCTCGGGCAACCGTGTTGTAAAAGGCACTATAAAAATAAATTGAAACTGAAATAGCCTGTCCATGTTTGTGTTGGTTTCCTCAGAGAATTCCAGTTTTCTTTCTGACAGACATGTGGCTGAGGTAAACCATTATCTCTAATTGTCTGTAGTGTCTATGGCTGTCCAGCGATAGACTGATATCATCCTCTCCACGGTGTCCATTGCCCCATCTTTCCTGAGACTTCAGGCTCTCTATGCATTAGATGAGCAGCTATGAAAAATGGACTGATATATCAATAATAAAATTAACAGAGATCCATGTATATATATATATTTAATGGACATCCTTTACATGTATTTACAGTCACATCCTCAGAGCAAATAAACAGTAATTAAATGACCTCTTCTGCAGATGAATGATCTTGTAATAAGTGTTCTGTAATCATTAGACTTCTTGGTCTATTGATGTACCAACACATTTGTCCTTCACCTATAATGTTATTTTACTGTTGAAGGAAGCATTAATTGCCTTGCTTTATTTTTCATTTTCTCTGGCAGTGGTAAATCTGGATGAAACATATTTCCAAGGTAAGCACAAACGTGTTTTACGGTTCCTCTTTCTGGCAGTAGTCCTGTTGGATTGCATTACATCTCTGATTGCGTCTTTACAGCAGAGGAACCATACTGCAAAGCTTATCAGCCAGGGAAGATAGTTTTACACTCACATAATAAGACACTTCTCTAAAAAGCCCGTCTACAGGAGTTCACGCGGAACTGCACACCAGCCCGTCATCCCAGAAAACGAGATGTGCGTTAACGCAGCACGATGATGCCGTTTGCTGAGTCAGAATTAAAACAGCCAGCATGACGTTTTCATCCATGAATGCAGGTAGTGTGCCAGTGAAAATCAGATATTTGTAACCTTATGTTTGCTGGTTTGAGTCCCAGGAAGATCGTTACTGAAATTCCTCCGGAGGAAACTAATTACTTAGAGTTTCCTAAGTAAATATCCAGCTGAGTAAAACGTCGGCTCAGAAAAAAGTAATGAATATGAATCCATGAAATACAGAATGCATAACATTGTAGTCTGTTTACCATTTCTGTACCCTCTATATTTATTATGCATCTTTAATAATCTCACATATCCTGCCATGAGGAATTTCCCGCCAAGCACACAAAACCAGACAAGAAAAAGACACTTTGAAAAGCATTCAAGTGTTTTGACATGGCATGACAATACCCACACAGCACAAAATCAATCTTTACATGTGACAGATTGGTACAGACAGATTTACAGAAGCTCATTTTCTCATATTTGTTTATAACTAAGACTTGTGATGGGACAAATGAGGGTTCAAAACCTGTAGTAGGTGGGAGTAAGTTGAACCACCCTTCAAAGATGGCTATCTCCAGCTTTGATTGGTTATTCAGGATACTCCCACCCTCCTTGAATTTCGAAGCACTGTTGAGCACCAACATTGGGGTGGGATACTCCCACCCACTACAGTGTTTTGAAGCCTCATTTGCCCCATCGCTAACTATGACTACCAATTCCCAAGACGTGAATGAGCATAGTCACAAATACTTTGACAGATAAATGAGTTTGGATCGCTGTAAGCTATTATACACCTGGAAGGTATTTGTTTGAGCTGTATTTCTTCCATTTTCCCAAGTAGGGTCAATCTGTCCCTGTCCCTAATCAAAGCACGGATGTTTTTTTTTCAGTTCTTTCCCTTGGTGGCAGATGTGCAAGCCCCCTTTGTATCCCCAGATCCCAGTGTGCATGCAGTTACGGATGTTACTTTTTGGTCCAAGGGCGAATGTCTGTTGGTTGAACATATCCAACTCAAAGGATAACGAGTAATTGATGCTTTTCCTTCTGGGCCTACCAGTAGGGCAATTATGGGAATTTCTCCTATCCTCAGTCCGAAGGGCCTGACGCATGGATCTTTTTCCAGGTTGACCACAAAGGCCAGTGTGTGGTCATTAATATTGCCCCTGCCCCTTAATGATGTCTGGTAAAGTTTGATTTGAAAGAGAAAAGTCAGAGCTCTGCCGTGTATTCTAGAAACTAACCTACTCGGGTAGAGAGAAATGCATTAAGTAGGACAGCAGGTAGCAGAACGGTTAAAGTAGCGGTGTGACTGAAACATTGTAAGGTCAGCCCCTGGAGGTACTTTTTAACTTTGCATGTGACCTTGCGAAAGCTGCTTAACGTCATCCGCCTCAGTCTGTATGATAGTGTTGATGCATGAGATTTTAAGTTCTTTTGGATGTCAGAGTCTGCTTATGAAATGAACTATGTTACAAATTGCTCTGTGGACATTCATTCATTCATTTATTTATTTTCACAGACATCTACAAGCATGAGGATTTTTGCCTGCTAACAGCATGCTTTGTTTTGGTGGCGGCGGACTAGATACCAGTGTCTCTCGACTTGTTCCTGACTTCCGGTATTGACCCTCTTTCATCTGCCTTAGTTTGCTTGTTTGCTTTAATTATGGATAAACATATGGTGAACGAAAGACGATAGAAGTGTTTGTTTCTTCTAATTCTGATTGTATCCAGTTGGGAAAGTGTTTCGGTGACTTACCTTAGCTGATAAGCGTGTAGGCAATGCCAATTTGCTTGACGGGGAACAGACGGCTTAATTGATAATTAGCTTCTCACTCTTGTGGCTAATTGCCCAGGTAATTTACAGAACTGTAGTTTCTGTTGAAATGATGAAAGTATCTTAGTGTGGTGCCTTTTACAGGTGGCATCATTGTGCTGAACCACACTTTATGAGGCAGGAATGTGTCTGGACCGAACTTGGTGTACCACCTCCCCCTTTTAGTCGAGTGAAGGGGGGGGGAGTTGAGTATCCTCCAACTTTCTTGCACTGCTGCATTTTTGGTTTGGATAGCAATATTTTTCCAAGTTGCTTAGGTTTTTTTTTTTTCTTTCCCATAAACATTTCACAACTTTGCCATTGGAACAGCTTGATATTTCACTTGAATACAAGTGTATTATAAATAGACCTCTTCTGAGACTTAAAGGGGCAACATTCAGCCTGAGTATCTGTGATCTTAATCACACAACTTACTGCTCTAAGTCAGCTCTGTCTGTTGTCTTGGTGATGAATAGATTGTTCAGCTTCTCTCTGGTATTAATTCATTATTAACTGTTTTGAGTAGGTCACCCACTCTAGTCCTCAGCAACGGGGACTGCCAGATTCCAATCGACCAGGGTTCTTAAAGGGTTTGACTGGGGGGGTTCTTTTAACAATAAGCCACATGGCCTAGTTTCAAGTGTAACCCGTGATTAACGAAACTACACTCTAAATTCTGGGTTCCCTGGTTTGCTGTTGGCAAACCTCATTCTAGTCCTGGAAGGCTGGATGTGTACACCACTCTGTTTGCGTTCATCCTTTTTTAGGTCAATCTAAAAGCTCTGAGATGACATGGGGAAAATGGGGCTCTCTCCCTCGTTCTCACCAATAATCGTTAAGCTAGGAATACATATATAACGTGTCAATGATTCAGTGCATTCACTGGAGATCAGAAACCTCAATTGTAAGGGCCATTGACTTTTCATTTGCTTCATGCACTCAGCCAAGTCCTTCTGCAAGCATAATTTTCCTACGGCATTTTCATGAAGAGTCATCAAGAATCAACAGAAAGATTGAAAATTAAGATTTGCAAATGAATAAGTTATATTTTTATTTGCTAAGCAATCCATGTGTTCTTCAAACATCTGTAAAGTTATTATTCAGTCCATCTTTCATGCTTTCAGTTTTCAATAACTTTATGCCATATCTACATTTAAGGCAACTAGAAAAAGTTTAGGAACACCCTTCACACAATTTCTGGCGAAAGAATATTTCCATCATTAATCTTTCATGCTTCCATGTTATGAATCATTTTATGGAAGAAACTCAATCTATGAAACAAAATTGTCAAGGGATTTAATTTCTCCATATATAAAAAGATGATTAAAACCCAGCTTTACTGTCTCATTAAGCAATGGAAAAGTAAAATTATAAATTATGTAGTTCAATGCTATACATATAAAACGGTAAACCTATTTCATCTTAAAATTCCTCATGACACTTTAGAAATACCTTCCTAAAAGTGGTAAAAAAGAAACTAAATGTGTGCTTTTTACATGTTTCCATTTTGTGTGTAATATGTGCCCAGTAAATAATGTATCGTCCTCTAATGATAAACTAGGTATGTTTTCTCAATGCTCAACACATTCTAATAACCTTCTCCTGTATGCGGTGTTACAATGACTCAAAATGTCACCTCAGATGTTGGTATTATTTACATGCATGTATTTGTTCAAATTCTGGTGTAAATACCTTGGTCTCTTGGGAAAACATGATGACATGTCGTTTTTTTTTTGCCCTGCCGCTACCACATCCATCCATCTACCACCACCTGTTCAGTACAGGCAAACACAGAGGACAAGGCAGGGTGTGCCGTATGATCTCAGGGCACACGCTCACTCATATATTATGCCTTTGCCTTAATACTTTTTCAGCTTGTGCAGCTTATAAAGCTTTTTAAGTCAATGCAGTGCACGAACCATGATGGCCAGACGAAGGGACTATGGATGCATGGATTTGTATATAAGAAATTAATTTCCACAGCTTTTTTTTACATATATCAGCTGCAGTTTGTGCGGAAACTGCTTATCTCATTACTATTAAACTCCATATAATGTACCTTGAATGCAGCAAAGTTTATACTCCCTAGTACAACGCTCTTAGAGAATGGCTTTGTTTTTGGTACGCCACTATGTATGTTACAACAACGCTTCTTCCTGACTCACTTCACATTCAAAATGCATGTTTTTGCAAACAGCTAGGGTTCATTTTAATCAGAAGTTGCTTTAATGTAGATAATGCTAAAGAATTGTGTCCTTCTTCTAAACCATGCATGTAAACGCACTCTTCACCGCTTGAGTAACAGCTGGTCAGAGCGTTTCCTCTCTGTCATCCAGTCCTTATTCTTAAATCCTGCATTCGTTAATTTTTCTGTCAGAACGCACTAGCCCATTCTTCGTTAAGTTGTTCTCGACCTATCATGTCTTATAACACCACCACATTACCTGGAGCGCTCTGCATAATAGTTCAGCAAAATAGTAGAGCTAATCCAGATTAGGGGACATAGCAAGCGGAATGGAAATGTGTTACGCTGTTTTCCTGAGGAAACGCATGGAGCCTCTCCTGTTTCGAAATCCCCCGTCAGTAATGCACCGTGTTGAAAACAGATAACCGTAGCGGAGTTTCCGCCACACAATCCTCTTTTCTTCACAGAAACATAATTCTTTTCAGTGTGATTAGTTCGGGCACCTGCTCTGAAAGTCTGTGCGTGCTGTTCACATCGCACTGGGGCTGAACATCGCGGTGCAGAGCGTCAGCCCCACGCCGGTCACCTCCAGCTGCATCCCCGAGCCAGCGATGCCGGGTTCCAGGAAACGATTACAGCACAAATAATCAGCATTGGCTCCATTGTGTAATGATGCCATCAACAAGGACAGTGCATTTAGGTTTAAGAACATTTCAGTTACTAGCTGGAAACAAAGCAGCAGCAGATTACAGACGACTATCGGTCTTTAACTCATGGGGAAGCTCATTTTAGCTCATCTTCATATAAATGATGTCCAATTTAATGCATTACAGTCGTTGCAGGCCTCCATGTTGTTAAATATAACTAACTGTCAATGAGTACGTTTCATAGCACAGCATGAAAAAACTCAATCATACCACATCAGGTGGCTGGAACAGGCTGACTTAATTTTTGTGCAGCTGGCAGGCCATTGCTGTTTCATATACAGTCTTGAAGTTTTGACTGGTTTAAATAATTATTAAAACAGCTGAAACGGGTCTATGTGTGGACTCACCAGAATGACATTTTCCATGCATTTAGTAACATATTTACCACTGTGTTTGTAAGAAACCTTACAGCACATATTCTCCGACTCACAAATTATACATCCTTTAATCAAAGCGTAGAACACCATAAGGCCATATAACCAGAAGGTCCGCTCGAAGGTCTATATGATTCTCAGACTTTCCAAAATCTGCCGAAAACTTTGGGCTATTCAAAATTGTGTTTGATAACAAAATAAGAAATGATCAGACCTCCTTTGTCGGGAATTCTATATGATATTATCATCATATCATCACCATCATATGGGATATGCAATAAAGGTGTATTGATATGGTGATTACATTTGCTGTGATGACAAAGTCAGTGTACATTAGTAAGTATCTGTAATGTGTATTTTACACAGTCAAAACCCATAGTTACATGCATGACCAGAGTGTCAAAACTGCACAGCAAAATAAGTATTTTGAGTACACCAACACTTATCTTCAGCACATAATGAAAACTATCAAGGTCTCCTGGTGGAGCATATTCACTGATGGAGTTCACGGAGCCATGACATCGGGGATTTTAGCATCCCACTGCTACCGATATCAGTTTCCTTCGGCATCTCTGATATCCCTCAGGTTGTGCTCCCTTAGCTAGTGATTATGGAAAAATCAGCGGTAAGCAGCTAGCTCTGAAACAGTAGGGTGTATCTGTTAGATGGAACTTAGTCAAAGAGTCGGATGTTGAACTTCCTTCCTCTGTTTTGCACTCACTATCTTCTGCAATGGGTTAAATAGAAATTGGGTTTATTCTTTAGAGCAATTTAACCTTAATCAGTACAGCAATCAATGTAGACGATTCTAAGTATGGAGTATGCCTGATATTCATATATGGAAGGAAGTTTAGCATGGCACATGTACAATCCTGCATGATGGCCACTGCATTTACACAAATGTCCTTAGTGTATTTTTAGGTTTGGATATTCCATCCATCCATCCATCCATCCATCCATCCATCCATCCATCCATCCATCCATATATCTGTCCATCCTCTGTCTTGCATGTTTTTCCAGTACAATGTTGCAGTGGACCTGGACCCAAACCCAGGGAACACAGGAAACAAAGCGGCAGAACACCCTGAACAGGATGTTAGTCCATTGCAGGGCACACACACGCACACACCCACGCACACACACCGGGGCATTTTAGAGATGCCAGTTTGCCTAACCACATGTTCTTGGGCTGCAGGAGAAAACCAGAATCCTTAGAGAAACTCACAAAACAAAGGAAGAGTGGTGAAAACACCATAGTGTGGAATCATGTCTTCATTTTATAGTATTAATTTCAAATGAAAATTCCATCAACAATGAAACCATGTCCCTTTATTACTGGTCTTGTTTCACAAAGATAAAGATAATATATTAGCTATGTAATTAAAAGCAAGTAAATCTTTTTTTTTCAAAATATTTTTTTTCCCCTCAATTATTCCAAAGACATTGAATATAAAGGCTATTCCATACCCACTGTCCTCCAGCCCAAATTACATGTAACCATTTTCTCAGTAATGAGAGTTTTCTCAGACTTCAAGCTGTCCATACACTGATTGAATCCACTTCAAAGATTAGCACTGAATTCTTCCCAGTGTTGGATCAGCCTATGAACAGCTCACTGCTATGTTTAGGAAGTAAATTCAGAATTAAATAGAAACAAAAACATACATAAATGAATGGCACGTCCACATTTCCTTAACAGGAACAGTGAAATCTGAAAAGTTTAGTTGGTTCTTGATCTCATAAGATTTAATATTTCAGTTACAGTCTGTATTCTGCTAGAGTAATAAATCAGCTATTGTTAAAGAATTCTGTGACAGCCTCTGACAGATATGAAATCACCATATGCATGTCATTGAATACCAGGAACGTTAAACACAGCTTTTAAATAGGTTTGGAGTTTGAGAGCAATGTTTATTAAGATTATGATTTTAAGTGTTTTGGAATTCTGGACCCTGCAGTCCTGCACTCGAATTGGTCAGGCCTTGCTTCCGTACAGGGTGGGATAACCTCAGACTGCCTTAAAGACAGCCAGACTGCTTTACAGACTGTCAGACTGTTTCAAAAACTGTCAGACTACTGCACATACTGCCTGACTGCTTTACAGACTGACTGCCTTAAACATTGTTAGACTACTATACATACTGTCTGACTGATTTACAGACTGTTAGACTCCTTTACAGACTTCCAGACTGCTTTACAGACTCTCTGACTGCTTTAAAGACTGTCTGTACAGACTGTCAGTTCAAACTGTCAGTTGGGTAAATAATTTTACCACTGGTATTTTCTAATTTTATCCCAAGTAAACGTCATAGTCTCTCTCTATTTCTTTCTCTGTCTCCCCCCCCTTTTCTCACTTCCCTTTTTTCTCCCCCGCTCTCGCGCTCACGTCCCCCC